>JAKJMR010000930.1:20381-40966 GCA_024449315.1 Daboia siamensis
CTAATTCAGAATCATAACCATTATTTCCCATTATTAATGTAATTATTACTGATAAATTTACAGGTTGATGAACCCAGTGCAGAATCCTAACTATTATTTCCCATTATTCGGTTATTTATAATTTACCATTGTGTGACCCAAGGAGAAAGCGCCGGCCCAAAGCCTCCCAATCAATCAATCAATCAATCAATCAATCAATCAAACTCAGGATCAAAACGGTTATTTCCCATTATTCACGCCAATCATTATGCATGCATTCCCCATCAGGCCAAGGCAGGCCCGGGGGAAAAGCCTCGGCCAGGGCCGCGATCGGAGCCGCCGAGCCGCGGCGGGAGGAGAGAGACTCACATGGCTTCCCGGGCGGAGCGCGGCGGGCGGCGGCGCCACCGGCGGAACAGCCGAACCCGGAAGTGGCCGCTGGCGGAGGAGGAGGAGGAGGAGCAGGAGAGGAGGGGGGCGGCGGCGGCGGCGGCGGCGGCGCGGGCGGGTGACGTCACGCGCGCGCCGTGCGTGGAGGACGGCGGCCTGCGAGGGCCAATCCCGGCGGCGTTCTGGTCCCAGAGGCGGCGGGGAGTCCCGGCGCTCGGCGAGGCGGCGTCTCGGGGCTTTCCAAGCCGGGCCCGGTCGGACTGCCCAGGGCGGGAGGCGGCGGGCGAGTCGGCCGCGGCTCTCCTTCCTCTCGGCCGCCTCCGCCACCACCACCCCCGCCGTCGACACAACACCCCTGCGAGGTAGGCTGGGGCGGCTGGGCGGGGCGCGTTCCCTCCCTCTTGAAGCGGGGAGGGGGGAGAGCCTCGGGGGGGGGGGGGCCGGCCTGCCTGGAGGGGGGGGTGGGAGGAAAGAACCCCCCTTTGGCGCCCTGGGGGGGGGTCAGGGGGGCTCCAGAGCAGCTTTTTTCACCCCTGAGAGACCCCAGATGCCCCCCCTCCTTTCCTGGCTGGGGGCCGGGTCTGGAGGGGGGAGCCTTGACCCCCCCAGTGGGGGAACTTGGAGAAAACTGGCCAAATCCGTCCCATAAATGCATCAGAAGGGTTGATTCCCTCCCTCCCTCCCTCCCTCCCTCGTTCTCTTTCGTTCCTTTCTTTCTTTCCTTTGCTTCTTTCCTTCCTTCCATCTCCTCCTGGCCTCCTTTTCCTTCTCTTTCCTTCCTTCTGTCTTGATCCTTTCTTCCTTTTCCTACTTGTTCCTTCTTTTTCCTTCCTTCCGGCCGTCTTGATTCTTCCTTCCTTTTCTTTCCTTCTTTCTTCCATCTCAATCCTTCCTTTCTTCCCTTTCTTTCTCTATCTTTCATCTTGATCCTTCCTTCCTTCCTTCTCTTTCTTTCATCTCCCTTCCTTCCTTCCTTCCTTCCTTCCTTCCTTCCTTCCTTCCTTCCTTCTCTTTGCTTCTCTTTCTTCCATCTCAATCCTTCCTTCTTTCCCTTTCCTTCTCTTTCTTTCATCTCCTTCCTTCCTTCCTTCCTTCCTTCCTTCCTTCCTTCCTTCCTTCCTTCTCTTTGCTTCTCTTTCTTCCATCTCAATCCTTCCTTCTTTCCCTTTCCTTCTCTTTCTTTCATCTTGATCCTTCCTTCCTTCCTTCCTTCTCTTTCTTTCATCTTCTTCCTTCCTTCCATCTCAATCCTTCTTTCCTTCCCTTTCCTTCTTTTTCTTTCAATTTGATCCTTCCTTCCTTCTCTTTCTTTCATCTCCTTCCTTCCTTCCTTCCATCTCAATCCTTCCTTCCTGCCATCTTGATCCTTTCCTTTCCTTTCCTTTCCTTTCCTTTCCTTTCCTTTCCTTTCCTTTCCTTTCCTTTCCTTTCCTTTCCTTTCCTTCTCTTTCTTCCATCCCAATCCTTCCTTTCCTCCCTCCCTCCCTCTCTCCCTCCCTCCCTTTAAAGCTGCCTAAAAGTTTTCTTCCTCCTGGGAATAGGAGGATTCCCCCCCCCACACACACTCCTTTTGGCTTTTTTGAGTGGCTTTGTGATTTTGCAACCACCTAGATTATTGTTTATTAATATTATATAACTGAGGAATCGCAATATATCCGCCCTGGGCAGACGGGCAGGGAAGCCCAGGAGCTGCCCTCAGCTAGAGGCTTGGTTGCTGTTGGGTTGCTTGCCCCGTTTGCTTTAACCACTGTTTATGGAACAAGCCATCGTGGCCTGCTTTACACGTCAGGCTGTACTAATCTGAAACCAGTCGAGCCGCATAGCTTTGCGAGTGTCTGATTCAGGCAGCTGGGAACTGACTCAGTGGAAGAAAAAGGGTGGTGCGGTTTAAAAATTGCACGGGTGGGGGGGGGTTGCATTTAGAGGCTGCAGGAGTTTGGGTGCCTCTTCCTTACAATCTCTTTGGCTGATGAAATTTGGGGATACGCCTTCAGTGACAGACAGATTAAAACTGTGTCTTCTGCACCGGACCCCGAAGTGAAAACAAAACTTCCGTGCTATTCCTTCTTATGTAAATCTGAGATGCTTCCTGCTTTGCCAAAGACAAACCTACCAGCCAGCCACTCGCTACAAAAGTCAGAATTTAGCCCAGGGGGAGAAAAAAACAACAACAACAAACACCCTCCCGTCACAAAATGTGGTTTTTCACATGACAGGGCAGATGCCTGTCTGTCTCTTCCCTTTAAGGACTTGGGCTTAGCCCTCTGGCCATCAGAAACTTCATCCAGTTGCTAAATGTTGGGTTTCCTTAAGTATCCGAAGCAAGACAGCTTGCAAGCCACGATTTGAAGATGTGTTATTTCAGATAAAAACAAGGTTCGGTTCCTCCGTTTATTCATGTACTGTACAGCTATAATAGTAAGCTGTAGAATAGTCAAAACAGGATCATTTGTTTTTGAATTTTTCCTCGTAGTAGAAGTTGTTCTGGAAAAACTGCTCAATTCCAAGGCTTTTGCCAGCTCATCCCTTAAACTGTAGTTTAGTGTTATGTGGAAAAGATAGCTTTTAACGACAACAAAAGATGGGTAGTCCTCAACTTACAACAGATTGTTTAGTGACCGTTTGAAGTTGCAGTAGCACTGGGGAAAAAAAAGACTTATGACTATTTTTCACATTTACAACCGTTGTGGTTGCCCCGTGGTCATGTGTTCAAAATACAGACAGTTGGCAGCTGGCATGTACTTGTGACTGTTGCAGGGTCCCGTGATCCCCTTTTGCGAATTTCTGACCCGCAAAGTCAATGGGGAAGCCAGATTCACTTAACAATCCATGTTACTAACTTAACAACTCCAGTGATTCATTTAACAACGGTGACAAAAACAGGTCGTAAAATGGGGCAAAGCTGACTTCACAAATGTCTCGTTTAGCAACAGAAATTTAGGCTCAATGGTGGTGGTAAGCTAAGGACTGTATGTAAAATAAGCATTTTATTCTTCACATTGTCATTGAAACTGTGAATGGGCATTTGAAATTAAACACTGAACCTAAAGGAACACAGACATCTGGTTTCTAATTTGATCAATGCTCAGAAAAGGCTGACTATGAGAAAGCATTCTAAAAATCAGTGGGACTTAAGAGAATTTGGGGGGAATAATATGAATGAGGTTAAATGTTACAGATTTTCAGTCACAGTGAAGTGTTAATATCACTTTATAACGACTTGGCAAGAACCCCAGCTTCGGTCATCACGATGTGAAAAAGAAGTTGAGACTCTGGAAAGAGTGCAGAGAAGAGCAACAAAGATGATTAAGGGACTGGAGACTAAAACATATAATGAACAGTTGCTGGAATTGGGTATGTCTAGTTTAATGAAGAGAAGGATGAGGGGGGACAGGACAGCAGCCTTCCAGTATCTCAGGGGCTGCCCCAAAGAAGAGGGAGTCAAGCTATTCTCCAAAGTACCCAAAGGCAGGACAAGAAGCCACGGATGGAAACTAGTCAAGGAGAGAAACAACCTGGAACTAAGGAGAAACTTTCTGGCAGTTAGAACAATTAATCAGTGGAACAACCTGCCTCCAGAAGCTGTGAATGCTCCAACACTGGAGGTCTTTAAGAAGAGATTGGTCTGCCATTTGTCTGAAATGGTATAGGGTCTCCTGCCTGAGCAGGGGGTTGGACTAGATGATCTCCAAGGTCCTTTCCAACTTATGTCATTCTCTATTCTGTCTCCCTATGTGTAACCCCCCAAATTACACTATGTAATGTCATAATGCCATATAGGTTTGTATGGCAAGCTGTACAGCAAGCAATATCCATTCTGCTAACGAACACAGCGCAGTTGTGTTTTGTTTCAGCATAGTTGCCAAGAGGCATAGCCTTTTTTTAAAATAACCTCATCCCAAGGTCAGCCTTAAAAATAAATATACTCTAATTATGTTTTCAAAACAGTAAAAATTAAGCTGTGATACGGGGAAGTATATTGTCTCACAAAACTTCACAAATAAATATTTATCAGTATCTGTAAATCAAAACTAGACGTAACACTGTAGTAACTGTCAATTTCATTTTCTTTTCCACTGCATAAAATGAGAACTAGAAAAAAGAATAGAATAGAATAGAATTCAGAATAGAATAGAATAGACAGATTGTAGAATAGAATAGATTAATAGAATTCAGAATGAATAGAATAAAATAGAATTCAGAATACAATAGAATAATAGAATTCAGAACGAATAGAATAGAGTAGAATTCAGAATAGAATAGAATAATAGAATTCAGAATGAATAGAATAGAATTCAGAATAGAATAGAATAATAGAATTCAGAATGAATAAAATAGAGTAGAATTCAGAATAGAATAGAATAGAATAATAGAATTCAGAACGAATAGAATAGAATTTAGAATAGAATAGACAGATTGTAGAATAGAATAGAATAATAGAATTCAGAATGAATAGAATAGAATAATAGAATTCAGAACTAATAGAATTCCGAGTAGAGTAGAGTAGAGTAGAGTAGAGTAGAACTGGAAGGCACCTTGGAGATCATCTAGTCCAGCCCCTTACTCAAGCAGGAGAACCTAGGATATATGTAACTTATTATGGTAGTAGGAAAGTTTATACCATGGGGGAAAAGATCTCTTTTTCTCCAGAGTCTTATTTTCTTTCAGATCTGATCCCGTTCTCTACCCAGATGTTTATATGCAAATAAGAGTTCTATCGTAATCTTCAATACATAATTGTATATTTAGTGACTGCCATCAAATGGATAAATACAGGGATTGAACCATATGGATTTAGATTTAACTTAGCTTTTCCATTTTGTAAGTAAATTCAGACCGGCTACGTTTCTGATATTTATTGTGAATTCATGAAGCGGTCTGTGAAATGCTGAAAGCTAATTTGAATAGCCCAGAACGCGTGCATAATTTAAATACTTAAAATTTTTGCAGGCCTCTCTACATTAAACAATCCGGTATTTAAGATGCTGGGATTGTGAAATCTTAGAAGTTTTCCCTTGCATGAAACTAAATAATTCTGCAATAGTTAGCTGTATTGTTTGTTAGATTATTTTGTACGGAGCAGGTATACCATTAATTGACTGTCACATACGCTATTTTGGTAGTCATATAAATTTGTTAAATTAACATCAGATATTTCCCCCCACCATATATTTGTAGGAAAAGTTTCCTGTGTCAGGCCACTCTCCTAACCAGATACATTTAGGAAGCTTTTAAGCTTCTGGAATATTCACTACTATTTAAGATATGCTTGCTGGGATAGCAGAGATAATAATGTGCTGAAAAGTCAAGTCATTACGAATGGTTTAATGTCCCTCAATCGTTTTGGCTGCCTCCCATTTTTTTTCTCTTGCAATTTTTCCGGTCCTTTGATTAGATGACATGGCAAATCTGTCTCGAATATTCCAAGTGCAGTTTTATTATTATTATTATCATTGTATCACCTGTGCTATTTCCCAATGACTTCAGTCATGGGACGTGCATTTTTACAGCCGTCGCACATTGATTTCACAATTCCATTGAGCTACCCAGCCTGACTGCAAGATGTCTTTCCTGCCCAATGAATAGCAACTCCTAACCTTTGGGTGGTTAGTCCTCAACGTACGAGCGTTTCCGTTGCTAAGTGAGAAAGAGTGTTCATTGAGTTTTGCCCCATTTTACGACCTTCCGTGCCACTGTGGCTACGTGCATCGCTCCAGTTGTTAAGCTAGTCACCCGGTGGTTAAGTGGCTTCCCTGTTGACTTGGCTTGCCCGACGGTCGCAAAAGGGGAATCACTTGACCCCAGGACACTGCAACTGTCATAAATGTGAGTCAGTTGCCAAACTTCTGCATTTTGATCACAGAACCCTAGGGATGCTCCAATGGTGTGAAAAACAGTCCTGACTCACTTTTTTTTCAGTGTAACTTTAAACGGTCACTAAATGGGGCGATGTAAGTCAGGATTACCTGTATTATCCCACTGTCCTTGCCGTGAGTCCCGAAGACTTGGGTCTTCTTTCAGGAAAGTAGGAAAGTCCTTAGGTTGATTGTGGGCTGTTCCCGCCAGGGCAGGGGTCTTCAGACTTGGCCCTTTTATGACTTGTGGACTTCAACTCCCAGAATTCCCCAGCCAGGCACGCGTGGTTGGCTGGGAAATTCTGGGAGTTGAAGTCCATCCATGCTGACAGGAATTTTTGGTGAAGTCCATCCATGCTGACTGGGGAATTCTGGGACTTGAAGTCCATCCATGCTGACAGGAATATTTGGTGAAGTCCATCCATGCTGACTAGGGAATTCTGGGAGTTGAAGTCCAGAAGTCATAAAAGGGCCAGGTTTGAAGACCCCTGCGCTAGGATCCTGGATCTTTGCTTCCCATATTCTGCTTTTATTTTTTTATCTCCAGAGCACCTTGATGTCAGGTGTCCTTTGAAAATATGGCCTGGTTTGTAAAAAAACAAAACACACACAAAACCAGGGGCATTTTCTTTCTGGCATTTATTTTTGCTGGCCTTAAATGTTACATGATGTTTTGTTTGCATTACATTTGCTATTTTGTCGCCAATTTGGGGGGATTTTGACCTCAAGTATTATTTTGGGTAGTTCAGCAAAGGTAGCGGTGTCACAGGTTCACCCTTAGTCCAATTAAAAAATAATTATAATAATTAAAAAGGACCAATTCTAACACTGAGACCTCACTTTAAGCACCTTTTTTCATTTGAAAATTGCCTATTTATTCCTACTGTGTGCTTGAGTTACCTACTACAGGTCAGCTCTCGACTTAGAACAGGTCGTTTAGTGAGCGTTCCAAGTTACAACATCACTCGGGGAAAAAAAGGGCGTTAGAACCACTTTTTCACACTGATGACCGTTGCAGCATCCCCAGGGCCACGTGATTTACATTCGGAACCTTGACAACAGACTCGCATTTATGACGGTCGCAGCGTCCCGGGTTCACGTGATCCCCTTTTTGCGACCTTCTGACAAGCAAAGTCAAGGGGAGAAGCAGGATTCACTTAACAACCAGGTTACTAACTTACCAGCTGCAGTGATTCACTTAACAACTGAGGCAAGAAAAGTCATAAAATGGAGCAAAACTCACTGAACCAATGTCCCAACGACATTTGGGGCTCAGTTGTGGTCGTTAAACCGAGGACTGCTGTAATCCCTGAAATTTTGGGCTCAGTTGTGGGTTATAAACCGAGATCTGCTATAATCCACTGTAGGTGAAGAATTCTGACTTCAAAAGTATGTATGGTCTATATCAGGGCTTTTCAACCTTTTCACCCATTTTATCACTTTTAGGATATGGCAACATCCGAGTACCACCAGTCACCTAGCAAGGTGTCAAAAACTTGAGGACCCAAAAAAAAAGGAAAAAAGTGATGAAGTACAGGTAGTCCTCGACTTACAAAAATTCGCTTAGTGACTATTCGAAGTCATAAGGGCACTGAAAAAAGTGCCCCCCAAGCCACAGCCGAGCAAGACACCTGCCTGCCCGCCCGGCGGCACTCTTCCTCCTGTCCGAGGTTTTCATTGTTGTGAGCATTTCTGTTGAGGATTGGCAGTGGGGGTGAGGGGGGGGGGGTGTTTGGTTTTTATCCCCCCCGCCCCGTCTGCTGGATGGTTATAGCAGGTTTTGGTCACTTCACATGATCCTGGGACACTGTGACCGTCATAAATATGAATGAGTTGACAAGCATCTGAAGGTAAATCACAAGACCCTGGAGATGCTGCAACATTCCAACTGATCGGCGCTTCTTCTGGGCTCAGCAGAAGCACCAGGATCGGTGCTGAGCTCCAGCTGGAGCCTGGTGCTGATCCTGGCTCTTCTACTGAGCCCTGACAGCCCTGCGGCTCCAGCCGTCTCTCGCTCAGGCTTGTGCGGTGCTGCCACCGGTTCAGCTCATTCCCCTCCCCCGCTACCACTTTTCTAGGATGGTTGCGTACCACCTGCTAGGTGCTAATGTACCACAGGTGGTACCCGTACCACTGGTTGAAAAGCCTGGTCTATATCAGTGATGGTGAATGTTTTAGAGACCGAGTGTCCAATCTGCAACCCAAAACCCACTTATTTATTGCAAAGTGCCAACCACGGCAATTTAACCTGAATGCTGAAGTTTTAGTTTAGAAAAAAAACAACAACTCCTATATTAACATCTTTTGTCCTGAAAGAAAAACATAACAACATACTTTTCAGTGATATAAAGAACTTTTTATTGAAAGGTAAAAGTTTGCATTTGGCGTGCTTTTGAACAATTAATGTGATTATTTTTTTTTGCTGTTGTATGCATGCTGATTATTTGTCTAACCTTGGCTCATATTTTGTCAGTTTGAGAGCAACACGTGCAAGCACTCAGGTCATCTGTTAGTCTGTTTCTGGTGTCAGATTTGATATAATTCAAAAGCTGAAAACAGCTGCTTACAAGCATAAAGTGCTTAGTTTGACTTAAAATTATTTGGCACCGAATTCCACACTTTTAAGGATTTCATTTTCAGAACTAACTGTGCTGTCCTTTGGCATCCTTATGTGATAATAAATATTTGGAGTTTTCCTGGTCGGGGTTTTGTTTCTATGAAATGATATTTTTTGTTTGTTAGCGGAATAGAACATAAAGATGCCTTAAAAATCTGAATTGGATAAGAAAGGTTCGCTTTGAGACATCAGCTAAAGTATAAGGCTAATAAATACGGAGTGTCTTGAGCAGGAGGTCATATTTCTTATGTCACAGAAGGTTTCTGTTGGAATTTGATTTGAATTGTATGATTTATCTATTCCTTTTTTTTTTTTTTTTTTTTTGCACTTGGAGCTGGGAAATCTCGAATTATTTCAGATATATGCTGCCCGGTGTCCTTTGGGATTGGAGCCAGTTATAAGTAGGGCAATAAATAAACTTTAGTGAACCTTTTAACCCCTCAGTAACGAGCCTTTCCTATTGTTATTACAACTTTAAAAAAACTTGTGAAATATTTGCCAGTTAACGGTTAACAGTATAAATAGCAAATGTAGAATTTGTTGTTATTTGATGGCTGTATGCCCTCCAGAATTGTGTCGGCCATATGGGCTATATAAATTTGAGTAATAATAAGAGTTTCGACAGCTTTTAAGGTTATAAACATAGCATTAAATTACATTTATGGGCATCCAAGAGGCGATCCTAGGGACTGAGTAGTGACTAATGCCTGCATGACCTGGGGAAAATTATGAAAGTAATAATAATCTTCTTTCTGCTCTGTTGGAACATGTTATTCGGTGGTTCCTGTTAGTTTCCTTTTACCCTACAGGTCCCAGATTTAATAACCAAACGTTTTAAAGATTCCTTATGAGGTTATCTTGATTGCCTGGGGTCCCCTGCCATGATTGTGCAGGTAATCCTTCACTAACAACTACCATTCAGCCCAAAATCTCTGGATTAAGCAAGACAGTGGTTAAGTACATTTTGCCCCACTTTACGACTTTTCTTGCCACAGTTGTTAAGTGAATCACTGAAGCTGTGAAGTTAGTAACACGGTTGTTAAGTGAATCTGGCTTCCCCATTGATTGTCGAAAGGTCGCAAAAGGGGAATCACATGATCCCGGGACACCGCAACCGTCATAAATACGAGTCAGTTGCCAAGCCTCCGAATTTTGATCTCGCGAGCCTGGGACACCGCGACTGTCATAAATACGAGTCAGTTGCCAAGCGTCCGAATTTTGATCACGTGACCCCGGGGATGCTTTCACACTGGTCGTGTGAAAAACTGTCTTAAGTCACTTTTTTTGTTCCAATGCCGTTGCAACTTTGAACTGTCCTTAAATAAGCTGTTGTAAGTCGAGAACGGCCTATAATCGAGAAGGAGATATTGAGAAAAACAAAAAGTTTTCATTCTTGCTGCAAAGTCTGGGCAGCCAATAATATTTTATGGCTGATAAAAATGGCGGCCGCAAAGTGAACGTCAGAACGTGACGCTCACAATGTCTCTGCTGCCATCTTAGCACGCTTCACACATCTTTGCAATTTGCCTGGTTAAAGTTCACAAGACGCTCTTTTTCGATAGTTAAAGATGGATGGAGGCAAGCTATTCGAATATGGACGGTCCTCGATTTACAGCGGTTCGTTTAGTGACCGTTCAAAGTGGCAACAGAACTGGAAAAATGACACGGCCGTTTTTCACACTTACGTCCGCTGCAGCACCCCTAGGGTCAGAATTCGGCTGCTTGGCAACTGACTCATACTTACGATGGTCGCAGTGTCCCGGGGTCACATGCTCCCCATTTGCGGCCTTCCGTCAAGCAAAGTCAGTGGGGAAGCCGAATTCATTTAACAACCATATTACTAATTTACGATTCATTTAAGAACTTGTGGCAAGAAAGGTCACAAAATGGGGCAAAATTCACCTAATGACTGCCTCACTTAGCGGCATAAATGTTGGGGTCCATTGTGGTCCTAAGTCAAGGACGGGCTGTAAATATCTGCACGTTCAACCTAGGCTGTACTTGCTTAATCATCAATACAAAAACCACCCCCCCCCCAAAAAAAGGAATTTGCACTTTAAAGGATAAATTCTGTGATGGATATCGATTGGCGGGGATATTGATTCACGCATGGGGTGCTGATCAAAGGCGGTGTGTAATTAAAGCGCCGTCAGGCGCGCTGGTGCTTTAGAACCCGTTAACACAAAACGAGTAAATCTAATCCGGGGAATCCAATCTTGAACAAAATTCTTCTTACAAAAGGAAGCAGAGTGCCATTTTTTTTTTTTTCTGGCCCTTTGCTGAATTTTTTTGGACCAATTTTGAGATAAGCGCAAGATGGCAGAATAGATAGGAAAATAGCTATGCTTAAACGTCTGATAACAGAAGCATTTGGTCTTCAAACGTGGACACTGGTAGCGTTTCACGCATTGTGATGAAGTACAGTTTTATATTTGGGTATTTATTTTATTTATTTATTTATTTATATTTATATACCGCCCTTCTCCCGAAGGACTCAGGGCGGTGAACAGGGCAATTAATAAAATACAAGAATACAAAGATTAAAAAGGATTAAACAGATGCCCAAAACTAACAACAATAAATTTAAAATGGATTAAAACTATATTAAAAAATGTAGTATGTTAAACTGTAAGGGACGCGGTGGCTCAGTGGGTTAGGACGCTGAGCTTGTTGATCAGAAGGTCGGCAGTTTGGTGGGTCGAATCCCGAGTGCCGCGTAGCAGAGTGAGCGCCTGTTACTCGTCCCAGCTCCTGCCAACCTAGCAGTTCGAAAGCACGTAAAAACGCAAGTAGAAAAATAGGGACCACTACGGTGGGAAGGGAACAGCGTTCCGTGCGCCTTTGGCGTCTAGTCATGCCGGCCACATGACCACGGAGACGTCCTCGGACAAGCGCCGGCTCTTCGGCTTTGAAACGGAGATGAGCACCGGCCCCTAGAATCGGAAAACGACTAGCACGCATGTGCGGGGGAACCTTGACCTTTACCTTTATGTTAAACTGTATAGGGAGCCTTACATTTGGGGGAAATATGGATAGTCCTCTACTTGCGGTCCGAAAATTTTGGAGCCCAAAATTTCTCTTGCAAAGCGAGACTAGTGGTTAAGTGAATGTTGCTCAATTTTACGACCTTCCTTGCCTCGTTGTAGTTGTTAAGTGAGTAACACGCTTGTTACGTGAATCTGGCTTCCTCATTGTCATTGCTTGTCGGAAAGGCGCCAAAAGGGGAATCACACGATTCCGGGACATTGCAAGCGTCAACTGAAGAAGCTGAAGTCAGAACTGAGGAAGCTTCTGGGATGAGAAGCGAAACCTCTTCCCAGAAAAAACAACGAACTCCGGGTTGTGTCTTGAAAAAATGCATCTTTGGGACGTAGCTCAGAATCTCTTTTGTGTAGCGTGTCTTTCAGACAATCTGCTTATTTCATCGTTTCAATGTTTGGTTCATCTCTTTTTTTTTGTTTTTTGGCCCTTCCTCTCCTCTCTTTTCGTTTCGACCTTTTGATTTTAATTTTTTTCAACAGAGAGTTCGAATTGTCCCAGGTGTCGCTTTTTACTCCGTCTTTCCTCATTTATTTCCTCTCCCGAACGCCACGTATTATTAGCTGTTTTTCGTGGACGTAAATCGTGCATCGTGTGTCACGGGACTTTGTTATCCCTTTTTCTGACCTTCCGAGAAGCAAAGTCAATGGAGCGAGCCAGTTTCACTTAACAACCGGGTTACTAGCTTAACGGCTGCAGTGATTCACTTAACGGCAGTGGCGAGAAAAGTCGTAAATTGGAGGAAAAACTCACTTAACGGCCGTCTGCCTTAGCAACAGAAATTTTGGGAACCATTGTTGTAAGACGAGGACTATCTGTACACTACTAGACGGTGTCTCTGGAGAGAGAGAGAGAGAGAGAGACAGGATAAGGGCAGTAATTTTTCAATTGCTATTAAAAGATTTTCAGTAGTCTGAACTAGCGAGGCTGGCTATCCTGAAAATTCCACTTATTTTTATGACATCTGGTCCAGTGCTAATAAGCCTTCCTTTCTGCTGATCAAAACATCAAAAAAAAGGAGGGGGCCTATATTAATATCCTTGTTTATAAAAGAACGACATCTGAAAACGCTTACCCAACGCGCTGCAAAATTTGGCAGGGTTTGCTTTTTTCCCCCCCCCCTTTTTTTAATAACTGCATAAATTTACTGCAAAAATGTCGCTTTTGTTCCGATGCACAAGTTAGGAAAAACAACACAACAACACTCCCCGTGCCACGATTTTGTTGATGTTTGTATGTTTTACCTTTCTGGATTACGGGGTGGCAAAAACTCTTGCTTTTCCTGAATGGCACACTTTTAAGCCAGGAATAAAGTCAAGAGTCAAATTACTCTCCCCCCCCCCCCCCCCCCCATTCCAGATGAACATAAAGGTTGAGCAAAGCTGCAAAACAGGTCAGGCAACTCTTATTTAGGGGAACAACAGCAAAAAAAACCCACAACAACACTCAAAGTCTTTCTTACAAGCCAGAGGCCCACTGATTCATGCTCTAAAATAAGGGTCTTCAAACTTGACCCTTTTATGACTTGAGGACTTCAACTCCCAGAATTCCTCAGCCAGCATGCCTGGTTGAGGAATTCTGGGAGTTGACGTCTACAAGTCATAAAAGGGCCAAGTTTGAAGACCCCTGCTCTAAAAACTGAAATAGAAATAGAATACTTTATTGGCCCAAGTGTGACTACTAGACACACAAGGCTTCTGTCTCCGGTGCAGAAGCTGTCGGTGTAAAGGTAGTCCTCAACAACAGCTCACTTAGTGACCGTTTCAAAGTTAAAATGGCACTGAACAAAGCGACTTACGACCGTTTCTCACACTGAATGACCGTTGCAGCCACCCCCGTGGGTCCCGTGGCCAAAATTCAGACACTCGGCAAAATGACTGATCTTTTATGACGGTCACGTGATTAATATTTGTATGTTACTTATATGTAAGGGTGTAGGGTCTATACGTACGTTGTACACTACTACTAAGGCTAACTACTTCGCTGCCCTCATCGTGTCCGCAGATAATCGCCCGGCCGCCCTGTTTAGGGTAACTCGCTCCCTCCTTAACCAGGAGGTGAGGGAGGACCCCTTAGAGGGACGGGCCGAGGAGTTTAGTCATCATCTGACGGACAAAATCGCTCAGATCCGGGCCGGCTTGGACTCCGACTGGTCGGAGTCTTACGTGGAGGAATCGGACGGTCTTGAGCATGTTATCTGGACTGAGTTTGATCCTGTTTCCCCTGATGATGTGGACAGGATCATGGGGAGGCTGAGCACCACCACTTGTTTGTTGGACCCGTGCCCCTCCTGGCTGGTTTATGCGGCTCGGGAGGAGACACGAGGCTGGTTCCAGGCAGTAATAACTGCTTCCTTGAAGGAGGGTATCTTCCCCGCCGCCTTGAAGGAGGCGGTGGTGAGACCCCACTTCAAGAAGCCTGCCCTGGACCCGGCTGTTTTAAATAACTATCGTCTGGTCTCCAACCTTCGCTTTCTGGCAAAGGTTGTTGAGAGTGTGGTGGCGCATCAGCTTCCTCTGTTCCTGGAGGAAACTGATTATCTGGATCCGCACGAATCGGGTTTCAGGCCTGGTCACAGCACGGAGACGGCATTGGTCGCGCTGGTGAATGATCTCTGGCGGGCTCGGGACAGGGGTTATTTCCCTGTCCTAGTTCTGTTAGATCTCTCAGCGTCTATCGATACCATCGACCGTGGTATCCTACTGCGGCGTCTCAAGGGGTTGGGAGTGGGAGGCACCGTTTTACAGTGGTTCTCCTATCTCCTGGGCCACTCGCAGTCGGTGTTAACAGGAGGGCAGAGATCCGCCCCGAGGCCTCTCGTTTATGGAGTTCCTCAGGGGTCGGTTCTCTCTCCCCTCCTGTTCAACATCTACATGAAGCCGCTGGGCGAGATCATTCGTGGTTTCGGGGTGGCGTATCATCAGTATGCTGATGATACCCAACTTTTTTTTTTCTCCACCCCGAACCAACCCAGTGATGCCCTCTCCGTGATGTCCCGTTGCCTGGAGGCGGTCCGGGTCTGGATGGGGAGAAACAGGCTTCGTCTCAATCCCGCCAAGACTGAGTGGCTGTGCATACCGGCATCTCGGGTTAACCAGGCTATTCCATCTTTAACGATGGGGGGATGAGGTGTTACCCCCCGTTGATAGGGCTCACAACTTGGGCGTCCTCCTTGATTCACAGCTCAATTTTGAAGATCACATAGGATCTGTGACCAGGGGGGCTTTAGCCCAGGTTCGCCTGGTGCGCCAGTTGCGACCCTACCTGGACCGAGATGCCCTACGGACAGTCACCCATGCGCTCGTGACCTCCCGTTTAGACTACTGCAACGCTCTCTACATGGGGCTCCCCTTGAGGACCACTCGGAGGCTTCAGCTGGTGCAGAATGCAGCCGCGCGAGTTGTGATGGGGGCTTCCCGATACTCCCATGTAACACCTCTAGTCTGCGAGCTGCATTGGCTTCCGGTTGCCCTCCGGGTGAGATTCAAGGTGCTGGTGATGACCTATAAAGCCCTGAATGGCTTGGGTCCAGGATATTTAAGGGAACACCTGCTGCTGGCATCAAGTTCCCTTCGTCCCGTGCACTCCCACAGGGAGGGCCTTCTCAGGGAGCCGCCGGCAAAGGATTGCCGGCGGGCAACACCCAAGGGTAGGGCCTTCTCTGTGGGTGCGCCTGCCCTTTGAAACCAGCTGCCCATAGAGCTTAGGACTGTCCCTGACCTTTGGTCATTCCGCCGGGACCTGAAGACCTGGCTCTTCGAGCTTTCCGGCCCAGGCTGAGAGTTTTTAAATGGGGTTTTATATTTTTTCAGGGATTAAATTTAATTATTTTAACTGTTTTTAACTTTTGTATTGTATTAACATTTTTAAATACTTTATAAACCGCCCTGAGTCCTACGGGAAAAGGGCGGTATATAAATTCAATAAACTTAAACTTAAACTTACACAGTATGTTTTAAACATGTGTATGTATACACTTTGGGAGCGGGCAACTAAATTTCAATTTTTAATGGGTGCTGTTGGGCCCACAGGGAAAAAAAAAGGACAATAAAGGTTACCTAATCCGATTGCCCTTTTGCAAAGTCAGGATTCACTTACCAACTGCGCGCTTCGCTTAATTTCCGCGATCTGCTTAATGACATGGCAAAAGCAGTCGGAAAGTCGAGCACAGCTCGCTGAACAAAGGTCTCACTTAACAGAGAATTTGCGCTCAGGGCTGCCCGTAGTTCTGTAAAACCAGGTTCCTTTCACTTGAGAATGTTGCAAAGCAGGCGTTCCGTGACTTAAGGGCTTCGGAGTTCTTCGTTGAACTCATCTTCAGTTTCTTTTGCACAGAAGTCACCATAACACAAAAAAGTTGTTGAGACCTTGGAAAAAGTGCAGAGAAGAGCAACTAAGATGGTCCAAGGCCTGGAGACTAAAACATACGAAGGACGGCTGCAGGACTTGGGTTTGGCTAATCTAAAGAAAAGAAAAGGGACGCAGTGGCTCAGTGGGTTAAGACGCTGAGCTTGTCGATCAGAAGGTCGGCAGTTTGGCGGGTCGAATCCCGAGTGCCGCGTAGCAGAGTGAGCGCCTGTTACTCGTCCCAGCTTCTGCCAACCTAGCAGTTCGAAAGCACGTAAAAATGCAAGTAGAAAAATAGGGACCGTTCTGGTGGGAAAGTCATAGCGTTCCGTGCGCCTTTGGCGTCTAGTCATGCCAGCCACATGACCACGGAGACGTCCTCGGACAAGCGCTGGCTCTTCTTCTTGAAACGGAGATGAGCACCGGCCCCGAGAGTCGGAAACGACTAGCACGCATGTGCGGGGGAACCTTTACTTTAAAGAAAAGAAGAAATAGGGGAGACATGATAGCAGCAGCATTCCAGGATTTGAGGGGCTGCCACAAAAGAAGAGGGGGTGTGTGTCAAATTGTTCTCCAAAGCACCAGTGGGAAGGACGAGAAGCAACGGTTGGAAACTGAACAAAGAGAGAAGCAACCTAGAACTAAGGAGAAACTTCCTGACAGTGAGGACAATCAACCAGTGGAACAGCTTGCCACCAGAAATCATGGGCGCACCATCACTGGAGACTTTTAAGAAGAGACTGGACAGTCACTTGTCTGTGATAGTATAGGTTCTCCTGCTTAAGTGGGAGGGGGCTGGACTAGAGGATCTCCAAGGTCCCTTCCAGCTCTATTCAATTCTAAACCTTTGCCAATCCCCTGTGCATTAATTGTCCTGTTGTTAGGCAATTACTGTTGTTGGTAGACTGCTGATCCTTCTACCACTGGTGTAGGGTGTTGAGTTTCATAATAACAGGCTCTCTCATCTGAATGGAACCCCTTGTGCCGAATTCTTAATAAAATTTTATTCTGCGATTTATCTGTGAATCGGACATTCTGGAAGGTCAACAGGAGATTTTTTTTTTTTTTAGCTTGCAGTAACTTTGGCTGTTACCTTCAGGAAAGTCTAGCCGTTCGTTTATTGTCTCCAAACATTTATGTTATGAGACAGGCCCCCCCCAGATCTGCTTTCTCCAAGGGAATGCGTGGGTCTCATCAAGTTTTGCCATCCTTCCATGAGCCTTGACCCAGAAAAACAAAAAAATTGTGCGCATACACCGTGTAGTAATTGTTGTGGCGTTGGTGACGAGGAGGTTGATGTCTGTCTCTCTTATCTTCAAACAGATCAAAGGGATATTATTGTTATTGTTATTTTGCTTCCTCTCTATCCCATTTTAAGCAGTTCCATGGAATAAGCCAGGATTCTCCAAACTTGGCAACTTTTAAGACTTGTGGACACCAACTCCCAGAAAATTCCTCCTGGCTGAGGAATTCTGGGAAATTGAAGCCCACAGGCCTTGAAAGTTGCCAAGTTTGGAGACCCCTGGAATAAACTAAGGTTAGAGATGGGGGGGGGTGGTGGTCTGGCCTAGGGCTACCCATTCAGCTTCAGGACTAGTTGTAGAAAACCACAGAAGTGACCTGAGAGAAACAAACCATAATATAAGCACAGGACAGGAAGGAAACATCAGAAAGAGAACTTCAACTGCCTCCACCATAATTCTCTTGAGCACAGGTGGTCCCCGACTTAACGACCAGAATTGGGCCTAAAATGTCTGTGGTTAAGTGAGTTTTGCCCCACTTTAGGACCTTTCTTGCCACAGTTGTTAAGTTAGTAAGGGGGTTGTTGAGTCAATCCGGCTTCCCTTTTGTCTTCGCTGGTCAGGGGAATTGCATGAGCCCAGGGACACTGCGACCGTCATAAATACGAGTCAGTTGCCGAGCATCTGAATTTTTTTTTTAATTGAAAAGTTTTACAGTACATTTATTTAAAAAAAAAAAAAAAAAAACCCTCCCAACCCCCTCCCCTCTCCCCAAACCTCCCCTACTCTTCCCTCCCCACCCCCTACCCCCTCCCCGACTTCCCAACCGAGCATCTGAATTTTGATCACGTGACCCTGGGAATGCTGCAGCCGTCATGAGTGTAAAAAAAAAAAAAAAAAGGTCATAAGTCCCTTTTTTCAGTGCTGTTGTAATTTGAAAAGTCACTAAGCGAACTGTTATAAGTTGAGGACTACCCGTATAAGGGGGGGGGGAAAACACCGTCAAACTTTCAAGATTCTGTTACTAAAGCCTGCATCAATTAAATAGAGTTCCAGTATTACTTCCCAGGTAGGTAAAACGAGGACCCAGATTGTTGGGGGCCATAAGCTGACTTTGTAATAATGCCGCTTGGGGTGCGTGTGTGTGAAAGCCCTAATAAGCAGGCATAGACATAGAATGAAGGCTACTGCTAAGCACACATTGATTTGTGCTTAGAGTGTAAGCCGCCCAGAGTCTTCGGAGAAGGGCGGGATATAAATGGGATTAAAATAAAATAAATAAATAAATACTCGTGAGTCTGTCTCCAGACTTGGCCTGTCTTGATTGGCTGAGATGGCAATCTATATTTCTTGGAATCTAGAACAAGAATCCAACCGTCATTTCTCTGGGCTGGAAAGCAAAGCTCTAGACATTCATCATCATCATCATCATCAAGTTGGAAGGGACCTTGGAGGTCATCTAGTCCAACCCCCTGCTCAGGCAGGAAACCTTATACCATTTCAGACAAATGGCTGTCCAGTCTCTTCTTAAAAGCTTCCACTGTTGGAGCATTCACCACTTCTGGAGGCAGGTTGTTCCACCGATTAATTGTTCTAACTGTCGGGAAGTTTCTCCTTACTCCTAGCTTGCTTCTCTCCTTGATGAGTTTCCATCCGTTGCTTCTTGTCCTGCCTTCAGGTGCTTTGGAGAATAGCTTGACTCCCTCTTCTTTGGGGCAGCCCCTGAGATACTGGAAGACTGCTATCATGTCCCCCCTCGTCCTTCTCTTTGTTAAACTAGACATCCCCAATTCCAGAAAACTGTTCTTCGTAGATTTCAGCCTCCAGTCCTCTTAATATTCTGATCTGTTATCATTCGGAAACTGACGCCTTTTCTATTGCAAAATCATGCACGCATTGTAGGTTAAATTGTATTGGTCTGGCAATCACACACAGTTATACTTCTCGGCTGGTCAATACACATAGTCCTTGACTTACGACCACAATGGAACGCAACATTTCTGTTGCTAAGTGAGACATTCGTTAAGCGAGTTTTGCCCCATTTTACCCCATTTTTTTGCCCCATTTTCTTCTGGTCGGTGAATCACTGCAGTTGTTGAGTTAGTAACCGGGCGGTGCGATCAATCTGGTTTCCGCATTAACTGTTTGTTTGTTGGAAAGTCACAAAAAGGGTGTCACGTGACCCCAAGACACTGCAACTATCGTAAATACGAGTCCGCTGCCAAGGGTCTGAATTTGGATCACCTGACTGTGGGGACGCTGCAAGTGTGAAAAACCATCACAAGTCACTTTTTCCCCCCGATGATGGTGTAACTCTGAAGGGTCACTAAATGAAACTGTTTGAAGTTAAGGAGTACCTGCATTCCGATGTCATGACTGAGAATCTCCATGGACGTTTGACAGTGACCATTTTTCACTGCCCTACCCTGACCAAATTCTCCTTCTGGTGCGTCCAGCCCAAACTCTAGCACTTCCGAGTAAAACTCTAGCACCTTCTGAGTAAAACTCTAGCACCTTCTGAGTAAAACACTAGCACCTTCCGAGTAAAACTCTAGCACTTCCGAGTAAAACTCTAGCACCTTCCAAGTAAAACTCTAGCACCTTCCGAGTAAAACTGTAGCAATTCCGAGTAAAACTCTAGCACCTTCCGAGTAAAATTCTAGCACCTTCTGAGTAAAACTCTAGCACTTCCGAGTAAAACTCTAGCACCTTCCGAGTAAAACTCTAGCAATTCCGAGTAAAACTCTAGCACTTTCGAGTAAAACTCTAGCACCTTCCGAGTAAAACACTAGTACCTTCCGAGTAAAACACTAGCACCTTCCGAGTAAAACTCCAACTCTAGCACTTCCGAGTAAAACTCTAGCACCTTCCGAGTAAAACACTAGCACCTTCCGAGTAAAACTCTAGCAATTCCGAGTAAAACTCTAGCACCTTCCGAGTAAAACTCTAGCACCTTCCGAGTAAAACACTAGTACCTTCCGAGTAAAACACTAGCACCTTCCGAGTAAAACTAGCAATTCCGAGTAAAACTCTAGCACCTTCCGAGTAAAACTCTAACACTTCCGAGTAAAACTCTAGCACTTCCGAGTAAAACTCTAGCACCTTCCGAGTACAACT
>JAKJMR010000930.1:56032-67859 GCA_024449315.1 Daboia siamensis
TTTCTTTCTTTCTTTCTTTCTTTCTTTCTTTCTTTCTTTCTTTCTTTCTTTCTTTCTTTCTTTCTTTCTTTCTTTCTTTCTTTCTTTCTTTCTTTCTTTTTTAGTTTTTCAAATTACAACCTGTATATCTAGAAAGCTTCACGATACCTGGGTAGTCATCAATTGAGTAACAGAGTTTTCAATACATAGTTTGGGTTACATTATCATAGCATCCTTCTCTCTTTCCCTCAACATTCACTGCAACGTATTTAAACTTAACAGATTTCTAGGAATAGTTTAGTTTTTAGTTTAGTTTGATTATATTTATATACCGCCCTTCTCCCGAAGGACTCAGGGTGGTGAACAGGGCATACGTAAATACAAAATATAAAAGTTAAAAAGAATTAAATAGAGCCCAAACTAAAACAATATATAATAATTTAAAAAACCTCGGTAAAAATCCCAACCCATCCCCCATCAGGCCAGGCCGGCTTGTTCAAATAGAAAGGTCTTCAGATCGCGTCGGAAGGAGCGAAGGTCAGGCGCCGTCCGGAGCTCAACCGGTAACTCATTCCATAAAACCGAGGCGCCCACAGAGAAGGCCCTCCCCCTGGGGGCCACCAGCCGACATTCTCTGACCGGCGGCACCCTGAGGAGGCCCTCTCTGTGGGAACGCACTGGGCGGAGGGAAGTTGACGCCGGCAGCAGGTGATCCCCGAGATACTCTGGACCCATGCCATGTAGGGCCTTAAAAACCAGCATGCCATAGTCATTTAAAGAAGATTTTGTCAATCCAATTTCAATAAGGTATATCTATATCCTGCTATTAAATTTTTATCTAATTTTGATGTTAATAATAGCATCCAC
Source organism: Daboia siamensis (assembly GCA_024449315.1). NCBI lineage: Eukaryota > Metazoa > Chordata > Lepidosauria > Squamata > Viperidae > Daboia > Daboia siamensis. Next base: position 56,879 of record JAKJMR010000930.1, read on the forward strand.
ATTTAACCTTTAACATCCCAAATAGTATTCACAACCCAAAGTTCCCTTATCTTGTTTTACACCAAATGTCATCTAACATACACCCAATATTTAAGTAGCTAGCTTCTACCTAATAAACATTGTTTATTTCATACCCTAATACATCACAAGTTACCAATCGGAGAGTCTATATTTATCAATCTACTTCTACTTCTACATAACCAAAATTTTAACATCAAGCGTAGGATCCATAAGCCAAATTTCCATTATATCAATATATAAATTTATAATAATTGAAATAAGCTTAGTAAATACTTAAAACACATTTTAATTCTATCTCATGAATATTTTCTATTTCAGATGCTAATAAGTCACTAATTACTAACAAAATGGTCTACGATAATTCTCTAGGAATTCATGTTTTAAAATCTAACTCTAGATTTCTTTTTTTGCCAGTCGGGTTTCCAGACCCAGGGCTTTAAATTGCCAAGTAGGTCTTCATTTTTCTTATTTAGGAAACTTAATAAAGCCTCCTTTGTGGATAGTATAGAAGACTAAACAAAGATGTGAGTTTTTTTTTTTTTTTGGAGCTAAGTCCTATGAAATGAAAACTAGCTGGGTTCTCAAGAGTTTCACTTCCTTTAATAACTATTTTTCTCCCCCCCCCCAATCACAATTTACAGAAGTGGCTTTTAGATGTCTTCAGCTGGCTGTATATGTACAAAAAACATTATTAACTTTTAAGCGTCTTTCTTCCTCCAGCATGTCCACCTGGGTTACCTAGCTTTGGAGGTGAGATACGTATTTTGGAAACTACAGCTGGTTCTCAACTTATGACCACAACGGAGCCCAAAATTTCCGCTGTTAAGCGAGACAGCGGCTAAGTCAGTTTTGTCCCGCTTTACCACCTCTCTTGCCACGATTGTTAAGCGGATCACTGCGGTTGTTAAGTCAGTAATACAGTTGTGAAGTCAAGTCCGGCTTCCCCCCTTGACTTCGCCCGTCAGAAGGTCACAAAATGGGATCACCACATACGCGCGCGCGCGCACACACACACACACACACACACACACACACACCGGGACACTGCAACCGTCGGAGGTACATGCCAGTTGCCAAGTGCCCGAAGTTTGATCACATGACCAAACCGTGTGAGAAACCATCATTAAGTCAGTTTTTTTTCAGTGCCCTTCACAACTCCAAATGGTCACTAAACAGAGGACTTATGTAAATTGAGGACCACCTGTCCTGGATTTGATAAGAGAGGAAACCATACCTGCTGACAGATAGGCAGGGATTAGGATGGGATCCATAATTGATTTTACAAGTTCCAATTGAAATGTTTGTGCAGGTAGTCCTCAGCTTACGTCAGCTCGCTTAGCCACCGTTTGAAGTTAGAACGGCACTGGGGAAAAAATGACTCATGACACTTTTTCACACTTACGACCGTTGCAGCATCCCGATGGTCGCGGGATCAAAATTCAGACCCTTGGCAACTGACTCCTTTTTAGGACGGTCGCAGCGCCCCTGAGGGGGGGGGGGGTCATGCGATTCCCCTTTTGCCACCTTCTGGCAAGCAAAGTCCACGGGAGAAGCCGGATTCACTTAACAACCGGGTGACTCATTTAACAACAACTGCCGTGATTCTCTTGTTAAGAAAGGTCGTAAAATAGGGCATAGCTCACTTAACAAAAGTCTTGCTTAGCAACGTAAAATCTGGGCTCAGTTGTGCCCAGAGGTGCCCTGTAGCATCTTTTGACTCTACAGTATTTCTAGACAGCAATTGTTGAATAATAATATTGAAGATGATGATGATGATGATGTTGGTAGGGACCTTGGAGGTCATCTAGTCCAATCCCCTGCTCAGTCTGGAAACCTTATCCCATTTCAGACAAATGGCTGTCCAGTCTCTTCTTAAAAACTTCCAGTGTTGGAGCATTCACCGCTTCTGGAGGCAGGTTGTTCCACTGGTGAATTGTTCTAACTGTCAGGAAGTTTCTCCTTAGTTCTAGGTTGCTTCTCTCCTTGACTAGTTTCCATCCGTTGCTTCCTGTCCTGCCTTCAGGTGCTTTGGAGAATAGCTTGACTTCCTCTTCTTTGGGGCAGCCCCTGAGATATTGGAAGACATTATGATCATGGAACCACATCTTCTCCATCTGTATTGGGGCTAAACATGCAGGCTTCTGGGGTGGATTGTAAGCTAGCTGGTGGCGATGGGAAGTGTAGTCCTAAATCCCCATGGAGGAAGGCTTTCTTGAAATAATCTCAGTGACCTGACTCCAGCTAGCTACGCATCTTCTTAAGTCTTCTCATCACTGAAGGTGATCTTTGTAAGCACACTCGTTGGAGAATAAGGGAATCTCTGGGGCCTCCTGCTCGAGCGGGGGGTTGGACTAGAAGACCTCCGGGGTCCCTTCCAACTTTGTTAATCCACACTCTGTATTTTATTCTACTCATGTTAAAGGAGTGTATGTGTTTTGGTATCCCAGTCCCTGGCTGAGGAATTCTGGGAGTTGAAGTCCACAAGCCATCAAAGGGCCAAGTTGGAAGACCCCTGGGTTAGAGGCGCCAGATAAGGCACTTGAAAGCCACCTAAGGCACAATGCCAGCCAGGTAACTTTGGACCAGGCTGAGTAGCAAGTAATAGTAACCCACTTCCAGAAAATAATCAACAAGAAAACCGGAGGGTTGACTTGACGGAACATCCAGACCAAGCTTGTCGCACCCAAAGCTTCGTCTCCACGACTCTGCCGGGTAGCAGGAAAAATTTTATAAGCAGTTGTCAAGGAAAGACACAGCTGCGGTGAAGGCAGGAAACACGCTAGTCACTTGCGCATCAGAGCTGCGGGCCTGCTTCCTGTCAGTTAGACCACCAGAAGAGATGAATCAAGATACTCTGCTCCCTTATTATTATTATTATTATTCTTTCTTTTCATATTGGCCACTGTATAACAGTGCTCTAACGAAGAAAAAAGAATATGTGGATATCCAATATCCATATATTGGATACTCACTAGAATGGAATGGAATGGAATATAGAATAGAATAGAATAGAATAGAATAGAATAGAATAGAATAAAATAGAATAGAATAGAATAGAATAGAATATATGGAATGGAACGGAATATAATAGAATGGAATTGAATAGAATAAAATTAGAATAGAATAGAAAATATGGAATGGAGTTCAATGGAATGGAATATAGAATAGAATAGAAAAGAAAATTTGGAATGGAGTGGAATGGAACGGAATAGAATAGAATGAAATTGAATAGAATAAAATTAGAATAGAATAGAATAGAAAATATGGAATGGAGTTCAATGGAATGGAATATAGAATAGAATAGAAAAGAAAATTTGGAATGGAGTGGAATGGAATGGAATGGAACGGAATAGAATAGAATAGAATAGAATAGAACAGAATAGAATAGAATAGAAAATATGGAGTGGAATGGAATAGAATAGACTAGAGTGATAACTTTATTATCACTTTGAATGTACACTGATTGGCATACATTAAAATGTAATTTCATTGCGCTCAGCTCTCAGAAGAGAAGAAGAGAATACAACAGTTCATTTAATAACTATTCAAAGTTACAACAGCACTGGGGGGGGGGGAAAGGCACTTATCACCATTTTTCACACTTACGACCATTACAGCATCCCCGTGGTCACGTGATCAAAATTCAGAGGCTCGGCAACTGGCATGTACTTAACGACGGTTGCGGAGTCCCGGGGTCCCGTGACCCCCTTTTGCAAACTTCTATCAAGCAACGTCAGTGGGGAGGAAGCCAGATTCAGTTAACAACCATGTTGCTAACTTTATCAGCTGCAGCGATTCACTGAAGAGCCGCGGCGAAAAAGAAATTAAAATGGGGCGAAGTTCACAAAACAGCCACAGAAATTAAAATGGGGCGAAGTTCACAAAACAGCCACAGCAATTTTGGGCTCCGTTGTGGTTCATAAGCCGAGGCCTACCTGTGCTTCATTTGGCCAAGTGTGATTAGACACACAAGGAATGTAACTGGGGCAGAAGCTCTTCGGTGTACGTGCAAAACAACCTAATGATGATGATGATGATGATGATGATGCATTTGGGCAAAATTAGGGTTTAATTTGTTTTCAATATCTGTATTTGTGCATTCTGTTATTTATGTTAACCGCCCTGAGTCCTTAGGGAGAAGGGCGGTATAGAAATCAAATAAATAATAATGATGATGATGATGATGATGATGATGCCAATAAAAGGGGCTAGTAGAGAAGATGAGAAGGATAAACGACAATACTACAGCCATAAAGCATGGGTAAATATGCTTAGACAGTACTGTGAGGATTAGGTTTTCAACAGAGTTTATTTTATTTTATTTTATTTATTTTAATCCCATTTATATCCCGCCCTTCTCCGAAGACTCAGGGCGGCTTACAATTTAAGCACAAATAAAATGTGCTTAACAATAGCCTTCACTCTATGTATATGCCTGCTTATTAGGGCTTTTCGAGGGACCCCAAGTGGCATTTTTACAAAGTCAGCTTATTGCCCCCAACAATCTGGGTCCTGAGTTATGGGACAAAGAAAAAGAAGGACTAGGGGGTAACATAATAGCAGTCTTCCAATGTCTCAGGGGCTGCCCCAAAGAAGAGGGAGTCAAGCTCTTCTCCAAAGCGCCCAAAGGCAGGACAAGAAGCCACAGATGGAAACTGGTCAAGGAGAGAAGCAACCTAGAACTAAGGAGAAACTTCCTGACAGTTAGAACAACTAACCCAGGGGTCTTCAAACTTGGCCCTTTTATGACTTGTGGACTTCAACTCCCAGAATTCCTGGCTGAGGAATTCTGGGAGTTGAAGTCCACAAGTCATAAAAGGGCCAAGTTTGAAGACTCCTGAACTAACCGGTGGATCAGAAGTTGCCTCCAGAAGTTGTAGGTGCTCCATCACTGGAGGCTTTTGAGAAGAGATCGAGCAGGGGTCTCCTATTTGAGCCGGGGGTTGGACTAGAGGACCTTGAAGGTCCCTTCCAACTCTTTCCCCCATGTCTGGCTGTTTCGGTGTCTTGTGCCCTACAGCGGCGTCCCGAGAGTAGACAAAAGGGGCCACCCAAACGAAGTCCGATGCATTTTCTTAGGTTCAGATGGAAGTCAGCTTGTTCTGTCTTAAAATAATTTCAGGATTGCGTGAAAACCTCCGTCTCCCATTCCAGGCCCGCCTTGCAAAACCGCACATCGGCTGTGCCAAAGGGATTATATCACCATTACGACTACTTCCTTGCTCCCCCCCCCCCCCACTTCATTAATCATCTTGCTGCTTCTTCTGGGTGTTATTTTTTTTTTAACGAAGGGAAAATAAATATTACTGGCCACAGCAGGCAGAAAATAAGATAAACGTTAAAGAATCCAGAAGGGAAAGGAAAAAAAAAAAAGAGGAAAAATCCATTTTTTCCCCCCACCTTGTTCAGAATGAGACAGAAGAAGGAGATAACAGATTTTTTTTTCCCCTCTTTCTTTTTCTTCCCTTTCTTTCCCTTTCTCTGTCTAGACCAGGGTTCTTCAAACTTGGCCCTTTTATGACTTGTGGACTTCAACTCCCAGAATTCCTCAGCCAGACATGGCGGCTGAGGAATGCTGGGAATTGAAAGTCCACAAGTCATAAAAGGGCCAAGTTTGAAGAACCCTGGTCTAGACTCTTGGTTCAGCTTAGATTATTTGAGAGATGCATTTTTGCAAGTGGCCTTTGTCGTACGATCACCGTGGAGCTGAAAGTTCTGTTGTTAAGCGAGACAGTTGTTATGTGAGTTTGGACGCAGTTTACGACTTTCCTTGCCGCCGTTGTAAAGTGAATCACGGCAGTTGTTACAGGTCAGTAGCAATAATAATAATAATAATAATATAATAATAATAATAATAATAATAATAATAATAATAATAATAATAATAATAAACCTTTATTGTCAAAGTACAACATGTGCACATTGAGATTAGCTGAGCCTCCCCCCGTGCTCTCTCCCCCCAACACACAGTGACAACAAACCCTCCATCCTACCACACCATGTGAACCAACTACACCACACACCGGCCTCCCAAGTCAATTCTGCATAAGATTATGTCCCATTTAAAAGCCTAACAGCCCACGGATAAAAGCTATTTTTCAGCCTGTTGGTATGGCTGGCTATGTTCCTGTATCTCCTACCGGATGGTTGTTAAGTAAATCTGACTCCTCCCCCCCCCCCCCCCCCCCCCCCCTGACGTTGCTTGTCAGAAAGTTGCAAAGGCGGAATCACGTGACCCCGGGACTCTGCAACCGTCATAAGTACATGCCAGTTGCCAAGCCTCTGAATTTAGATCACGTGATGCTTCAGTGGTTCCAAGTGCGAAAAACAGTTATAAGTCACTTTTTTTGGGGGGGGTGCCGTTGAAATTTGTAAATTTGTAAGTCGAGGACCACTTTCGTATTTTGCCTTGTCACGACCTTGAAGGTTGAATGTTGTTAGAGATGGAGAATTTTGCTCTATTTTGTTTTTTGTTTTGTTCTCCATTTTAAATTTACCAAGTAGGAGAAAGGATAAGGCCCAAATTGTCTTACCTTCTTCCTTTTTTTTTCTTTTTTTATTCTACGAATTTAACTGTTGAGATGGAACACCAATTCCTCTTTTTAAAGCCGTCTGGTAGACAATTAAGGGTCATAACTAAACTAGCATTTTTCCCTGTTTTAGCCTGGACAGTGAACTGCATTTCCAGAATCGTGAGTGTGTGTTTGTGCATTCTAGTTTCACGAGCTTCTGAGCCTAGCCCGTTCAGGAGGATTTAAAGACGATTTTTAAAATGAACACTGCGATTTTTTATCCACTTTTTGTTTTTATTCCAGGTAACTCGGGCGGCAAGAAATAAATAAAAATATATTCCAATATTGGCTGCTGGGTCAATATTTTTTATTAGGATCAGCCAAGATGCCACAATTGAGTATGGGGCATAATCTCTTTAAACTTCTCTTCGGTCCTTCGTCAGGCGAGAAGAAGGTGTGAGAAAGACAAAAGTGCACAAACTTCAGGCTTTCCTCGGGCCCAAAATTTCCATTGCTAAGCGAGACAGTCGTTAAGGGAGTTTTGCCCCATTTTACGACCTTTCTTGCCCTGGTGGCTAAGTGAATCACTGCGGTTCTTCAGTTAATAACACGGTTGTTAAACGAATCCAGCTTCCCCCAATTGACCTGGCTTGGCAGAAGGTCGCAAAAGGGGATCACGTGAGGCCCCGGGACACCGCAACCGTCATAAGTACACGCCAGTTGCCAAGCCTCTGAATTTTGATCACATGACCTTGAGGCCGTAAGTGTGGGAAACGGTCATAAGTCCCTTTTTTCAGTGCCCTTGTAACTTTGAATGGTCACTAAATGAAACGTTGTAAGTCAAGAACTGCCTGTACACAAGATGATGTAGCCAATGAAGTATTGATGAAAAACCTGTCCTAAAGGCAAATTGAAGAGCAATGTGTTAGTCAGTAGTAGGTGCTACAGGAATTATTTTTACATTCTACGAGAAAAAAACGAATACACTATTCTTAAATCCCTTCTCTCCTTCTGAAAGCACAAAACCAGCTGTCTCCTGTCGGTGCTGAAGCCCCCGATTTCTCAGCCCATCAAGAGAGCAGAAGTCAATCAAAATATGGAAGTCTTATACATTTGTTCCATTAAAGCAGGGGTCTTCCAAGTTGGCCCTTTTATGACTTGTGGACTCCAACTCCCAGAATTCCTCAACCAGCGTGTCTGGCTGAGGAATTCTGGGAGTTGAAGTTCACAAGCAGGGGTCTTCAAACTTGCCTTTTTTTTTAATGACTTGTGCACTTCAACTCCCAGAATTCCTCAGCCAGCGTGCCTGGCTGAGGAATTCTGGGAGTTGAAGTCCACAAGTCATAAAAGGGCCAAGTTTGAAGACCCCTGCATGAAAGCATTGGTTCTCAACCTTTTCTTCACCATGGACCCCCTTTTAAATACTTTTTATTGGCCACGGACCTTGGCCAAGACTTAGCTCAAGATTTAAGCCATAACTTTCTTCCAGGTTGTCCCAAAGGCGCTTTTTAAAAAAGCCACTGGACTTTCTCGTGTTCCTTTGAAGACGTTTCCCTTCTCATCCAGGAAGCTTCTTCAGCTCTTGACCGGATGGTGGTGGAGAGATGGAAGGATTTGTGTTCTTTGCAGTCACCTGGTCATTAGTAGTCTTTTGAAATCCTTCCATTCCCCACCGTTCGACCACCAGATGGATGGGAAGCGAGACGTCTTGCAGTGGCTTGGTGAAAAAGCACCTTTGAGATCGCCAGGACCTGAATGACTGAGAATCTCCGTAGGCCAGCGATGGCGAACCTTTTAGAGACCGAGGGCCCAAACTTGCAACCCAAAACCCACTTATGTGTCGTCGGGTGCCGGGTGTGCATGGCCCATCGGGTGGGCGTGACTGCGGTGGTAATGGCAGATCGGGTGGGACTAGAAAGTTTAATCAATCAATTCCAATTTTGCGAGATCTTTTTTTTTCCCCCGCGAGAAGTTGAAATTGATTGATGGACTGAACCTGGGGGGCCCACGGTGATGGAGACCTAAAGCAAAAAAGTTTTATAAAACCCAGCTGAAGGCCCAGGACTGGGGCGACGGTGCGCGTGCCCGCAGAGAGGGCTCTGCGTGCCACCTGCGGCACGGGTGCCCTAGGTTCGCCACCACACAGCCACAGGCATATAAAGTGCCTACTTTATACGAGAGAGACGTCTTGATGGCGAGTCGCAAAGGAACAGACTCGTCGTTAAAAATGCCGCCCTTGGAAACACACGCGATGGCCGGTCGCCAACACTGTGGGGACCTAACCTCGAGGGACTGCTAACTCTGCTTGCATCTTGTTAGAAGATTGCCCGTTTTCTCTTCTGGGGATCAGGAGTTGCATAAAAGGGCTTGTCCAGCCACAAAGCAAATCTGTGCAAAAATCTCATATTGAAAATAGCTCAAGAGCAGCAAAGGAGAGCAAACGTCAGTAGACTGCATTACGGGAGGACCCGGGGGACTTCCTAAAACAACAAAGGGAGTTTCCTGCAAGAGATTGCGGTTGGAAAAAAGAAAAAAGAAAAGAAGAATAGCAAAAGAGACTCTCTGGATTTGGATAATTTAATTTGATCGTAATAAGGGTGTGCGTTAGCTTGTCGAAAAAGGACCGTCTTTATTCATTGCTTGCTTTTCGGTTCGTGACATAGTGGCTGAGCTCGGCTTTTTTATTAGGGCCAAACTAGGATTATATAATAGGGACGCGGTGGCTCAGTGGGTTAGGACTCCGAGCTTGTCGATCAGAAGGTCGGCAGTTTGGCGGGTCGAATCCCGAGTGCCGCGTAGCAGAGTGAGCGCCTGTTACGCGTCCCAGCTCCTGCCAACCCAGCAGTTCGAAAGCACGTAAAAATGCAAGTAGAAAAACAGGGACCACTCCGGTGGGAAGGTAACAGCGTTCCGTGCGCCTTTGGCGTCCAGTCATGCCGGCCACATGACCACGGAGACGTCCTCGGACAAGCGCTGGCTCTTCGGCTTTGAAACGGAGATGAGCACCGGCCCCTAGAGTCGGAAACGACTAGCACGCATGTGCGGGGGAACCTTTACATATATATATATGTGTGTGTGTGTGTGTGTGTATGTGTGTGTGTGTGTGTGTGTATGTGTGTATATATATATATATTCAGACTTAAACTTTGCAAAAAGTCTTGCTTTCTCACCTACTTTCTTCAGTCGGAATAGAGCTGGAAGGGACCTTGGAGGTCATCTAGTCCAACCTCCTGCTCAGGCAGGAAACCCTATACCATTTCAGACAAACGGCTGTCCAGTCTCTGCTTAAAAGCCTCCACTGATGGAGCACCCACAACCTCTGGAGGCAAAGGTGTTCCACTGGTTAATCATCCTCACTGTTACGAAGTTTCTCCTTAATTCCAGGTGGCTTCTCTCCTTGAGTAGTTTCCATCCGTTGCTTCTTCTCCCGCCTTCTGGTGCTTTGGAGGATAGGCTGACCCCCCCCCCTCTTCTTTGTGGCAGCCCTCAAATACTGGAAGACTGCTATCATGTCACCCCTAGTCCTTCTTTTCTCTAGACTGGCCATGCCCAATTTTGGGAACCATTCTTCATATGTTTTCGTCTCTAGGCCTTTAATCGTCTAAGTTGCCCTTTTCCCAAAGTCTCAACATCTTTTTGGCAATGCGGTGACCAAAACTGGATGGAGTATTCCAGTGTGGCCTTACTACGGCTTTACAAAGCGGTAATAATACTTCATGTGATTTTGATCCTATGCCTTTGTTTATACAGCCCAGGATTGTATTAGCTTTTTTTTTTGGGGCCACTGCCGCACACGGCTGGCTCACATTTAAGTCGCTGTCCACTAGACTTCAAGTTCCCTCTCACAGTTAATATTTTTGAGCCGGGTCTCGCCTAATCAGTACTTGTACTTTGGGTTGTTCCTAGGTGTAAAACCTTGCTTTTCTCCACATTGAACGCCATGTGGGTGGATAGGGCCCATTGCTGAAGTCTGTCCAGATCGTTTTGGATGCTGAGCTGACAAGATACTGTTGGCAAGGACTGGCATAATTTGTATCTCCTGGAACTGTTGGAATTAAGGAGCAGCGTACTGACCGATTACCTAGTGCTAATTAAAAATGAAGCAGCTCGTGATGGGGTCCTTGGTGCTCTCTGAGGTTGGTGGCTTTCTTGCAGATGTTTCATGACCCTAGGTAACATCATCAGTGCTAATAATACTCATGATGTTACCTAGTTAGGGTCATGAAACATCTGCAAGAAAACCCAGCTTAGAGAGCACCAAGGACCTCACCGTCCTCCTCCTCCTCCTCCTCCTCTTCCTTCTAGATTGATGATGTTCCCTAGCTGGGTTATGAAACGTCTGCAAGAAAACCAGCAAGCTCAGAAAGTACCAAGAACGCAACAGTCGCCCTCCTCCTCCTCCTCCTCCTCCTCCTCCTCCTCCTCCTCCTCCTCCTCCTCCTCCTCCT
>JAKJMR010000930.1:132790-142790 GCA_024449315.1 Daboia siamensis
AGGGAGGAGGAAGGAAGATGAGGGAGGGAGGGAGGGAGGAAGAAGGAAGGAAGATGAAGGAGGGAGGAAGGAAGGAAGGAAAATGAAGAGGAAGGGAGGAGGAAGGAAGGAAGGAAGATGAAGAGGGAGGGAGGAGGAAGGAAGATGAGGGAGGGAGGAAGAAGGAAGGAAGATGAGGGAGGAAGGAAGGAAGGAAGATGAAGAGGGAGGGAGGGAGGAAGAAGGAAGGAAGATGAGGGAGGAAGATGAAGGAGGGAGGGAGGAAGGAAGGAAGAGGGAGGCAGGGAGGGAGGAAGGAAAAAGGAAGGAAGAAGGAAGGAAGGAAGGAAGCAAGGACGGGGATTTCAGGTGGCTTTCCACATTAAAGAAAAGCCACGCGGTTCCTTCAGAGCTTATGCGTGCATTAACGATTAATATTGCAGCGCATTTTGGGCTGGAAAATAACCAAGGGCGGTCTGTCTGTCAGTGCTGCCCAGATTTGTTCTCTGGCGTAAGAACGGCCCTCGCCTCTGTAATCCAAGTGGATTACAGTAGAGCAAAGGCTCGCGCGCCAAAACTTTCCCGGCTTAACTTTCCCCTCTTCGTCCCTTCTCGTTGCCGGTCTCCCCGTTGTCCAGTTCTATTCAAACCAACCGTTTTTGGGGACGGCCTCTTCAACCGTAGGCCGGGCGGGGGCGAAGCCGCCGCGCCATTCCCAGATGCCTGACCTTGGCAGTTGTGTCTCTAGAAGGTACCGAGTCTACGCAGGTTCTCCGTCGTCCAGGTCTACGGTCGTCCCCAAGGTGCTTTTTTTTTCCAGGACTTTTACTGTTTTTCCCTTGAAGTCCTTTCGCTTCTCATCCAAGAAGCTGCTTCAGTTCTGGCTGAAGGATGATTTTGGTGAGGGTGTGGAAGGACTGTATTTCTTTGCAGTCACCTGGTCGTTAGTACTCTCTCTGAGACTGAGGCCACTTGAAGATTTTGGGCCTCGCTTTGAGATGCAGACAACAGAGCAGCCCGCGCCCGTCTTCCAACAGTGAAGGGACACAGGGCAAAAAAAACGCCATCCTACAGCCACACCTGGCTTCACCCCCAGGTGACCCCCGAGGACCCAGGTAAACCTCCAGGTGGCCTCTAGGACTCTCTTAAAACAAGGCAAAGGACCAGCTGTCTGCAAGGAGTATAAATCCTTCCTTTCCCCCCCCCCCCCACCACCGTCTAGTCCAGACATGTCAAACACAAGGCCTGGGGCCCGGAGCCCGGATCCGGCCCGCGAAGTGGTTTCATGCAGCCCGCGAAGCCATCCTGGAAAGAGTGAGGGAACGGCCCCCACTGCCTTGGCCCTGGCCCAGAGACCCTCCTCCTGCCAGAGACCCTCAGATCTGTCCCACTCCTGCCCAGGCCCCCATAGGCACCCTGGATGCCAACGATGTAGACCTGGCCATGCCCACCCAGTAGGCCATACACACTCTAGCCATGCCCGCCCTGGCCACACCCACCCGGCCCCCTGAGGGCAACCGCAATGCTGATGTGGCCCTCAGTGAAATTGAGTTTGACACCCCTGGTCTAGTCCAAGCTGAAGAAGCTTCTGGGATGAGAAGGGAAACGTCTTCCAAGAAGAAAAACCAGGAAGCCTTGTTGCCTCCTGAAAAAAACCACCTTTGGGACTTTAGCTTTCCCCACCCCCATCCCACTCTTCTCCCTGCCTCCCTCGTGGTTGATGGCCGGCTGGTAGCTTGCCAAGAGTAGGCCTAAGAGGGCAGTTCTGACCCGTACTATTTTGTCTTTCTTTCAACAGGACCATCCAAGCCTCAGGCCAGGTCCCAGTGGTGGTGTCTCCTGGAAGCCAACAGCTACACACCGTCACACTCCAGACAGTGCCTTTAACAACTGTGATAGCCAGCGCAGACCCAACCTCTTCGGCCGCGCCCCAGAAGTTCATCCTACAAGCCATCCCCTCTTCGCAGCCCGTGGCCGTGCTGAAGGAGAACGTCGTCTTGCAGTCCTCCAAGCCCGTCTCTCCTCCGTCGTCCATCGTTTTTAGCCCCGCTCAGGTCCACCAAGTTCTCACCAGCAACGTCCAGACAATTTGCAACGGGACGGTCAACGTGGCCTCCTCTCCGTCTTTCAGCGCCGCCACCCCCGTAGTAACTTTTACGTCCAGCGGTTCCCACGGGGCAGGTGTCCCGCCTTCCAATGCCGTGATCACCTCGGTGATCAAAGCTCCGGAAACTAAAGCCGCCGCTGTTCAAGGGACGGTGAAATCGGAGTGCGAAAACGGCGCCGGGGAAGACGAGACGCCCTCCGAGCCCAGCTTCCCGCAACAGCCGTTTGTGGTGATGGTGTCGGCTTCCAACGGGTTTCCTCCCACTGTACATATCAAACAGGAAAGCGAACAGTCCCAGCCGCTGAGTCCTTACCAGTAAATAAGAGGAAAATTAATAAATAAATAAAAGAGTTTTATGATTGCTCTTCTCCTGAATGTGACGAAAACGCCTCCACCAATTGTGTATGTAACCTCTGATTCCAAAGCAAGGCATTATGAAGCTACTTTTAATTTCTCAAGTTATATTTTAGGAGCAATGCTGTAGAGTTGATTGCCAGCTTTGTTGTTTTCCTCCTCCAGCCGTATAAAAGATGATATGTTTCAAAAGGCAGGCATGAAGGAACATGCAGGGTTTTTTTTTCTTTTTGATCACTGTTCCAAAAATTCGAAAATTTCTTAGACTTCTTGTATTATTTGTCTGTCTCGCATAGCAATGTAATCAATGCTTTCAAGAAATAGCTAATTTCAGGAGGTTGGTGTTTTTTTTCCCCAAGCCATTATCTTGATTTTTTTTTTTTTTAGTAAATTCCAAAGATCTGTTTTATTCAATGTACTTAGAATATATTTTGTTTTATATGGATATAAAGCAATGGGCGATCTGATCTTCGTTTGTTCTGATGCATTTTGCCCCCCAGCGAGAAAACATTTTGCAAAATGGAAGTATTTTCCTTCTGTCGATAAGGATATTTCCTACCACTTATGCATTCTACTTGCTAGATATTTTCTATTTTAATAATGACAATATCTTTGATAGACTGGCTTACGAAAACAGGTGCAATTATTTTTCAGACCATTTAAACCTTGAGGCATAAAGAAGTGTGCTGTTTGCTTTTCTCGATTATTTTTATAAGGAAATGAAAAATAGAAGTATATGGGACTTAACCCGAGTATTTTGAGATTAAAATATTTCTACAAAGTACCTTTTCTATTGTAAATATGTAATTTAATTTCTCAAAAGATTTTTTTCATAAAAGAAGATATTTCCATAGAACAATATTTTATAGATACAAATAAGATCATTATGTTTAGAGCTCTAAAGTTATACGTATTCATGTATTGCAGAATGAATTTGTATTTAAAAGAAAAAAAGATTAAAATGTGGGACCCTCTTGAGGCTGTTTCCTCTTTTTTTTGTATTTTAATTGGTTTATCACGGAAATAAATCAAGTACAACATCCTTGTATGATTTTCTTTCTCAGTCTGAAATCTGACGTTAGACCTGTAATAAAATACCGTGTGCGAGAAGGAATCAGATTTAAGATACAGAAGTCTTCATTATTTTGGCAAAAAAACAACAACCCAAGTCAAAAACCTTTAAGCTATACCCTTTGTTGTTTAAAATCAACCTAAGCTAAGAATCCAAAGTGAGAAATTCAACATAAGGAACGTTAAGAAGCCTCGGAAGCTGGCAGGAGTGGTTCAGTAAATAAAATAATTTATTGGCTGCCTTCATCTCTGATCTACTTTACATATCTTAAAAGAATCTAGCATCACGTTTAATCCACAATAGGATCAGAAAGAGCCCAGCTATTTCTGAACTCCCAGGAGCTAGAACTATATTCCAACTATATTCTATAGTCCTATGTCAGTAAGTATAGCTCAGAAGTGTAGTGTCCAAATTGTAGGAACCCTAGCATTTCCACCATAAATGAAATTAAACCTCTTTTTGGCTTACAAACGTATCTGTTCTGCTCCTGGCTTTCTTCTCATGCTTCCTCTACCTGGATGAAATCTGTAAATTGATGCAATAGTACAGAATTATTAGCTGTGTCTTTTTTTTTTGAACCTTAAAATCGTTATTCAGAATGACTTGAATATCTAGATTGGATGTCTTCCTAAAAAGGATAGGTTTAATGTGTGGAGAACTTCCTACTGGATAGAAAATTGAATATCCTATCCACAAATAGATTGTGCTACTTGCAAATGAAAGCATTGCGGTTTAGGCCATAGTAGGTTATTGTAATCTCGCAGGGTAGCAATAATACACAAGTTCCTGTGTCCCCTGACATTTTAAACGATAACCTCCCAGCTGTACCCTGGAAACTGCAGCATCCACTTTATCATTTATATTATTTATTAAAAGTACTACCCTGCCCATCTCACCTAAAGTGGCTTTGGGTGGCTTACCATGATAATTTTGTGATTAAAAAAAACAAAACAGAAATTACACTCCAGATAACGGGATGAAATAATTTTAAGAATGTACCGCAAAAAGAAAAAAAGCCCATTAACAAGTGTTTCTCAGTCCTACGGTTGATTTCAGCATAAAGCGAATAAACTCATTTGATCCCAATGAGTCGCCGTGATCCTAATTCTGATTTAGGCTCTGTGAACCCAATGGGAATCCATTACAGCATCGTGAATTATAATTGAAATAAGTTACATAAGACGTTTCGAGTGACGCGAGGCCCTCACTCACGCACCAAAGTCACCCTGGAATTTATGCTCTTCTCCATAGTCCTTGACATACGACCATAGCCCAAAATTTCTGTTGCTAAGCAAGATAGTTATTTTTACTGCGTTTTACCCTGTTTTACACCCTATTTACTATGCCAATCTGGCTTTCCCACTGACTTTTGTCAGAGGGTGTTAAATGGTGATCACATGACCCGGGACAGTGCAACAGTCATAAGCTTCCAAATTTTGCTCACGTGACTACGAGGATGCTGCAAACGGTGGTTAAAAACGGTCGTGTCAATTTTTTTCAATGCTGTTGTAACCTGAAATTATCACTCAAACAAAAGGTTGTAAGTCAAGGAGATAGCCTTAAAAAGCAGGTGCCTCCTATCAATTATGTTTTGGTTTTGTAAAGGTTGTGCGTCAAACCTGACTTGCATTTTTAGAATTTTTGCAGCAAATTATTACAACTTACCAAAGGCCACGTTTGATACCTTCTTTTTATTTTTTTTTTGGTATTTTTTTTGATATTTAGGTATTTATTTAATGGCTATCACTGTTACACTGCTTAGTCATTTATTACCCTGATGTGGGACATTACTGTTAAGTTAAATAAGTAGAATTTCAGATTAACTGAGGTTCTCATTTCAGTCTTATGGAAGAACATGCTGAACCGTGCAGTTCGTAAGATAAAATGGGAATCAGCCAAACTGCCTTATATTTGTGAATTCCACTTCAAATACGTAAACGGGTCATATGTTACTGCTAGCTTTTTAAAAATCAGGTTCAGGAAAACTTTTTCAAATAAAGTCATTTTTTATGTGTCATAAATAATTTACTTTTAATGGAAGAGCTGTCCTAGATTAGCCTTAATTTAGGATCGTATTCCTTTTGGAAAGTGGGAGCATTATTTTAATTTTAATTATTTTAATATTCCATTCCGTTCCACTCCGTTCCAATATTCTATTGCAGACATGTCAAACACAAGGCCCGGGGGCCAGATCCAGCCCGCGAAGTGGTTTCATGTGGCCCGCGAAGCCATCCTGGAAACAGGGAGGGAACGGCCCCCGCTGCCTTGGCCCTGGCCCAGAGACCCTCCTTCTGCCAGAGACCCTCAGATCTGTCCCACTCCTGCCCAGGCCCCCATAGGCACCCTTGATGCCAATGATGTAGAGCTGGCCATGCCCACCCAGTAGGCCATATGCACTCTAGCCACGCCCACCCAGTAGGCCACACCCACCCTGGCCATTCCCACCCGGCCCCCTGAGGGCAACCGCAATGCTGATGCAGCCCTCAATGAAATTGAGTTTGACACCCCTGGTCTATTCTATTCCATTCCAATATTCTATTCTGTTCTATTCCATTCCATATTTTCTATTCTATTCCATTCCAATGTTCTATTCTATTCCAGATTTTCTATTCTATTCTACTCCATTGCATTCCATATTTTCCATTTATTCTATTCTAGTTAGAACAATTAACCAGTGGAACAACCTGCCTCCAGAGGTGGTGAATGCTCCAACACTGGAAGCTTTTAAGAAGAGACTGGACAGCCATTTGCCTGAAATGGGATAGGGTTTCCTGCCTGAGCAGGGGGTTGGACTAGATGACCTCCAAGATCCCTTCCACTTTATTATTATTATTATTATTATTATTATTATTATTATTATTATTATTTTCTATATTTTCTACTCTATTCTACTCCATTGTATTCCATATTTTCCATTGTATATTTTCTATTCTATTCTCCATATTTTCTATTCTATTCCAAATTTTCTATTCTACTCCATTGCATTCCATATTTTCTATTCTATTTTATTCTTTCTATTCTATTCTATTCTATTCCATATTTTCTATTCTATTCTATTCTATTGCAATTCATTCCATTCTATTCTATTCTATTCCATATTTTCCATTCTCTTCTATTCTATCCATCCCACTGCTTTCATTTTGCTTTCCTGGACAATGTCTATTTACGGCTTTGTTTCAGGCTGGGCATCCCTTCCCCGCCCCGCTGCCCATCATCCCCGCCCTGCTCCTTTCGGAAGCTCCCCCCGCCCCGAAGCAAGCAGCCCCGCCGCTTCGCCAACGCGGCGCCCGCCGGCAGCGCCGCACAGCCCGAGGCGGAGGAGAGCGGTGGGCGTGGCCAGGCGTCGCCCCTCCTCCTCCTTTTCCTCCTCCTCCTCCCTCTTCCCTCCTCCCTCCTCGCCGCCCGGGCTTCCTCGCGCGCGCGCGCGCGGTGGGCGTTCCCCGTCGTCGCCCCGCCCCCTGGCGACGCTCCTCGGCCGCCATTTCGCGGCGGCATGGCGGCGGCGGCGGCCTCCTCAGCGGGGTGAGCGGGCGCCCTTTTTCCTCCCTCCCTTCCCTTCTTCGCCCCTTTCCTCCTCTCCGCCGCCCTGGCTAACGCTTCTTTCCCCCCGCAGCCTCTCCGAGACCGACATCGAGCGGGAGCCCGCGGCCGCAGCGCAGGTAAGCCGCCGGTTCGGGCCTCTCTCGGGGAGGGAAGCGAAGGAGCAGCCGTGGGGTGGGGGATGCAAAAGCCCCTCTCCAGGGCTTGGCGCGCCTTCCCCCCACCCCGAGGTTTTGTTTGGGGGCGTGTGTGTGAAGGATATTGGTTCCAGGGATCTCTTGGTGGTCTCCTTTCCCAGACATGCGCAGTGGAGGCTAAGCCGGGGGGGGAGCCTTGGAAGAGGTCCAAGGTTTGGGGGGTTTTTGGAAGGAAGCACGTGATGGTGGTGGTTTTCTTTAGGTTAAAGAAAAGAAAAATGGTAAACGGGGTGGGTGGGAGAGAGGGCAAGGACAACAACAAGCCACAACGGTGTTGTGATCCTGGAGAGACGGACACACACACATATACATATATATACACACACATATATACACACACAAATATATATATACATATATACACACAAATATATATACATATACACATATATGCAATATGTACACACATACACACAAATATATATACATATACACATATATGCAAACACAAATATGTACACACATACATATATACGCACATACATATACACATTCACAAATATATATACATACACACACACACACACACACACACATATATATACACACACATATACATACACACAAATATATATACATACTTATACACAAACACATGTATATATACACACATATAAGGTCAAGGTTCCCCCGCACATGCGTGCTAGTCGTTTCCGACTCTAGGGGCCGGTGCTCATCTCCGTTTCAAAGCCGAAGAGCCAGCGCTTGTCCGAGGACGTCTCTGTGGTCATGTGGCCGGCATGACTAGACGCCAAAGGCGCACAGAACGCTGTTACCTTCCCACCGGAGTGGTCCCTATTTTTCTACTTGCATTTTTACGTGCTTTCGAACTGCTAGGTTGGCAGAAGCTGGGACGCGTAACAGGCGCTCACTCTGCTACACGGCACTCGGAATTCGACCCGCCAAACTGCCGACCTTCTGATCGACAAGCTCAGCGTCCTAACCCACTGAGCCACCGCGTCCCTATACACACATATATACATATATAAATATGCACACACAGATATACATACACACACACACCTTTGCCTCTCCTGTGGAGGGAATCGAAGGAGCAGCTATGGGGGAATGGAAAATCCCTGCGCCCGGGCTTGGTTCCTTTTTCCCCCCCACTGAATGTTTTGGGAAAGAATGGGTTCCTGGGATCTCCCCGTGGTCTCCTTTCCCAGACATGCACAGTTGAGGTTTAAGCCTGCCTGCCTGGTGCTGGTAGGGGCAATTGGAAGAGCTCTATTTTTTAAAATATTATTTTGGTCGGAAGCAATGGCCAAGGACTTGGCTCCCTTTTTTTTCCCCCAGAGTGTTTTGGGGGGAGTAGTGTGGCTCCTGGGATCTCCTGGTGGTCTCCTTTCCCAGAAATGCAAAGTTTTGAGGCTAAGCTTGCCAGGAGGGTTTTTTTGGAAGAGCCCCAGGAAAATGTTAAAAGTGAAGAGAGAGAGGGCAACAAGAACAACAACAGCAACAACAACCCAGCAACAACTACAACAAAGTTTTGATCCTCTCTTGCCGGTGGGAAATTTGAAGTCGTCCAGAACTTTTAAAATAGGAGTAATTAAAAGTGAACAAAATAGGTCCTGAAACTTTTTCTTCCTCCCAAGTTTTGGAGTTGGAGATGGGATTTTGCTTTGGGGGGGGGGAGTAAAGGAGGGGGAAAATGCTTTTATTTGTTTGTTTGATCTGGGACTCGGCTAAGCAAATAAATTATTTATTTATTTAGCTAAATAAACCAGCGGTATTAATTAAAAAAAACTGCCCGGCTGCATGTAAGAAGTAACAAACGTAAAACAAATTCTTAAATAAGAGAATTATAGGACCAAATTAAAGATTTATACACATGCGTGACTTTACATATATGTAGAGAGAGTCTTAAAAAGCTGGTTGGTCCCTGTCCTGAGTTAAAGTACGTAAATATATCGGAGGCTTGGTGTTAGCTACGGATGCGTGTACAAGCAGTCCTCGGCTTATGACCGTAATCAAGCCTAAAGTTACCATTGCTAAGCAAGTGAGTTAAGGGAGGTTTGCCCCAGAATCACTGCCGTTGTTAAATTAGTAACGGTCGTAAAGCGAATCCGGCTTTCCCCCAGTGACTTGGCTTGTTAGAAGGTCACAAAAGGGGATCACATGACCCTGGGATACTGCGGCCGTCATAGGTATGAGTCAGTTGCCAACAGGGTGGATAGTAATCGATGATTTTTTTTCAAAAAAAATCGGATTTTAAAAAAAAATTTAAATTGGATTTTTAAATTTTTTTTATCAAATTTATTTTGGAGTAAAAAAAAATCTGTAGTTTTCTATTTAAGATACATTAATAATTTAGTTTATTCAGCCTGAAATGGAGCTTAGTTATGTAGCATGAGGCTATACAGTCTGCACAGTATTTACATTTTTGTTAAACTCGTTCAGTGAATCCAACCTCTGCAAGCTTGAGATAACGTGCACTACATCGATGCTTTCACACAATTTCACAGTAACCATGAGATCCCTGTGTTGTATATAGTATGTTTAGGGGTGTGTCACGTGGGCAACTAAATTTCATTTTTGATGTTGTTGCGCCCACAGTATAAAAATGACAATCAAGGTTCTCTTATAAATCATAAAACGAAGTTCAGGAGTATCCCTTTCTCCCATTGTTTTGCAAGTCTAGATTGTTGGGGGCAATTAAGCTGACTTTGTAATAATGCCGCTTGGGTGTGTGTGTGAAAGCCCTAACAAGCAGGCATAGACATAGAATGAAGGCTACTGCTAAGCTTG
>JAKJMR010000930.1:153259-175039 GCA_024449315.1 Daboia siamensis
TTATTATTATTATTATTATTATTATTATTATTATTATTATTATTATTATTATTATGCTAGCACCTCATCTTACAGAGAAGGAGAATAAAAAAAGCCACATTGCTTCTGGCATGCATACACATGCGTGGATTGATTGATTGATTGATGTCTTCTTTTCAATGTCAAGCATACCAGTAAGAAATGTAAAAGATAAAGGTGGGGGAAAAAAAAATCCGCTTCATTCTTCAAATGTGGGTTCAAAAATGGAAGTCTTTTTTTTTCCCCCTGCGGTACCTGTGCAAATTTTGCAACTGCCAATCTTAAGAATAGGACATTTCTGCAGGTTATTTATTTATTTTTTTTTAAAAAAGCATACTTAATCTCATTTAACTAAAATTAAAACGTGTTGTATTCTGAATAAATTCACTCGTAATATTCAATCGTTACATGGAGCAAAAGTGCCTGCTGCATTATAAAAACTTGTGTGCACGGGCTGGAGGCCTGGAATCTAGTTTCATGATCTAAACATGATTTATGTTGGCATTTTCTCTCTATTTATTATTTGGATAGGAAGCTAAATGTTTCCTGGGTCAGTCTCTATAAAATTTCTGCCCAGAATATCCTTAGGTAAAAGGTAAAGGATCCCCCGCCCATGCATGCTAGTCGTTTCCGACTAGGGGCCGGTGCTCATCTCCGTTTCAAAGCCAAAGAGGCAGCGCTTGTCCGAGGACGTCTCCGTGGTCATGTGGCCGGCATGACTAGACGCCAAAGGCGCACGGAACGCTGTTACCTTCCCACCGGAGTGGTCCCTATTTTTCTACTTGCATTTCTACGTCCTTCCGAACTGCTAGGTTGGCAGAAGCTGGGATGAGTAACAGGCGCTCACTCTGCTACGCGGCACTCGGGATTTGACCTGCCAAACTGCCGACCTTCTGATCGACAAGCTCAGCGTCCTAACCCACTGAGCCACCGCGTCCCTTAGAATATCCTTAGTATCCTCCTTTGTTAATGTCTGTCTTAGAAGTCAACATACAATATTAAGGGAAATCAGCCTTTATACACCCGTTGAATTTCATAGGACCTTCATTGGCAAGATGGTTGGGAGTGGGGTTTTTTTTTTTTTCCCTTTTAGATACAAACACGCATTTTGCAAAATGTTCTACATATTGTTTCAAGCTGAAATTCCTTGTTTTGATTTTGGAGTTGGAAACAACTCTTGTTGAGGTTTACTAATCCACAAAGCCAATTCTGAACAGTTGGAAGTTTTTGTGTGAACATAAATGGTTGTATGGGGAAAAAAAAGGATTAAAAGAAACAATGTAAGTTGATCAGCTGGACCTGCCTTTATTATCGGAACCTTTTTGAAGCATTGATGCAGCCTTATTAATGTTGACTTGAGAAGATCTGCTTTCATTTCTGTATTAGAGCTCATTTATTTAGTAAAATGTATCGATGGAAAAAAGGGAAAAATTTGAGTTAATGTGTTACACGATTGTTCTATATGTATCTTAGAAACATGCTTATGCGTTGCTTTAGAGTTTTGTCTAAAAATCTGAAATATTTTCCTTTGCAGCACCTGGATCAGAGCTTGAAATGGTATGATTTTTCCCTAATAGATTAATTGATTAAAAAATGGAATTGTAGCAGTTATCTTTAAAATAGCTTTTCCTTGGTCCATGTGAAATTTGTCTTTTTCTTAAAAAAATAAATCAAAATGTAGATGTATTCTGTAGTTCCATGACAGTGTGACAATAACAGTGTGTTATTTTTCAATGGCACGATGATAATTGTTATCTGCAATGTGAATCTCTCTCTCTCTCTCTCTCTCTCTGTATTTTGTGTAAATTCTATGACTCCTTTTCTTATCTAAGGGATTCATCTGTCCTGCAATGTAAAAAATATAATCATGCTTGGCTTAAAACTGACATTAATTGTTTTTAATTGTTCAACATCTTTTCCTTATGATGACGACGATGATGTCCCTCATGATGTTTCCGCAACACCAGGCGTGGCCATCTAAGATCAAGTAAGTTTTGTGGTTCCTGATGTTAGTATTGACACTGCATTTTGTAATAATCCTGTGAACATTCTGCACGCGGTTTGTAACCGACACTTATGTGCCTATCGGAGAACGGTGCTCAACCAGCCGTGTCATTCTCAGCTGGATGAAGGACTCCTGTTAAGTAGCTTTGCCAATTTCCTCGTGTTTGGTCTCTGAAGGGAATCCTGGCTCTAAACATCCAACAGGATACCTCATTTTTTTTCAGTGTATGTCTGTCTGTCTCTTTCTCTCTCTCTCTCTCTCTCTCTCTCTGTGTGTGTGTATAAGTGTGTGTATGTATATATGTGTATATGTATAGTGTATGTATATATGTATATGTGCGTGTGTGTCTATATCTGTGTGTATGTGTGTGTGCGCGCGCACACACGGATATATATTACATCCTTCGTAAAGATGTACCCATTTGACAGTGCCTTTGACTTTTTAACTCTTCCTTCCACCTGGACTCAAACCCTAATTACACTCCACTAATATCATGAATTTTTCTCCCCCCTTTTGTTCTGTCTATTCTGGATATAGTAAGGTCCAGATTCCATCCCTTCTGCCTGTGAAGTGTTAGGTGTGCTTTGAATGAGATGATCCTTACAACAGTCCTGAAGTTAATCAGGTAGTGCCAGTGTTCTCACATACGAAGGACCGAGGCTAAGGTGCCTAACAGCAGCCGGAAAAATCCTTGAAACAATTTAATGTTCTGTACAGGCAGTCCTCGACTCACAACCCTTCGTTTTAGGGACCGTTCAAAGTTACGACGACACTGTAACATGTGACTTACGACCGTGCTTCACAGTTAACGGCCTTTGCAGCAGACCCATGACCGTGTGGTCAAAAATCGAAACCGTGCTTGCCAGCTGTCTCCTATTTACGAGGGTTGCCACATCCCGGGGTCACGTGATCCCCTTTTGCAACCTTCTGAGCAAGCAGTGTCAGTGGGGGAAGCCAGATTCACTTCACAAACGGGCTACTAGCTTATCACCTACGGCAAGAAAGGTCGTAAAATGGGGCCAAACTCACTCAAGAAATGCCTCGCTTAACGATGGAAATGTTGGCCTCAGTGGTCGTCATAAGTTGAGGAGTGCCTGCATTAGGCTCTTTGAAGGGCAGTTGTTTGAAACTAAATGCTTCAGCTGCAACTAGTGGAATAACTTACACCCCCCACCCCCCCCACCCCGAAATGTTGGGCGCTCCATCGCTGGAGCTTTTTTAAGAAGAGGCTGGACATTCACCTGTCTGAGATGGTATAGGTCCATGGTGGTGAACCTTTTAGAGACCAAGTGCCCAAACTGCAGCCTAAAACTCACTTATGTATTGTCGGGTGAGCGTGGCCCATTGGGTAAGCGTGGCTGCAGTGGCAATGGAAGACTGAGACTAAAAAGTTCGGTCAATCCCAACTTTGTGAGATCTTTTTTTTTTCCTGCGAGAAATTGAAATTGGTTGATTTATTGAACCTTTTTTTTTGTTTTTTGCACACAGCGGCGGAAGCCTAAAGCGAAATGGTTTTATAACACCCAGCCGAAGGCCTAGAACTGTGGCGACGGCACGCGTGCCCATAGAGAGGGCTCTGCGTGCCGCCTGTGGCACGCGTGCCATCGGTTCGCCATCACGGGTGTAAGTTCTGCTCGAGCAGGGGGCTGGACTAGAAGACCTCCAAGGTCCCTTCCAGCTCCTACTCTCTTCTTCCAAAGCTATATAAAAAGTGATTCCAGAGTCTGCTCAGCCATTCTGAGCCAAGGGCATAATCTGAATTTTGGAAACCTGTTACGAGGATGGTGGGGCCAGTCACGAACCCTCCGGTTCCTACAAGCAGCCCTGTGAGGTTGTCTTCTGTACGCCCCACAGAGGCTGTTAGCATGCCAGCCTAGGTGAGAAGTCTTCGCAACACATTGTGTGGCTGGAGACACTTCTTCGTTGCTAAGGATGTCCTCATTAAAGGTATCTCAGGCTACTGCTTTCCTTTGCTGCATCCCATTTTTCTTTTTTTAAAAAATAACATTTTTAAAAAGTCCACTAGATGCCAGAGAGTACATCTGCGAGCACTTAGCTACTATTTATGCTCACTTGAGAATTCAAGGTCTAGCGCAGGGGTAGGCAACCTCGGCTCTTTTATGACTCACGGACTTCAACTCCCAGAATTCCTGAGCCAGCCTACCCCTGGTCTACGGGGTCTCCTGCTTGAGCTCCAGATTTTCTCGTTGAGTTCTTCAAGCCGTCGATCCGCACAGTGGATCCTTCCAGCCAGTTCAAGGCTCTTTCCACATGGAGAGGCCGTGCTGAATCCGGACCCCCATTGTGGTGGTCATCCTACAGGCCAACCATTGATTAGTTCCTCCAGCATTTTCACACTCAAGAAGTGCTCAACCGTGGGGAGGTTGCAATGCAAGCTTTCCTGTCCGGGACAGCTTCGTACTTTGCTCAGAGCCTCTAGAAAGGCATTGCTCCTACGCGTGCATTTCATGGACTTCCTGTCACTTGTTTTTTTTTCCCCTTCTTGAGGTCAGCTGTGTCCTTCATATGGGAGGGGGGCGATAGGGGGGCTATCTCATTACAGCGATGACTGTTTGACATTGACCTGGGAGACTGATTGGCCTGCACCAGGGGGAGGCAACCTTGGCTCTTTTATGACTCGTGGACTTCAACTCCCAGAATTCCTGAGCCAGCATGGGGGAACTATGGCCCCTTCATGACTGGTGGACTTCAACTCCCAGAATTCCTGAGCCAGCATGGGGGAACTATGGCCCCTTCATGACTGGTGGACTTCAACTCCCAGAATTCCTGAGCCAGCATGAGGGAACTATGGCCCCTTCATGACTGGTGGACTTCAACTCCCAGAATTCACTGAGCCAGCATGGGGGAACTATGGCCCCTTCATGACTGGTGGATTTCAACTCCCAGAATTCCTGAGCCAACATGGGGGAACTTATGGCTCCCTTGATGACTCATGGACCTCAACTCCCAGCATTCCTGAGCCAACATGGGGGAACTATGGCCGCTATATGACTTGTGGACTTCAACTCCCAGAATTCCTGAGCCAGCATGAGGGAACTATGGCCCCTTCATGACTCGGGGACTTCAACTCCCAGCATTCCTGAGCCAGGCTGGCTCAGCTTGGAAAGCTCTTCCTTTCCCCTCAGCACGGCTGGCTCAGGAATGCTGGGAGTTGAAGTCCCCGAGTCTTAAAAGAGCCCAGGTTGCCTCCCCCTGGCCTGCACCCATCCTCCCCATCTTATTCAGACAGAACATCAATCACGATACGACTTTTAAATAAGATAGATCTGCTATAGGTGAATTCCAATGTGGTCTCCCCAGTAGAGAGGTGTCAGGCTTGTCCCAGCTTGGGCATCTGAAAAAGAAAGACCCTCGACTCCCATTTGCAACGAAAGGTATACTTTTACTAAAGCCAAGTGATCACAGCTTAAAGCCAAGCTGGATCTGAATATTTATTTATTTATTTATTTTATTAGATTTATATACTGCCCTTTCCCGAAGGACTCAGGGCGGTTTACAGGATATTTAAAACAACCAATACAAAAGTTAAAACAAAATTAAAAAAGATTAAACCATCCCTAAAATTAAAAACCCCAGTTAAAAATTCTCAGCCCGGGCCGGAGAGCTCAAAGAGCCAGGTCTTCAGGTCCTGGCGAAATGTGCGAAGGTCAGGGGCAGTCCTAAGCTCCACGGGCAGCTGGTTCCAGAGGGCAGGCGCACCCACCGAGAAGGCCCTCTCCCTGGGTGTTATCCGCCGGCAGTCTTTCATCGGCGGCAGCCTGGGAGCGCACGGGACGAAGGGAGCTTGATGCCGGCAGCAGGTGTTCCCTCAGATATCCCGGACCCAAGCCATATTCCCACGCAAAGCCTCCCTTTTCCCTTTCTCCTGACCCCTAACCCTCCCCACTTGACCAGTGCATGGTGTCCACCAGGGTTAAGTTGGGTGTTTCGGTCAATAGGCTGAAGCGATGGCAGGGGTTGGTTTGTCGGCATCCCATCAGCCTGGGACCTTTTCTTGAGTGTTGCTTTGTTTTATTTTAACACAAGTGGGATTCTCCAGGGCAAGGGTTAACAACACGGATAGAAGGTATTTCTCCATTTTAATGCGGGGCTGATTTGCCCAGTAATGCGCGCTCAATTTGTAAGCCGCGAAGGAGCCTGACTTCATTACTATTAAACTTTGGGGTCAGCGTGGCTAATGTAATCTTGGTTCCATCTCTTTTTTTTTTTTTTCCCATCCAATCTCAGTTCAGTATTGTTTAATTACTACAGGGATTTGTCTAGTTCGAAATAGTCCTATCTTCAGAATGAAGAATTCACTCTTCCTTGCCTATTTTTTCACAAGAGCTGAGCAACCCTTACCCCGATGTGTATTTTTGCATCAGTTTCTTTGGATGAACTTTGATTGTGTCTTAAAATGTCACTGAAGAATAAGATCAATACCAGCAACCTTTATCTGCTGTAACTTCCTATCGGAGGGAAGAAAAAAAAAAAAAAACTTCTTGCCCAGAACAGAATGAACAGAATTGGAAGGGACCTTGGAGGTCTCCTAGTCCAACCCCCTGCTCAAGCAGGAGACCGTGTACCGTTTCAGACAAATGGCTGTCCTATCTCCTTGAAAACCTTACGTGTTGGAGCACCCACAACTTCTGGAGGCAAGCTGTTCCACTGATTTGATCGTAGGAAATTTCTCCTTAGTTCTAGGTGGTTCCATCCTTGATAAGTTTCCATCTGCTGCTGCTTCCGTTTTCAGGTGCTTTGGAAAATAGGTTGACCCCATTTTATTTCCTGGCAACCCCTCACATATTGCGACACTGTTACCGTATCCATTTCCAAATTTCCAATTTCCAAAGATGCTACAGAATCCTGCGGCTGCATTCACACATAATACTAAGTGGGATTTTATGTTGCGGGAACGTTAGCCTTCTAAACTTTGGGTTTATGCCTACGGTCCCATTCTTATCTTTCTAAAGGCTGGAGGATGGAATTGAAAATTTCTCCTTCAACATAGCAGCACTTCTCGTTGTGTGAATCTGGACGTCACTCCCGCCAGTAAAGCTGTAGCTAGTATATATCCGGCATTCCACTTCGAAAGTAACCGCTCTTTGGCATAATAAAAGTTGACTATCAATGTAACGTAGTATGAGAAATATTTGTAGAAGCACAAATCCAAAACTTTATAACACGGGGAGCTAACACGTGTCTGTGGAGATTCTCAGTCATCTAAATTGTGAGTGTCCCAAAGGTGCTTTTTTCCTACAGGCAACTGGACTTTATGTTTCTCTTTGAAGACATTTCGCTTCTCAGCCAAGAAGCTTCTTCAGTTCTGACTGGATGGGAGGATTTATACTCCTCGCAGACCGCTGGTCATTTGCCTTCTTTTAGGGAGTCTTTGAGGCCACCTGGAGGCTTATCTGCGTCCTCAGAGGTCACCTGAGTGGTGCAAGTGGGTGTGGAGCCTCCTTGGGACTGAAGAAAGGACAGTGTTATAGACTGGAGATAGATGATAGTTGTAAAAAGGAGGCAAACGACCAGCTGTCTGCAAGGAGTATAAATCCTGCCATCCTCCCCACCATCCAGTCAGAGCTGAAGAAGCTTCTGGGATGAGAAGCGAAACGTCTTCAAAGAAAAAACAGAGTCCAGTGGCGTCCTGGAAAAAAAAGCGCTTTGGGGTTTTACTTCTAAGGTGTCGAAACGGGAGGAGGAAATCGGCATCAGATGTTTGTGTTAACAATTTTTTTTTTCCTTTTCACGCACCCCCCCCCACCCCCCCTCCTCAAAGGTACGACTGGTACCAGACAGATTCTCATGTGATTGTAACCATTATGATCAAACAAGCGAAGCAAGAGGACGTAAGCGTAACCTTCTCGGAGAAAGAGGTAAGGTCGTTTTGAGATTTAGAACTGAGCAAGGCGTCTTGTGTCAGGCTATAATCTGTAGCCGTCGGCCAGCTAAAAGAGAGAAGGGACACGATGCAACAGAGGAGAGTGTAAATGTTGCTGGCTGTGCTGTTCTGTGGCTCTCTGCCGGGACACGTAGTCCTTGACTTACAACAGTTCATTTAGCGACCGTTCAAAGTGACGAGCGCATTGGAAAAAAAAGGGAGTTAGGACTGTTTTTCACACTTAACGACCGTTGCAGCATTCCCCCGTGGTTACGTGATGAAAATTCGGAGGCTTTGGCAAGCGACTCAATATTTGTGACGGTTGCCTTGTCCTGGGGTCATGTGATCCCCTTTTGCGACCGTTTTTCACACTTAACGTCGAAGCATCCCCTGTGGTCACGTGAGGAAAATTCGGACGCTTGGCAAGTGACACATACTTGTGACGGTTGCATCGTCCTGGGGTCATGTGATCCCCTTTTGCGACCTTCTGACAAGCAGCATCAATGGGAAAGCCAGCTTCACTTAGCAACCGGCTTACTAACTTTACAACTGCAGTGATTCACTGAACAACCGGAGCGAGGAAAGACGTAGAATGGGGCACAGCTCACTGAACAACTGTCGCTTAGCGACAGAGATTTTGGGCTCAGTTGTCTGTACTTAATGGCAGGGGGGAAAAAAAAGAAAGGTTTCATTACTGGCACTGTGTATTTTCACAGTTCTGCAAGTTGCCACTTTCGCTTCTTGTAACTTGAAGGAATGAAAACGTGGCACTAGAAACAGAAAACTTATTTACTTATTTGTAATTTCTGATTCAGTTGCTACCTTTTAATCCAGTCATGGCGAACCTTTTAGAGACCCAAGTGCCCAAACTGCAACCCCAAACCCCACTTTTATGTATCGTCGGGTGCCGGGTGGGCGTGGCCCCTTGGGTGGGCGTGGCTGCAGTGGTAACAGCAGACTGGGTGGGATTAAAAAGTTCAATCAATTCCAACTTTTTTTTTTTTATCTTTTTTTTTTTTTCCGCCCGAGAGAAGTTTGAAATTGATTGGTTGATTGAACCTTTTTGGGTTTTTGTACATGGCGGCAGAAGCCTAAAGCGAAAAGGTTTTATAAAAATCCAGCTGAAGGCCGACTGGGGCGACGGCGCGCATGCCCACAGGGAGGGCTCTGCGTGGCACCTGTGGCACACGTGCCACAGGTTCGCCACCAATGCTTTAACCTAAATTGTATCTAAACATTTTATAACCATCTGACCTAATAGCTTTTTGATCGGAAATAACTTTCTGGTCCCTGAGAATATATCAGCCTTCGGTTGATTTCCTGTCCGCTTTCTGTGTCCTTTTTTTTGAAATTCTTATGCCTGAGTATATTAACAATTTCCAGGGAAGGTTATTTGAATTCATTTTTTTCTGAATAGGTAGAAATGAAGATTAAGGAATCTGCTTTACTAATTGCCAGATTGTGATAACGTTGTCTTGTCTCGACAGCTAAAGGCATCGCTGAAGCTTTCCACGGAGGAAAACTACAAGTTAAAACTTCATCTTCACCACTCCATAGTTCCGGAGCAAAGTTTATTTAAAATTCTTTCAACCAAGGTAATTTTATAAAAAAAGTAACAAATGATTTTTCCCACCCACCTCCAGTTCACACTTTTATCTTGCCTAAGTGGGCAAGGGCACTTCTTGTCCTTTTATGGGCCAGGTAAGCAACGTGCGCAATGAAGTAGCCACCATCGCTTTTTATTTTCGGACATCTTTGCAAGCAAGGAAGACCTTGGTGTTTCCTTTACAGCAATCCATCCTTCTAAGTCGAAATAATGTATGTAAATAATCCCAGTAATTTAATTCCAGAGCTTTTGTTTTGCTGACACAGAAAAGTTGAGCCTCGCAGCGGTTGAGGTGGCATCTGCCCATCCCAGGTCCCGGAGAAGGACTTGACAGATGGATAAAAATGCCAAATCCAATCTGAATATCTGGCTGACTGTGCAACGAAACATAATAATAAGTAGGGTTGAACAGCATTACCTGATTCCTTGTAAATTGAGGACCGTTCTTAGGAAGATTGGGAGGGAGAATTATAGAATACAAAGTAATTTAATTTGTCAAAATGAATTTGCTGCATTGCTTTTTAAATAAGCAATTTCCAAGGTGTAAATTCTTCAACCTGGTGGTTAAGCTGGATTGTTTGACAGTCTAGTTGGGGCTAATCCAGTTTTGCTTTTTTTTTTTTCTAGACAAGTAAGAAAACGAACATACAATATCACAAATGACAGTGAGATTATATTAACTATTCTTAATGAGCACAGATTTTTTTTTTTGCTTGTTTCTTGCGAGAAGACACAATTGGCGATGAAAAATGCAAGCGTTTTTGTCCGCTGTCACAATAAACAATTTACTTGCTGTTTCTAATACTGCAAACACTGTAAATGGATTCGGGATAGCTTGTGAAAAACCTCCGTTTGTTTCCATGGAGAGGAGAATTTGATTTAGAGAACGGGCTTTATGTAATTCTGTTTGTCAATTCTTATCGCAAAGCTTGAGAAAATTTTTAGATGATTTCCCCCCCCTTTTCTCAGCGGTATCTGTGCCAAGACGGCTGTCTTTCTGAGCATCTCAAAAAAAATGGTCCAAGAATAAGCGAAAGACTTGCTGAATTTTTTTTACAGCTGTTAATAGAATGTAACAGCTCCTGGCTCTCAGTTTTACGTTTCAAGTTTCTATTATGCACATGCAATCCTTGACTTATGACCACAATTGAGTCCAGAATTTATGTTGCTAAGTGAGAATCTGAATATACTACCGCCTGTAAAGCTGTAGCTAACGGATCATGAATCCACTTCAAAAGTAACCGAACCGCTCTTTGGCATAATAAAAGTAAATAAATGTAGCATATAAGAAATTTGTTAAGGGAGATTTGCCCCCATTTTAGGCCTTTTCTTGCAGCGATTCACTGCAATGTTAAATTAGTAACACGGTTGTTAAATGAATCCGGCTTCCCCACTGAAGGTCGCAAAATCACGTGACCCCAAGATGCTGCAACCGTCATAAGTACATGCCAGTTGCCAAGCCTCTGAATTTTGATCATGTGATCATGGGCCTGCTGCAAACGGTCGTAAGTGTGAAAGGTACTCATAAGTCATTTTTCCCAGTGCCTTTCAATGAACAATATTGCTTAGAATCGCCACGTGGATTTAAAAATACATTCACTTTTGAATATTTTACGTAAGGTCAGGAGAATTTGGTTGGGCTCCCTGTTGGTACCAACACAAATTAAAAGCTGTCGTAACAGGCTGCATGCTGTATATCCTTTTTGATATATAACGAAAACTTGGAACTCTCTGATTTTTGTCAACGCAGGGCTTCTCCGGTTGATTCTTAAAATAGTAAGGATTGGATTTAATTTGAATTACATTTCTTGACTGTCCCTGAGCTCTCCTTTTTAGATGTGCAGAGCGCATTTCATACCTTATCTTAACTGTTTTCATCTAAGTTGTGCTTTTCAGCTTTCCAATCATCACAAAGACCTTAAAATGCCCCAGACCCAGTTTTGGCAACAAGTAAATTGTTTTGCATGCAGCAAAATAGTCCATAAAAGAATAATTTGCTGTAGGCTATAAGAGTGTCTTATGTGTTTGAAGACGTTCACCCGGTGTATTTCTTTCTGTTCAAGTGATTCATCGTTAGTATAACCTTGAAGTTTGTCCCTAACCAAGTTCTTACACTGAGTAAGTTTTTAAACTATCCAGAGTTCCAGCCACATGGGAACCTGCAAGCTTTTTTTTTTTTTCTTTTGAGAAAAAATGTATTGGTTTTCTACTGTTAACAATTACATATTTGAAAAGCAACGTGGCGGCTGAGTGAGAATAATTCAATTACATACAAATATCATTAGGACAAATATCAAATTAATGCAGTAAATATTTCCTCTCTTTTCCCCTTAATATGTACTGTCTCGTGTTTAAATTAACACAATTTTTATTCTGACAATCAAAGCAACTTTTTTTTTTTTACCGGAAGTCGGGAACCTGCAAGTTGCTTGTCAAGATCTTGATGGGTCGTTTGAGGGTTCTTTGCCCACATCATCCCCAAATCAAAAATTACAAGCATTTGCAGAAATGTCTAAGATTTCTGCTTATTTGAAAGATCATTCACAGGAAAGATATATTTCAGTTTGGAGGAGATGGATAGATTATATTCAGAACAAATATGGGACCAAAAAGTTCCATTTAGCTCATGAGTAGATTTTAGTGGGATATTGTTATTGGTACTCTGTATGTAGGTTAAAGGGGAGTTAAAGCACATTATGAATTTGGTTAATTGTATATTATGCATAATTTTTATTTAGAATGTGATTAAGGTAAAGGTAAAGGTTCCCCCGCACATGCGTGCTAGTCGTTTCCGACTCTAGGGGCCGGTGCTCATCTCCGTTTCAAAGCCGAAGAGCTAGCATTTGTCCGAGGACGACTCCGTGGTCATGTGGCCAGCATGACTAGACGCCAAAGGCGCACGGAACGCTGTTACCTTCCCACCGTAGTGGTCCCTATTTTTCTACTTGCATTTTTATGTGCTTTAGAACTGCTAGGTTGGCAGAAGCTGGGACGAGTAACAGGCGCTCACTCTGCTACGCGGCACTCGGGATTCGACCCGCCAAACTGCCGACCATCTGATCGACAAGCTCAGCGTCCTAACCCACTGAGCCACCGCGTCCCTTAGAATGTGATTATTATAACTATAATCCTGTATTTAGCTCTGGGAAGTGGGGGGGGGGGAAGTGGGTGGGTTTGGGGTGGGGGGGATTTGGGGATATATTGTAAAATTTTGTTTTTGTAAAACTCTTTAATAAAAAAAAAATTACAAGCATTTTCCTGTATTTAAAAAAAAAAAATCAGAATGCTTAAATGCCCAAGGGGAGAAATCCTGTTTATCCTGAAATTTCCCTGTATTTATGGTGTGAGCGGAGGTCTAATTCAGGCTAGTTTCTTTTATCTGTAAGGTTTTTAGTTATCACTTTAGGTTTTTCTCTATTTATTTTCAGTCCTGCCACTTCTCCAAATCCTTCTATCTTTTTCATAAGCTTGAGGCTTGTCTTAAGCGGCTCTTACAATACAAAGAGCAAGTCATCTGCGAATGCTTGTAATTTATATTTTTCATCTTTTGTCCCCATTTCTGAGTCTTGCCTAATATTTCTATGCAGTATTTCCAGTGTTAATATAAATAATAATGGGGATAATGGACATCCTTGTCTTGGGTTTTTTTTTTTTTTTGCATATTAAAGTTTTCTGTAAAGCCCCCATTTACGATTGCTTTCGCTCTTTGTCTATGATAAATTCTTTTAATTGTGTTTGCAAAGTTTTCTCCAAAATCCATTTCGTTTAGTTGCTGAATCATAAATTGCCAGTTTACGTTATCAAAAGCCTTCTGTTGCATCTAGGAATATCGGTGCCATCTGCTTCCCTGGGTGCATTTCATAATATTCCAAAATATCTTTTATTTTTTTATTTGTCTCTTAGGTAAAAATCCATTTTGGTCTGTCTGTATTCAATTCAATCAAAAATTTCTTTAATCTTTCTGCTATTATTGAAGCAAAAATGTTTTAGCCCAGGCTGTTTTCTGAAAGACTGAATAGGTCTCACAATGTTACTGTTAACTAAAACATATAAGGAACGGATGCTGGATTTGGGTATGTCTAGTTTAATGAAGAGAAGGGCAAGGGGGGACATGATAGCAGTGTTCCAATATCTCAGGGGTTGCCCCAAAGAAGAGGGAGTCAAGCTATTCTCCAAAGTGCCTGAAGGCAGTACAAGAAGCAACGGTTGTAAACTAACCAAGGAGAGAAGCAACCTAGAACTAAGGAGAAACTTCCTGACAGTTAGAACAACTAACCAGTGGAACAACCTGCCTCCAGAGGTAGTGAATGCTCCAATACTGGAAGCTTTTAAGAAGAGACTGGACTGCCATTTGTCTGAAATGGTATAGGGCTTCCTGCCTGAGCAGGGGGTTGGACTAGATGACCTCCAAGGTCCCTTCCAACTTTATTATTTATTATTATTATTATTATTAATTATATTCTTTTTAAAAAAAAAAAAGTTAAAAGAGAAAATTGGCCAAACTGCATTTAAAAAAAACAACAGAAAACCTCAGGGTTATCGCTGATCTTTCCCTTCATATTTCTTACAAACCCTAATCTTCTCAAAAGGGTTAATCTATTAAATGCTTTCTTCTTCTTCTTCTTCTTCTTCTTCTTCTGTAGATTGAGATAAAAATGAAGAAACCAGAAGTTATACGGTGGGAAAAACTAGAAGGACAAGAGAATGCTCCTGATCTGGAAAAAAGTGTGCCAGGTTTGTGTCGACTAACCAACGATCTTAGTCTGGAAGGCATAAATCGTAGAGATCGGCTAGATGTATAGTCTGATCAGAGGGAACCATCAAATCTCTCTCCACATTTAAATTTCCTCTCCGTGTTTCCTTTTGCGTTGGCCATGATTCTTTATTAAAACCAGCCTTGTGCGTTGGATCAGTTCACAAAATAATAATTGCCTCTCTCATTAAGCAAAGCTGGTCATGAGGAGGAGATGTATAGTTCTCGGAGGCGCTGTTAAAAGTTGGATTTCGGTACACAGTAATACGTGATAGAAAAAAAAGGATGGCGAACACTACAGAACGAGGCTGCCTTGAATCCTAATTTATTCAAGCAATAGGTCTGATTAAAGGGAAAGAAACATCAGAAAGGAAAGGAGAATAAAATTGTGAAGTTTTTATCATAGGGGCCTCCAAACCTGTCAACTTTAAGACTGGTGGACTTGAACTCCAGAATTCCCCAGCGAGCGATGATGGCTGGGGAATTCTGGGAGTTCAAGTCCACCAGTCTTAAAGTTGACAAGTTTGGAGGCTCCTGTTCTTTCCCAATGAGAACATGTAAATTTATAGCTTCAGAGCAAGATTATACAAGGCAAAGTGATAGGGAAAAAAAAGTATGCGTTCGAACTTAAGCTTGCAAAGTTTTGTTTTTTTTTTAAACTGATCCAGTTTTCCCATTTAGCAGCTAAAATTAAGTATCACTCAAGAGAAATATCTCCACCATATCTCGGCGGATAAATGCCAGATACAATACTTTTATTTCATCAAAGTTGAGAGACGGGGTTGACATTGCCTGACTGAATTTGTCTTCCAGCTTCAAATCCCACGCGTCAGTATCCATCTTCTTCCCATCATACAAAGAATTGGGACAAATTAGTGGGGGAAATCAAAGAAGAAGAGAAGAATGAAAAATTGGAGGGCGACGCGGCTTTGAACAAACTTTTCCAACAAATTTATTCGGATGGCACAGATGAAGTGAAACGTGCCATGAACAAATCATTTGTAAGACATTTTCCTCTTTCTTTTTGCCGTGTTAATTTTGAGTTGGGTTTCATCACATGGCAAATGTCAACTAATTTAAGTGTTTGACAGATAAATTAACCTACGGCAAAGGTATCTGTCTTATTAGCAAAAGACAAACCTCATTTTTATTCGTCTATGGAGATTCTCGGTCATGCAGGTTATGATTGTCCCAAAGGTGCTTTTTTTTCAGGAGGCCACTGGACTTTCTCGTTTTTCTTTCAAGACGTTTCCCTTCTCATCCCAGAAGCTTCTTCAGCTCTGGACGGTGGGGAACGGAAGGGTTTATACTCCTTTGAGACAGCTGGTCATTTGCATTCGAGAGTCGTTGAAGCCGCTTGGGGGGTTTAACTGTGTGCTCGGGGTCACCTGAGCGATGCAACAGGGGCAGCGATAGGATATCATCTACCTGCAATCTACAACACCGTCCTTTCTGCAGTTCCAAGGAGGCTCCACACTCATTTGCACCCGTTTGTGACCCTGAGGACACAGACAAGCCTCCAAGTGGCCTCAACGACTCTCTAAAGGAATGCAAACGACCAGCTGTCTGCAAGGAGTATAAATTCTTCCGTTCCCCACCATCCAGTCAGAGCTGAAGAAGCTTCTGGGACGAGAAGTGAAACATCTTGATAGCATCTTGACATGATAGCAGCCTTCCAATATCTCAGGGGCTGCCACAGAGAAGAGGGAGTCAAGCTATTCTCCAAAGCACCCGAAGGCAGGACAAGAAGCAACGGATGGAAACTAATCAAGGAGAGAAGCAACCTACAACTAAGGAGAAACTTCCTGACAGTTAGAACAATTAACCAGTGGAACCACCTGCCTCCAGAAGTGGTGAATGCCGCAACACTGGAAGTTTTTAAGAAGAGACTGGACAGCCACTTGTCTGAAATGGTATAAGGCAGGGATCTTCAAACTTGGCCCTTTTATGACTTGTGGACTTAACTCCCAGAATTCCTCAGCCAGCATGCCTGGCTGAGGAATTCTGGAAATCCACAAGTCATAAAAGGGCCAAGTTTGAAGACACCTGGTATAGGGTTTCCTTCCCGAGCAGGGGGTTGGACTAGATGACCTCCAAGATCCCTTCCAACTTTACTATTATGATTATGATCTTCAAAGAAAAACAAGAAAGTCGGTTGCCTCTTCAAAAAGCAACCTTTGGGACTCAATTCCATCCCTTTCCCTTTTTCCCCAATCACTTAGACATTTTTCTGAGTTGACAAGAGGCGTGGTGGGAATTAACTTGAGCATTGTCCTAAGCCCGTCTTCCTGTCTCCATGTTTTCAGAACCACGGAGTCTTGAGTTTCGTTTCGTTAAAGGCTCATATATTAAATTGTTTTCTCAGATGGAATCGGGCGGGACAGTCTTGAGCACCAATTGGTCAGACGTAGGTAAAAGAAAGGTGGAAGTCAATCCTCCAGATGACATGGAATGGAAGAAGTTCTAATCCTCCTCGATCAACGGTCCACGTAACCCTGTCGTGCGTGGGCGCACAAGTCTTGAGGTTGAAGCCCCAAATGTCGGTTCAGAAAGATGGTTCCCGCTTGCAAAATCTTTCCATGCTGCAGCCAGACCTCCTGGTGAAGATTTTGGAAAAGCTGTAACCAGGAATGAGATCTTTTCCTTCGACTGCTCCCCGTGAAAGGTGGCTTTTAGGAAGGATTCGAACCCAAGACACTGGCTTGCATGGCGATGCATTTGGAGAATTAAGAAGGCCCCTGATTGGACTATTGAGGATGATTGCCTTATCCCTTGAAATAATTTATTTGCTCTAGCGGCACTGGGGCAAACGCACACTTGTAGTGTTAAGATTGTTTGGCTTAACTTGGCTTCCAAATAAAAATTGTAAATATATCACTTTTACCGAAGGAAGTCGGGCTCTTTTGTTTGCCAAGCAGTTGCCGGCGGTCCAAGTTGTCGTTGTGAGGTTTAATGAGCTGTGGTAGCCCACAAGGATGCTTCTGCGCGATAAAATTTAAGATTCATGCTACCCTTCCTATTAATAATAAAAGCAGCCGACTGCTAGGTAAGAATTCTAATGTTTAGAGCTGTGTTATAATTCAGTGCAGCAACATCAGCCACAGACAAAGAAGTTGGTGAAATCATACAGCATCACACCGGGCAGCCCTCGTTTACTCACAGTAATTAGTGTCCGTTGTTAAGCAATGCAGTTAAAAGGAGCACGGGGGCCTGAGCGGTTAGAAGCCTGGGTGGGAGATTAGCAAGCCCGCGTTCGAGTCCCTGAGAACTGCCATGGGGTGCGCTTGAGCTCCCATGCTTGGCTCCTCCTCCTGCCGGGCCCACGAAAGGACCCCCCAAATTGGGTCATCCCAGGGCAATGGTGATGTCATCGGTTCATCCTTTCAACCCAGAAGTGCCCCGGTGCTTCTGACCCATGTGCAAAAGCAGCAAGTTTGGTGGAAAAAAAACCATGTTAAGCTTAAGGGCTCCGCGTGACTGCAACTTCCCAATTCTGGCCATTAGCTTTGCAGCCAGGAACGTCGCAAACCACGATTGCACGACTGCAGGATGCTCTTGGCTGTAATTTCGAGCAGGGTGCCGAACGCCGAGGGCACAGTCGTAAGTTGAGCAATATTGCCCTGTCCGCAATGAAGAGATCCAGCATGTTCATCGTTGTCAAATGGCCGATGAACAAGTGGTTGTTGAACGGGGACCATCCGTATTGCTGGAACTGTGCCTCACCCAATTAAAAGAACCTGGATACTTATCTCTTCTTAGGTAAAAGGTAAAGGTTCCCCTGCGCATGCGTGCTAGTCGTTTCCGACTCTAGGGGCCGGTGCTCATCTCCGTTTCAAAGCCGAAGAGCCAGCGCTTGTCCGAGGACGTCTCCGTGGTCATGTGGCCGGCATGACTAGACGCCAAAGGTGCACAGAACGCTGTTACCTTCCCACCGTAGTGGCCCCTATTTTCCTACTTGCATTTTTACGTGCTTTCGAACTGCTAGGTTGGCAGAAGCTGGGACGAGTAACAGGCGCTCACTCTGCTACGTGGCACTCGAGATCCGACCCGCCAAACTGCCGACCTTCTGATCGACAAGCTCAGCGTCCTAACCCACTGAGCCACCGTGTCCCACTATCTCTTCTTAGTTCCCTAAATTAAACATTAAACCGTTCTACCAGACTTACCAATCAGAATTTCTCCAGTCATTAGCAAATTATTTTTACTTCTAAAGAGAGAGAGTCCCAATCACACTGAAATTCCCGAGAGTCCCAATCACACTGAAATTCCCGCAGTGACAGATTATTGTTTTTGTAACGCATCGTTGAATAATAATTATTATTTTTAAAAAAGGTCTCTCTTGTCATTTAAGGCTCATTTCATAAAGCTCAGAGAAAAATCCAGCGGAGTCCTGAGTCTTTAGCCAAGTTGGGGTAATTCTCTCCACCCCAACGGCTGCTTGATACATTTTGGAATTGGAATTCCTAGGTTTATTCAGGTGTGAAATGCCCATTAAGAAATACTTCTGGGCTTTAATTAAAGGTGCCGTGTATACTATGTATCCTATTCAGATCACCTGGGGAAGATCTTTCTTTTTTTCTTTTGGCCTTTTAGACAAAACGGCTGAAACTTTTAAAATCATTTCTCTTTAAAAAAAAAAAAAAAAAATCCATCTGAACTGAACGAGGCAATGGAGAGGCCCGATCAGGCATTAAGCAAGACGCAGGTTTGTGGAAATGTAAGTAAATTTATTTCGCTTTTTATCATAAAAGGGAAAACACACAAAAACAAAAAATATACATCCAGCACTAACAACAAAAAAGAAAAATTGGCGTACAAAAGGGAAAAAAAAGTGATTTAAATACTAAATAAATTTAACATATATAATACAACCCCGGCTGGACGCTGAAAGAAAGAAACATTAAATTCTCCTCCCCTTTTACAAATATATATATATATATATATATATATATATATATGCATATATTCACACACATACACACAGGAAAAAAAGAATAAAGCAAATCGTTAGGGATGAATTCTTGCAAAATATCCTTTATGTATCTATGGAGATTCTGAATCATCCAGTTCATGGTTGTCCCAAAGATGCTTTTCCAAAAGAGAACTGGATTTTTCTGGTTTTGTCCAGTCAGAACACACAGGTCATCCTCGTTGACCACAACTGAGCTCAGGATTTCCACGTCAAGTAAGCTTTGCCCCGTATTATGACCTTGCCCCGGTTAACTGAACGACTGCGGTTGTTAAGCTAGTCACATGGTTGTTAAATGAATCTGACTTCCCCGTTTGTGATGTCAGAAGGTCGCAAACAGTGATCCAGGGACGCTGCAACCATCATAAATATGAACCACTTGCCACGCATTTGGGTTTTCATCAGGCGATGGACGCTTTGCAACGGTCGTTAAGTGTAAAAAAGGCTCCTATCTCCCTTTTTTCAGCGATGTAACTTCGCATGATCACTAAATGAACTGTTGGTAAGTTGAGGATTACCTGCCTATCCTGCGTCATGGAGTTATAGAATGAACGGGGCTGAAATTTCAAAACATTTTGCATTTTGTTGTGCAAGGGTTTAAGATGGAGGTCAGAAGCATTTTACATGTGAGCATGTGCGTGCCACAAATGGGGCGGATGATATTAGTGATATTCGCTAACCCTGCCCCGTTCTTTCATGGCACAGCGCCTTGATTCTGCACCCCACGGCATGGCAGTGACCCAGTTTTGTGCCCCATGATGTGGTGGTGCCCCGTTTTTGCGCCCCATGGCACGGGGGCATCCATTTTTGCACCTTGCAGTGCCGTGGCAGCCCATTTTTGCAGCCTGTGGTATGGCAGCACCCCATTTTTGTGCCCCACGGCATGGCAGTGGCCCATTTTTGCGCTCTGTGGCACGGTAGTGTCCATTTCTGCACTCTGTAGCACCTGTCCATTTTTGCACTTTGCAGTGCAGTGGTGGCCCATTTTTGTGCCCCGTGGTGCAGTGGCCTTTTTTTTTTTTTGCATCCCAGGGCCACAGCGCTAGTGCAAGTGAGAGTGTGCGTGTGCACTCACTCACACCACACTGGCCAGCCTGTCTCACAGCCCGGTGGCCAGGTTGGGGACCCCTGGTTTAAGAGACACAAAAGAGTAGGTTCAGAGAATGAAACAGGATGGCTTTTGCCCTTTTTTTTTTTTAATCATTTAAATCAGACTGATCTTTTTCAAATAGGACTTTAAGGTTTGGTCTCCATGCCACTGCAAGAAACCCAGCAGTTGATAGGAGCACATATAGCCTATACCCCGGAATTATTTCTTTTAGGCATAATTTCAGAAAATTACGATAAGAATGACGCATATTGACAGCAGCGAGAATTATATTTGCTCAGTCCTGGAAAAATGAAGAAATACCATCTAAAGAAAATGTTGGACTGCGCAGAAATGGCCGGGCTCCCACTGAAAACGAAGGGGAAGCAGCATTCAGAATACTTTCAAACATGGAAACATTTTTATAAATGGTTAGAAATGGAAATTGCATTTCTACTAATGTTAAACACATAAACCCAAACAACGTGCTGCTTATTAAATACTAAAGACAGTTACTATAAAAAAAATGAATAAAATACACATTAAAAAAAGCAAAGAAACAGAGGAGAATTTGCATTTTCCCAAAATTACCTTCTCTGGTGGCTTTCGGCTTGCCCTTGTAATAAAATAGTGCCGTATTTTTTCCGTATCGCTAGAGGGAGCTGAACCCTAAATCAGAATATTGGTGTATGCTGCCTATGAAAAACTCCATTTTCCTTTGACAAAAGAAAGGAAATTAAATGTAAAAATAAAAGCAGAAGTAAAATTCAGCCTAGGTTGGAGACAACGGCTTTTGCATACCCCCCAAAGCCCAGCACAATCTGGGCTAACACAAGATGCAACGCCAGCTATCAAACCATTATGCTAAACCTATGTGTGTGTGTTTTTGTGTGTGTATGTGTGTGTATTCTTGGTAGAATACAGCAAAATTAAGGTATTGTTGGCAGCAGTGGCTTCCCTAAATAAAGATTTTGATGGCTTTTGCTGATCCCATCACCCCACTTTTAATTTCGAGTGCTTTTCTTCCATCCTTTCATTCGTGGCAGCAGTTCAGGGATAAAAAATGGGAATACGGAAATTACTTCTCTCCAGCTTTGTAATAATCCAGTCCTATTTGAATAACAACAGAGGGAGTTTCTCTTCGGTTTTCATTCATTCACTCCTCTCTACATCATGGAAAAATTGTCTCGGGTAGCTAACCATCTTAACTGGAGCAAATGTTCAGGCTTATTTCATACAGCCAAGGGTGTGTAACAGGCTAAATTTCATTTAACAAGGAATTTGTTTGGAAAACATATTACTCAGAAGCAATACTTAAGATTTTGAGATACGTTGAGTTATGTTTTTTGGGGTTTTTTTACAAAATTGCCCATAATTGGAGCAAATGTTCACACTTGTTTCATACAGCCAGGGGTGTGTAACAGGCTGAATTTCACTTAAGAAGGAATTTGTTGGAAA
>JAKJMR010000931.1:99702-109969 GCA_024449315.1 Daboia siamensis
ACACACACACACACACACACACACACACACACACACACACACACACAGAGACACACAAGTGCACTTTTCCGGCAAGGCCAGCTCCTCCGACCGATTGTCTGCCAAGCGCCCAATCTCCTGGGCAGATGGTGCAAGGGACGGGCGGGGATGAAGCAGCCCGCCCGGGTGCCCAACCCCACCCTGGCACAGCCGGCATGGGGAGAGGCGGCTGGGGAGGGGGGGAAGGAGGGAGGGGGGGGACGCTGGAGGGGACCGTGCCAAAGGAGGGTGGGCGAGGAGAAGAGCCGCGGGGCAAGCGGGAGACACCCACCCACCCCCTTCGCCGAAAGTTGACCCGCGCGGGAGGGAACAATGACGCCGCTGCTCGGCCGCCGACTCCTGCCCGGGCCGGCTGGGGAAGGGGGGGGACGGGGGAGGGGCGGCCCGGCCGGCTCGGCTCGGCTCGGCTCGGCTCGGCGGGGTGTGGAGGCGGCTCGGAGGCGGCGCGGCGTCCCCCGGGCAGGCGCGGAACAATGAGCTGCTGCTCCCTGCGGGCGCTCCGGCTCCTCTGCCAGTAGGGACAGGCTGGAGCTGGCCGGGCCGGGCCGGCGCGATCCTGCAACCTGCGCCCGGCCGGTGCGCTCGTGGCCCGCGGGGGAGCAAGAGGAGGAGGAGGAGGAGGAGGAGGAGGAGGAGGAGGAAGAGCGGTGCCCCCGGCGCTGCCCTTGGCCGCCGCGGTCTCGGCCCAGGGTGGGCGGCAGGCAGGGGGCGGGGCGGCCTCCTCCTCCCCTCCCTCCCCCCCTCCCTCCCCTCCCCAGGCGGCGCGGGGCCAGCAGGCAGCCGGAGGCGAGGGGGCCGGCCAGCCCCGCAGGACGAGCAGGAGGCGGGCTGCTCCACGTCCCGGGCCGGGGGCAATCGGGGAGGGGGCTTGTCTGGCAGAGACCGCCAGGTAGAGCAGCCCGCCGCCCCCGCCCCGCCCCTGAGCTGAAGGCAACGGGACGGGGGCGCAAGCCGCCGGGACAGGAGGGGGGGGTCCGGGCAGGAGCTGCCCCCCTCTCCTCGCCGCGACCCCCCACCCAAACCCCCCCCCTCCAGGAGCGGGCAGCGGGACGCCTCCTGCCCGGTGCAAAGCCAGCAGAGATGAGACGCCTCCAGCTGCCCCCTTCCCCTTCCCCCCCCCCCCCCCGCCGCCGCGCCCGATCCCGGCCGGGCTGTCCCGCCGGGCGTCCCCTCCGTCCGCCGCCCCCCCCCTCCACCTCCCCCCGGGCAATGCGGGACACACACCCAGCCCGGCCCGTGGCGCCGCCCGCGCGCCGCACTCACCGTCCCCGTCTTCACCGGCACGTAGACCACCCCGGCTCCCATCTTCGCGGCCGGCGGCTCGCGGGGGCCGTTGCCCAGGCGGAAGCCCTTGGAGCGCACCCAGAACTGGAACTTGCCTTTCTCCCCGCCGCCGCCGCCGCCGTTGCCCCCGTTGCCGCCGCCGCCCCCTTGCAGGACCTCGGCGATGCGCTGGTACTTGCTCCGGGTCACCGTCTTGGTCTTGGCCGAGTCGCCGTAGGTGCGCAGGCACCAGTCCCGGAACTGCCGGCCCAGCTCGCTGTCCCCGGGGCGGTTCCCGCCTGCCGACCGCAGCAGCGGCGGAGGCGCCGGCGGCGGCTTGGGCATGGCGGGCGGGCGGGCGAGCCGAGGGAGTCCTGTCCCGGCCGGCCGAGCGAGCGAGCGAGCGAGCGCTGCTGCGCCCTGCCTGGCGCGGCGGAGGAGGCGGAGGAGGCGGCGGCGGCGGCGGCGGAGGAGGAGGAGGAGGAGTCCGGCTGGCGCGGGGGGCAGCTTCTCCTCCGCTGCTGCTTCGGCTGCCGCCGGCCCGGCGGGACCAGGCGAGGCTGGCCGGGCTGCGGCGCTCGGGGACGCTCCGGCGGCTGCGTTCCGGCTGGGCTGGATCCTCCTCTGGCCGGGACCGCCGCCTCCTCCGCCCCCTCGCCTCGGGATCCCACCTGTTAGAGCCGCGCCGCCGCGCCTCCTCGCCTCGTCTCGCCCGGGGCGCAGCGCGCAAGGACGGGCGGGCGGGCGGCGCTGGGGGCCCGTCCTCCTCGAGGGACGGGGCGGGGCGGCCGGGCGGGCGAGGGGCGGGCGGGCCAGCAGCAGCAGCAGCAGCAGCGCCGGCCTGGGACAAGCGCGCCGGCCCGCCGAGCTGCAGCCGCCGCCCCCGGGGAGACGGCCCGGGAACGCGCGCCCTGCTGCCGCCGCCGCCGGC
Source organism: Daboia siamensis (assembly GCA_024449315.1). Classification (NCBI taxonomy): domain Eukaryota; kingdom Metazoa; phylum Chordata; class Lepidosauria; order Squamata; family Viperidae; genus Daboia; species Daboia siamensis. The sequence continues at coordinate 101,936 of JAKJMR010000931.1, forward strand.
TGGAAGGAGCCGCTGACAAAGCGCTGCGGCGGGACCGGCCGGCCTGCCGGGGCGGGGGAAGCCGGCGCTGGCGCCCCCGGGAAGGCTGGGATGGGCCGGGCCGGGAGAAGCCGGAGGTGCCTTGCGGGACAGCCGCTGCCCTGCCCGGCCCGGCCTGCGGAGCGCGTTGCTGCCGCTGCTGCTGCTGCCGCTGCTGCCCCCGCCCGCCTGGAAGCTTCTGGGCTGGGAAGCGGCGCCGAGGCCCCAGGCCGAGCCAGAGCCACGTGCGGACGGCCGCTCGGACGGCCTCGCCCTGCAGCCCGGAGCCCTGGCCCGCCCCGGGCAGAGCCAGAGAGGAAGCGGGGCGGGGACGCTTCCCACGCGGCTCCCTCGTCCCGGAGAGGAGCCTCAAACTGCTTTTTCTCCCCCGCTTTCCTGCCGGCTGGGGAAAATGGGGGCTGTAGTCCGCCTCTCCGGAAGACTCGGGCCGTGCTGTGGCACCGCGTGGGCCGGGAAGGATGGGGGGGGGGGGTAGTCCGCCTCTCCGGAAGACCCCAGCGCTGGGGAAGGAGGGATGCACCGCCTGGCCTTGAGTCCCTTCCCCTCCCTCCCCGGCTCGTGCTGGCACGGGATTATGGGCATTGTTTGCAACTCGGACACCTTGCTTAACCTCTGCGTAAGTGCAGTCCTGGAGGGGGTCCCTCCTGGGAGCGGGGAACTGAGTCCCTGCCCCCCCACCACCACTGTGCCCTGAACACACACAAAAAAAAACCAGTCCAGTTTTGAGGATTTTGCACCTGGGTGCAATCCTTGGATCTGCCTCAGCAAGTCACAGCTGCCTGCAAAGCCTCCCTAATCCAGCCTTGGCTATCTGGGCAACCCGGGCCGGGCCTGGCCTGGCTCAACGGAGGCAGCCAAACTACCAGAGAGGTTGGACTTCACCCTGCCCTGCCCGACTCCTGTCCCCTTCCTTGCAAAGCAGGAAAGGCCGCGCAGCTTCTGGCTGAAACTGGCTGGCCCGCTGTCTGCTCCAGATTGCCTCAGGCCCTGGAGAGAAATCTGCCCCAGAGAGAGAAATGGATGGGCTTCCTACAACGGGGAAGGGAGCCAGCAGTCCAGGAAAGGGAGCAGGTTTGCCCCTTTGGTGCCCTGGGGCTATTCACACAACATGCTGGACCAGGGTCACCCATAAAAGGCCTGTCGGTTGCTCCAGACCAGGTGCTTAAACTCGCCCTGCGTTAAGCTTGCGCAACCTTTCCAGGGTCTGGCATATTCACACGAAGCTAACAGGTCTGTGTTTCACATGACATTGTGCAACTGGCTAATAAAACACGGGGGTGAATATATTGTGTGAACGCATTTTATTTTTTTACAAATTCTATATTTTCTTTGTGGTGGGGGAAGGATTGTAACTCTCTTTCACACCTTAATTTAAAAAGCAAACCGGAATTCGTGCATGCACACACCCAATAAACAATCTTTATATTAGTCATGCGCAAATGAGAATTCTATTCTATTCTATTCTATTCTATTCTATTCTAGTCAAGGAGAGAAGCAACCTAGAACTAAAGAGAAATTTCCTGACTGTTAGAACAATTAACCAGTGGGACTACCTGCCTCCAGATGCTGTGAATGCTCCAACACTGGAGGTTTTTAAGAAGAGACTGGCCAGCCATTTGTCTGGAATGGGATAAGCCAGGGTTGCCTGAACGGGGTTGGACTAGATGACCTCCAAGGTCTCTTCCAACTACTACTACTACTACTTCTTCATTATTATTATTATTACTATTACTATTATTATTATTATTATTATTATTATTATTATTATTATTATTATTTCTATTCTATCCTATAATTCTATTTTCTATTCCATTCTATTCTATTCTAAATCTTTTCTGTTCTGGTCTAGTCTAGTCCAGTCCAGTCTAGTCTAGACTATTCTATTCATCCCCATGGTCACGTGATCACAATTTGGCAACTGACTCGCATTTATGATGGTTCCAGTCTCCCAGGGTCAGGTGATCCACTTTTACGACCTCCTGACAAAGTCAATGGGGAACCCGGGTTCACTTAAAAACCAGGTTACTCATTTAGCGACTGCTGTGATTCGCTTAATAACAACTGTGGCAAGAAAGGTAGTTAAATGAGGCGAAATTCACTGAACAACTGCCCTGCTTAGCAATGGAAACTTTTTGGGCTCAACTGTGTCGTAAGTCAAGGACTACCTGTGCAAAACATCTAATCAATGCATCAATAAAATGTCTTTCATCTACTCTAAAATGGGGTCTGAATGGGAATAAGCCAAGGAACTTACTCTCTCCGTTGATCTGATTGGCTAGGCCAGTCTCAAGCTTAAAGATGGGTGGACTTCAACTCCCAGAATTCCCCAATCAGCATAGCTGGTTGGGGAATTCTGGGAGTTGAAGTCCACCTGTTTTCGAGCTGATGGGTTACGAAACAGCAGCCTAGGTTCCGACATTAGTTTAAACCTGGGTTTGGGATCCCATTCCCAATTCTCACAGGGCTGGTCAATGGTTCCAAACCCCGCCCCGCTGAAATCTACAAGATCTAGAAAGGTAGACTTTAAGATGGATGGACTTCAACTCCCAGAATTACCCAGCCAGCTTGAAGTCCACCCATTCTTAAAGGGCCAGAGGTTGAGAAACGACTGAACGAGAACAACCCGTGGGCTTTGATGTCTCATGTCTAGGCTTCAACCCTGAGGGAAGGTGGTCAAGATAACAAATAGTCCTTGACTTAGCCACAGTTTGTTTAGCGACTGCTCAAAGTTACGACGGCACTGAAAAAGGTGACTGATGACCGTTTTTCACTATTACGACCTGCGTGGTCTGACGTGATCGAAATTCAGACAGCTTGGCAACGGACTCGTATTTACGACGGCCGAAGTGTCCCAGGATCACGTGATCCCCTTTTATGACCTTCTGACAAGCAAAGTCAATGGGGAAGCCGGATTCACTTAAGAACCGTGAGGCTCATAATAACAACTGCAGTGATTCACTTAACAACTGGCAAGGAAGCAGGTAAAACGGAGCAAAGCTCACTTAAGAAATGTCTCACTGAGCGACAAATTCTGGGCTCCATTGGAGTCATAAGTCGAGGAGTATCTCTTCTGTACAGGACACTGCATTTATTGCCCTACAGCCTTCCTCCAAAATGGAGGCTTGGAGACTAGGGAGTAGGGCGACCCACATGATGATGATGATGATGATGATGATGATGATGATGATGATAATAATAATAATAATAATAATAATAATAATAATAATAGATTTGGAAGGGACCTTGGAGGTCTTCTAGTCCACCCCCTGCTCAGACAGGAAACCCTAAACCTTTTCAGACAAATGGTTGTCCAATCTCTTCTTAAAAATACCCACAACTTCTGGAGGCAAGGAGTTCCACTGGTTAATTGTTCTGACTGTCAGGAAGTTTCTCCTTTGTTCCAGGTTGCTTCTCTCCTTGATTAGACTCCATCCATTACTTCTTGTCCTGCCTTCTGGCGCTTTGGAGAAGAGCACGCTGTGCCCTCCAGAACTGAACCCCTACCTTCTCATAGCTGCTCCCCAAATCAGAAGGGCCCAGTTGCGGCCCACAGATGGCCCGCCTTCTGATCCAGTGAACCCTCCCCATGTCCTTGCAGCCCACGAAATGAAAGCCAATGGCAGGAACCTTGAGGAGGAGATGTGCCCAGGTGGGCCCAAGGCCAGAGGGAAGAGAATTGATTTTATCTGAAAAGTGTTTAGTCAACATCCCACAGGAGGTTGTCTCCTCCGCCTCTCCCCAAGGGAAGGGCTGCAAATTAGGACACCAGGTGTTCTTTCATCCATGGAGAAGGTGCCCCATGTAACCCTGACCTTTCTCTGCTGCAGTTGGCTGTTGAGGGCTCCTTGGTGCTCTCTGAGCTGGGTGAGTTCCTTGCAGACATTTCATTACCCAACTAGGGAACATCATCAGTGCTGGAAGGAAGGAGGAGGAGGAGGAGGAGGAGGAGAACTGTGGGGTCCTTGGTCCACTCTGAGCTTGGAGGTTTCTTTGCAAACATTTCATGACCCAACTAGGGAACATCATCAGTGCTGGAAAAGAGAGGAGGAGGAGGAGGAGGAGGAGGAAGAGGAGGAGGAGGACTGTGCGGTTCTTTGTGCACTCTGAGCTGGGTGGTTTTCTTGCAGACGTTTCATGACACCAACCAGGGAACATCATCAGTGCTAGAAGGGAGTGGGGTTTACAAAGTGGAGGAGGAGAGTGGGGGTCCTTGGTGCTCTCTGAGCTTGGTGGTTTTCGTGCAGACATTTCATAAGTCAAGCTAGGTAATGTCATCAGGGCTTCTCACCGAGTTGATCTGTGGCCCTTCGCCACCAACAATGAAGGTGCTACGTCTAGTAGTGCCTATGTAGACCAAGGAGCTGCTCGGGATCAGCAGACAGGGAAGTTGTTCAGAGGAGGTCTCAGCCAACAAGGGAGTCACTCCCAAATTTTCAGAATTTAACTAAACATGTGGCTGGCTGAAGTACGTATAGTCAAGGCTATGGTCTTCCCAGTTGCAATGTATGGCAGTGAAAGCTGGACCATAAGAAAGGCCGAGTGCCAAAGAATGGAGGCCTTTGAGCTATGGTGCTGGAGAAGACTCCTGTGAGTCCCTTGGACTGCAAGGCCATCAAACCAGTCAGTCCTAGAGGAGATCAACCCTGACTGCTCTTTAGAAGGCCAGATCCTGAAGCTAAAACTCAAATCCTTTGGCCACCTAATGAGAAGGAAGGACTCACTGGAGAAGAGCCTCATGCTGGGAAAGGTTGAGGGCAAGAGAAGAAAGGGACGACGGAGAATGAGGTGGCTGGATGGAGTCCCTGAAGCAGGAGGCCTGAGCTTAAATGGACTCCAGAAGATGGTGGAGGACAGGAAGGCCTGGAGGACCATGGTCCATGGGGTCACGATGGGTCGGACACGACTTCGCAGTTAACACACACACGTGGCTGGATCACTAGGAAACTTTCCAGGTGGTAGCACTGATATTACCTGGGTTGGTAATGAAACATCTGCAGGAAAATAACGGAGCTCAGAGAGCACCAAGGAACCCACAGTCCTCCTCCTCCTCCTGACGTAAGGCAACTTGGTGGAAGTAGAATGGCTAAGCAGAGGTATGTTGAAGCAGGGGGTCTTCAACCTTGGCCACCTCACGACTTGTGGACTTCAACTCCCAGAATTCCTCAGACAGCATGCCTGGCTGAGGAATTCTGGGAGTTGAAGTCCACAAGTCATCAAAGGGCCAAATTTGAAGGCCCCTGATTTAAACAATGATAACAGTGAAGGACTAACTGTACTGTAAAATAAAAGAAACCATCCAAGGTCTGATTTTGGTTCCTGTTTTCTTTTTTCTTCCTTTTTCTTTATTTTTAACATTTTTAAATTTTATTTTATTTATTTATTTGTTTTGTTTTCCTGTTATCCAACTTGGGCCGTCTTACACTGCAGCATTGCATTTTTAAAAAATATTTGGAGCTGCCCAGAAGTATCCCGAAGTCGGGCAGTGCCAAAGTGAATGGAATAGTCCTCGATTTACGTCCACACTTGAGCCCAAAATTTCTGTTGTTAAGTGAGACATTTATGGATTGAGTTTTGCCCCATTTTACGACATGTCTGGTCACAGTTCGTAAGTGAACCATTGACGTTATTAAGTAAATAAACCTGATTATTAATTGACTCTGGCTTCTTCATTGACGTTAACCGACGAGGGGTGAAATGTTAGCAGAGTTCCAATATACATATATTTTTTAAAACAAGTTTTGTTAGTTTTCCAATTTAACATCAAAATATTTAGAAAGCATCATGGTGACTGGGTAATCGAAGATTCAATAACAGAGTTTTTAGTACCTATCTCAGGTTACATTATCAGAACATCCTTCTCTATTTCCCTTAAGATTTAATATAACATGCTTAAACTAGACAATTTCTAACAATAACATGCTCTGTTAAAACAATTATCAGTCTATTTTAAATTATACATATCCATATCCTGTTTTTACTTTTTTCCTAATTTTTAATTTTGATTATAGTATTCAAGTTTAGCCTCTAACATCCATAATAGCATCCATAACCCAAATTTCCCTTATTTCACTACACAAAATTTATAACATCTAATATAAACCTAATACCTATATAGGTACATTCTAGTTTTATTTCATAAATATTTCTATTTCTCATCCTGATACATCACAGCTTACTAATACAGTAACTGAATCACAGATTGAGGCTCAGTTTTCTGAATCTGTGATTCAGTTACGCCGAAAATTCAGTGAAGTTCTTGTCTCTTTCATTTCCCCACCTTTTTTTAAAGGAGGTCAGCAAAAGAATTGCAGCCGCTCCATAAGGAAAGTTGACATTTTCTTTAAAAAAAATTCTTGAAAAAGATGTCGAGACTCTAGAAAGAGTGCAGAGAAGAGCAACAAAGATGATTAGGGGACTGGAGGCTAAAACATATAGGGAACGGTTGCTGGAATTGGGGATGTCTAGTTGAGGGGTGGCTCAGTGGGTTAGGACGCTGAGCTTGTCGATCAGAAGGTCGGCAGTTTGGCGGGTCGAATCCCGAGTGCCGCGTAGCAGAGTGAGCGCCTGTTACTCGTCCCAGCTTCTGCCAACCTAGCAGTTCAAAAGCACATAAAAATGCAAGTAGAAAAATAGGGACCACTCCGGTGGGAAGGTAACAGCGTTCCGTGCGCCTTTGGCGTCTAGTCATGCCGGCCACATGACCGCGATGTCCTCGGACAAGCGCTGGCTCTTCGGCTTTGAAACGGAGATGAGCACCGGCCCCTAGAGTCGGAAACGACTAGCACACGTGTGCGGGGGAACCTTTACCTTTAGTTGAGGGGTAAGCAACCTCGGCTCTTTTATGACTCATGGACTTCAACTCCCAGAATTCCTGAGCCAGCTATGTTGGCTCAGGAATTCTGGGAGTTGAAGTCCATGAGTCATAAAAAAGCCGAGGTTGCCTTCCCCTGGTCTAGTTTAATGAAGAGAAGGATGAGGGGGGACATGATAGCAATATTCCAGTATTTGTGGGGCTGCCCCAAAGAAGAGGGAGTCAAGCTATTCTCCAAAGCCCCTGAAGACAGGACAAGAAACTACATTAAAAGCCAATAAGATATGGAAATATTAAAACTCATAATAATGAGGGAGGTGGGTGGATTACAAATAAATCTATTTATGCAAATAAAACAATAATAACAATTTATAATTAAAAACGGGGAGAAAGGAGCAGGATTTTTATATTTCTGCTTACTTCAAAATATATTTTATTATACGCTACAATAGGTGTAATACAGTATACTAAAATTATCTTGTTACCTATTGCATCGTCTTATATTCTAAAATTATAAATAGTTTTGGAATATCCTAATATAATAGCAGTACAGCGGCACAGTATGCAATTATTATTGTTTGTACTTTTTAATTCATCTAATAACCCGCCTGGTGCTTTGCTGAGTGCAAAGTAATCTGAAGACGTTTAATAAAGGAAAACAATTGTTAAAAATCAGACGTGTGAACAAGGAAGCAGCATTTGCAGAAAAATACCAAAGTGAAATGAAATGAAAAAGTAAAATAAATAAAATATAAAAAATGAAATAAAATGGAGAAATAGTGAAGTAAAATAAAATAAAATAAAATAAAATAAATAAAATAAATTAAAATAAAATAAAATAAAATAAAATAAAATAAAATAAAATAAAATAATACAGGTGCAATGTCTCCACAGAAACACCTCCCTTCACCTGCGGGGAGAAAATCTTTCACAACCTGTACCTTATCTAAATAAGAGGTTGGGGCTTGAGGGGGGGCTACACACACACACAGACACACACACACAGGTCAACTCCCTCCATTACAGGGAAGTCCCAGGAGGAAAGCCCCCCCCCCCTCCCCAGCCAAAGGCCTGTCCCAGGTGCTTGGGCCCTGCCTGGGCCTTTCAGCTGCCCAGTTCAAAGGAAGGGGGGGGCTCCTCCTCTTATTACCAGGTGAGGGAGGGGCCTCGGATTGACCCGAACT
>JAKJMR010000932.1:0-12422 GCA_024449315.1 Daboia siamensis
GAGGGAGAAGGAGGAGGAGGAGGAGGAGGAGGAGGAGGAGGAGGAGGAGGAGGAGGAGGAGGAGGAGGATAATTACAAGTAACATTACCCACTGTACTGTACTGTTTGGTTTTATAGTTTGCTTTTTATGCACCTTTTGGGAAAATGAAAATAATGAGTAACATCATTTTTCAAGAACAAGTTATAACTGAAATACAAATACACGGGAAACTGAACATCACCATGTTTCGCCTGAGTGAATTAGCTGAGAGCTGATAGAGAGGTGGCTGTGGCAAAGATTAAGCGCTACCCACATAAAGATATCTCGAAAACGTTTTCCTGCACACATGGTAAATTCATAGGAAAGCCTGCAACAAAGACTCTATTAATCCAGCAAAGGTTCTCTAGAAGAAAAAGAATTCGTGAAATGCCCTTTTCTCATTATCAGTGTCAGTGAATATCCGTGATAGAAGAAAGGATTGACAAGACTGTTTCAGATACAATAGTGGAAACTCCGAGTTCTTCTATTCTCCCCACCTCCTTTTGCTGGCAGGCTATCGTGGTCAGGAGAACAGAAATGTAAGCAGCGAAACAGCAGATATGACAATTAGTTCACATTTTGCAGATTCTATTAGAATCTGGCCACCATGATATGAAAAAGATGTTGAGACTCTGGAAACAGTTCAGAGAAGAGCAACAAAGATGATCAGGGGACTGGAGGCTAAAACATAGGAAGAATGGTTGCAGGAACTGGATACGTCTAGTCCAGGGGTAGGCAACTTTGGCTCTTTTATGACTCGTGGACTTCAACTCCCAGAATTCCTGAGCCGGCATGGCTCAGCTTGGAAACCTCTCCCTTTCCCCTCAGCGTGGCTGGTTCAGGAATTCTGGGAGTTGAAGTCCACGAGTCATAAAGTGGCCTAGGCCTAGGCCAGGGGTAGGCAACCTTGGCTCTTTTATGACTCATGGACTTCAACTCCCAGAATTCCTCAGCCAGCATGGCTCAGCTTGGAAAGCTCTGCCTTTCCCCTCAGCATGGCTGGCTCAGGAATTCTGGAAGTTGAAGTCTACGAGTCATAAAAGAGCCAAGGTTGCCTACCCCTGGCTCTAGTCTAATAAAAAAAAAAAGGAACCAGGGGTGACATGATAGCAGTCTTCCAATATTTGAAAGGTTGCCACAAAGATGAGGGGGTCAAACTATTTTCCAAAGTATCAAAAGGCAAGACAAGAAACAACAGATGGAAATGAACCAAGGTGAGGGCGTGTGGGGTCTCTAACAATGCACCTATAAGCAGCATCTTGAATACTAGGGAATGAGCTTCCTATGATCTTCTCAGCTGTCCTCACCACTCTGCAGCTGCATCCTGGCTACTGACTGGAGTATGACTATGCTGGCTCTTTCTAAAATCTACAATGATCTCCTTTCTTTTATCAACATTTAGAACCAGGTTTCTTTTATTGCACCGGTCCACCGGAGCCTTCACCTCTTCCCTATAAGCATTGTCATTCTGGCAGTGGCGGGATTCAGATAGGTGAACAACCGGTTCTCTGTGTGGATGCCGCTTCTGGAAGTCCATTCTGGGCCTGGGCAACAAAAAAAATTAGCTACTGGTTCTGTCGAAGTGGTGCGAACCGGCTGAGTCCCACCACTGCATCCCAGGTAAGACCCAGCACTGCCGTGTTGTCTGCATACTACACAATAGGATTCGTAGCAGATTTGGCACAGCAGTCTTGGGTTATCAAGGTGAACAGCAGCGGGCTCAGGACACAGCCCTGCGGCGAACCTGTGCTCAAGGAGATGGAATCGGAAACTTTCTTTCCAACTTGCACAACCTGGGGCCTATCAATAAGGAAGTCAACTATCAGTTTGCCTTACGCTATTTTGCTTCTCTTGAATTTCAACCGTTGCAATCCCAAAAGGATAGGATCAGAAAACCCGGAGAAAAGAAGATGTAAAGCAGAGAATTGTCTGCAAGTCAAATTACATTATTTTAATAACCATTTCTATGTGCCAGCTTGTACTTCTGCCTCTAAATTATTCATCATATTCTAGTCTGGTCTGTAAATGCTAAAGAAAAGCTTACAGGCTCAAATATTTATGATGGGAATAAAATATTGATAGGGGGAGTAAGTGAATTAAAATAAGGAAATAGATCCTGCTATGATTCCTATGCCGTCTCTACGGCACTTCTGTTTCAGAGTAAGCAGGCCGGTTGAAATAAGAAATATACATCAGGAGAGTTGGTTTTTAAAGCCCCAAACAGCTTGGGATCAAATAATTGAAAGAGCAAAGACAGCCCTGCAGAAGTATCCAGCTTATCTTAGTTTATTTCCAAAGATAAGCAGGACTGGTTTTTGAGCTGGAATACCATCAGAAAATGTCAGATGTATAGGTTACACGAAAAACAGCAATAAAAAAAGAAAAACATTGGAAGAAAGCAATGATAAATTGAGTCTCTCTCTCTCTCTCTCTCTCTCCATCTCTCTCTCTCTCTCTCTCTCTCACTCTGACTCTCTCTCTCTCTCTTTCTCTCTCTGTCTGTCTCTCTCTCTCTCTCCCTTTCCCCCAACCCACTGCTCAAGCAGGAAACCCTATACCAGGGATAGGCCACCTTGGCTCTTTTATGACTCGTGGACTTCAACTCCCAGAATTCCTGAGCCAGCCACGCTGAGGGGAAAGGGAGAGGTTTCCAAGCTGAGCCATGCTGGCTCAGGAATTCTGGGAGTTGAAGTCCACGAGTCATAAAAGAGCCAAGGTTGCCTACCCCTGGCCTAGGCCTAGGCCGCTTTATGACTCGTAGACTTCAACTCCCAGAATTCCTGAGCCACCCACGCTGAGGGGAAAGGGAGAGGTTTCCAAGCTGAGCCATGCTGGCTCAGGAATTCTGGGAGTTGAAGTCCATGAGTCATAAAAGAGCCAAGGTTGCCTACCCCTGCGTTATTTCAGACAAATATTTGTTAAATCTCTTCTTAAAAATCTCCAATTTCAGAGCATCCACAACTTCTGGAAGCGAGCCTTTCCACCGATTGTTTGTTCTCAGTGTCAGGAAATTTCTCCTTGCTTCTAGGTTGCTTCTTCTCTTCAAAAGGTTGACCCCTTCTTTTTTGTGGCACTAGACTTGATAACAGTCTTCTAATACAGGGCTTTTCAACCTTTTCACCCATTGTACCACTTTTAAGATATGGCAACATCCGAGTACCACCAGTCGCCTAGCAAGATGTCAAAAACTTGATGACTAAAAAAAAAAGAAGGGAAAAAGTGATGAAGCACAGATAGTCCTCAACTTACAACAGTTCACTTAGTGACTGTTCGAAGTCACAATGGCACTGAAAAAAGTGCCCCCCAAGCCACAGCCGAGCAAGACACCTGCCTGCCTGCCCAGTGGCGCTCTTCCTCCTGTCCGAGGTTTTCATGGTTGTGAGCATTTCTGTTGAGGATTGGCAGTGGGGGTGGGGAGGGTGTTGTTTTTTTATTCTCCCCCCCTCTGCTGGGTGGTTGCAGCAGGTTTTGGTCACTTCACATGACACTGTGACCATCATAAATTTGAATTGGTTGCCAAGCATCTGAATATAAATCACAAGACCATGGAGATGTTGCAACATTTCAGCTGATCGGCACTTCTTCTGGGCTCAGAAGCACCAGGATCAGCGCCGAGCTCCAGCTGGATCCTGGCACTGATCCTGGTGCTTCTGCTGAGCCCTGACAGCCCCGAAGAAGCGGTGATCCTGGTGCTTCCGCTGAGCCCTGACAGCCCTGCAGCTCCAGCCGTCTCTCGCTCAGGCCTGTGCAGAGCTGCCACCGGTTCAGCTCATTCCCCTCCCCCACTACCACTTTTCTAGGATGGTCGCGTACCAACTTCCAGGTGCCAATGTACCACAGGTGGTACCTGTACCACTGGTTGAAAAGCCCTGATTTAATATTTAGGTGTCTGTCAAAGAGAGGGGTCCATCTATTCTCTAAAGCACCCAAGGGCAGGACAAGAAGTAACAGGTGGATCTAAGCTCAGGAAGATCTTCAACCCATGCAACATATGTGCACACTTCAAACATGAGAATACATTAAGGCAGAAGCTTGTCCGCCCCAAGGATAAACCACCCAGACACAAACTGAGCAAAGTGGTATACAGTACAGTGCAGTGAGCCCATGGGCAGATCTGCACATTGCGGAAACAAAACAACCACTTCATATGAGGCACTTGACCGGGTTGTACCCTTGCGACCCCTGATCCGGCGTAGATCCCGTTGGACTCCATGGTTTTCTGTGGAGCTACGGGAGATGAAACGTCGGAGACGGAGTCTGGAGAGCTGTTGGAGATCCAGCCGGTCTGAATCTGACCGATTGCAGTTAAGAACCTTTACGAGGTCTTATCTCGCGGCGATGAGGACGGCAAAGTCTAATTACTTCTCCGCCTTCATCGCATCCGCAGATAATCGCCCGGCTGCCCTGTTTAGGGTAACTCGTTCCCTCCTTTCTCAGGAATCACACACACACACACACACAGAGAGAGAGAGAGAGAGAGAGAGAGAGACAGAGAGAGAGAGAGAGAGAGAGAGAGACTGTGTCCTTTCTTCTTTACAGAATAAAGCTTTTGCAAATCTCCACCCCGGTGTGTGTTTATTAGGCATTGTACACCGGGCCAGTTTTCTGGGGCAAGACCAGAATCTCCAGCCTTTTCTAAAAAAGGTAAAGGTAAAGGTTCCCCCGCACATGGGTGCTCGTCGTTTCCGACTCTAGGGGCCGATGCTCATCTCCGTTTCAAAGCCGAAGAGCCAGCGCTTGTCCGAGGACGTCTCCGTGGTCATGTGCTGGCATGACTAGATGCCAAAGGCGTACAGAACGCTGTTACCTTCCCACCGGAGTGGTCCCTATTTTTCTACTTGCATTTTTACGTGCTTTCGAACTGCTAGGTTGGCAGAAGCTGGGACGAGTAACAGGCGCTCACTCTGTTGTGCGGCACTCGGGATTCGACCCGCCAAACTGCCGACCTTTTGATAGACAAGCTCAGTGTCCTAACCCACTGAGCCACCACGTCCCTTTTAACAACTCTCAAAAAGGATGCAAATGACCATCTGTCTACAAGGAGTATAAATCTTTCCATTCTCCACCATCCAGTCAGAGCTGAACAAGCTTCTTGGAGGAGAAGTGAAACATCTTCAAAGAAAAACAAGGAACACCAGCTGCCTTATGAAAAAGCATCTTTGGATTAACTATGACCTGGATTACTGAGAATCTCTGTAAACATTTAACAGGTGGAAGCCTATCAAGGAGAAATCCAGCCTAGAATTAAGGAGAAATTTCCTGACCTTGAGAGCAATTAATCAGTGCAAAACAGCTTGCCTCCAGAAAGTTTGGGTGCTCCAGTACCAGATGTTTCCAAGCAGTGAAAATAAGTCAATCTGCTCCTCTCTGTGGCAACCCCTTAGATATTGGATAGTTCTCCTTAACTTCAGGTTGCTTCCACTTTCCTATGTAGAATAGCAAAACTCATAAGTAGAACTCTTCAACATCAACGACTCCATCACAAAGTCCACAGCCACCGTCAACTTACACAGTTGCTTTGCTGCGGAGCCTTAATAGCTGATCTTTGCTAAGCAGCTGGGCTGGTAGAGGAGAGGTCTTAGAAGGGCACCTAGCACCATCAGCCCAGGTGCTAGCTAATCTTATTAGCTAATATTAGTACTGCTTTAGAAAATCTTGGGACGCGGTGGCTCAGTGGGTTAGGACGCTAAGCTTGTCGATCAGAAGATCGGCAGTTTGGCGGGTCGAATCCCGAGTGCCGCGTAGCAAAGTGAGCACCTGTTACTCATCCCAGCTTCTGTCAACCTAGCAGTTCAAAAGCACGTAAAAATGCGAGTAGAAAAATAGGGACCACTGCGGTGGGAAGGTAACAGCATTCCATGCGCCTTTGGCGTCTAGTCATGCCGGCCACATGACCACGGAGACGTCTTCGGACAAGCGCTGGCTCTTCGGCTTTGAAATGGAGATGAGCACCGGCCCCTAGAGTCGGAAACGACTAGCACGCATGTGCAGAGGAATCTTTACCTTTTTGAAAACCTTAGTAAGACCACATCTGGAATACTGCACCCAGTTTTGGTCACTACATTACGAAAAAGATGTCGAGACTTTGGGAAAAGTGCAAAGAAGAGCAACTAAGATGATCAAAGGCCTGGAGGCTAAAACATAGGAAGAACTTGGAGTTGGCTAGTCTAAAGAAAAGAAGGACTAGGGGTGCCATGATAGCAGTATTCCAGTATTTGAGGGATTGCCACAAAGAGGAGGGGGTCAACTTATTTTCCAAAACACCAGAAGGCAACACAATGAACAATGGATGGAAACTAATCAAGGAGAGAAGCAACCTGGAATTAAGGAGAAACTTCCTGACAGTGAGGACAATCAATTGGTGGAACAACTTGCCTCACTGGAGGTTTTTAAGAAGAGACTGAAAAGCCATGTGTCTGAATTGATATAGGGCCTCCTGCTTGATTAAGGGGTTGGACTAGAAGACCTCCAAGGTCCCTTCCAGCTCTGTTTGATTAAATCTCAAGCACTTAGGACAACTTACCAAGCGTTTCCTGCATTTCTTCTGCCCCGCATCTTGTCACTAAAGACCTACAACTAATGTAGGGCACTAGACAATCACTCTGCGTAGAAAGAATCAAGGCAAAAAAATGCTATGAATACAAGACCTTCAAAGTTAAGCTGTAGGAACAAGGCTTTGGGCTCCTTAAATGCTCACCTTCATTAGCCAAGCTGGCAATCCAATGACTGAAGTGGGAATTGCTTATTTGCACAAGCCGCAAGAAGACACAAGAAGCGGCCAATTTAATTGCAAATTCTTCAAGTCTCTTCACTTCAAGGTGATAGCCTTATTTTTATTTTTTAGAAAGAGAGAACCTTAAATGGGGGGGATTGGAGAGTAATTAGTCTTATTAACTTGACTTTCATGTCTAGGGCTGGACAACCCAATGGCAGTCGTTCAGTGACTTTAAAATTATCATCCCTTGCTGAAAAGAAGAAAGAGTGAGAACACAAACTGCACAATTGGAACGGCCACTTGGATTGGGCCTTTGTGTGAAAGGAAAGCAGAAAATGGACGAATCCAAAATCACTAGGGAATTCCTGTTTGCTTGGCATTTAAACAACTCGCCCATCAGTAGATTTACACAATCGATATATAGAAATACACGTTTACATCCAATGCAAAAGAAGCAATAAAAAAGCTAAGAAGGAAACAAAAAGTCCTGAACAGATCTTCTCTAGTAGCCAATGCTCAGATAAGCAGGGATTAACACCAGACAAACAGGAATAGAATAGAATAGAATAGAATAGAATAGAATAGAATAGAATAGAATAACAGTTGGAAGGGACCTGGAGGTCTTCTAGTCCAGCCCCCTGCTCAAGCAGGAGAACCTAAACTGTCTCAGACAGGTAGATGTCTAGTCTCTTTTTAAAAATCTCCAGTGATGGAGCGCCCACGATTTCTGGTGGCAAGCTGTTCCACTGGTTGATTGTCCTCACAGTAGGAAGTTTCTCCTTAATTCCAGGTTGTTTCTCTCTCTCTGGTCAGTTTCCAACCATTGGTTCTTGTCTTACCCTCTGATGCTTTGGAGAATAATTTGACCTCCCTCTTTGTGGCAGCCCCTCAGATACTGGGAATGCTGCTATCATGTCCCCTCTATTTCCTCTTTACTTTAGACTAGCCAAACCCAAATCCTGCAGCCATTCTTCATATGTTTTAGTCACCAGACTTTTGATCATTTTAATTACTCTTCTCTAAACTCTGAAGAAAGCAGAAAACAATACCCTGATCTACTAAGGAGAAAACCATACACCCACCAACACCGACAGGGCCAACCACTATGAACAGAGAGCAAATCCCACTCCCTTCTAATACTGATGATGCTACTTTTTTGGGTAATGAAACGTCTGTAAGCAAAAAAACCAAGCTCAGAGCCTCCACATATTTTTAACTTGGTAGAGTAACAGACAAATCAGCCATCAACAGGCGGATAAAGATAAACAATGTCTACATAACATTCATACCCTACAACATTTTCTAAGCAAAGCTCCTTTCACAAAACAGCAAGAGACCTTTGCATACAGGTGCTCCATTTGGGCACTGTGTATATAAACTTGCAACTGTCCATTTCCAGCTTAGTTCACTGGGTGACTATCCGCGGGAAGCCACATGTGTACTGGCTCCAAAAGTGTTCATGAAAATGGAAATAAGAGGCTGAAAAAATCCTTGTTTGTTAAATGAGCAGTAAGTCTTCCCCAAGGCCCAAGGATCATTTTATTGATGGTAGATTCAGGATGTGTGTAATTGCAACCTGAATTCACAAACACTGTTTGATCCATTTTTCTATCCGTCTCAACCCCAAGGGTTACCTTGAAGCGATGAGGCCCTTAACGCCAGCCTTCTCTTTCCTTTCTGGTAGTAGCATAATATATTAATTCAATTAATTTAAATCTCGCTGTATTCCCAGGTCTAATCATGATCATCATCATAATAATAATGATCAGAAAATGAGGGACAAAAGTTCACACGGTGATTCCTCCTGCATGAGAAGAATTTGCCCTAGTCAATGTTCAGCTCTTCTACATGTTTTTCCTGAATCACAATCTTCCCCAAACATTATAAGATAATTAAAGCAAGCCCTTGGTATTTCAGAAATCTCCAACATCATTTTCTCTCTCTCTCTCTCTCTCTCTCTCAGTTCTTCGTTCTTGGGGATTTGCGCTTTCCTAGCCAACTTATCTTTCTGTCTCACTGACTTTCCCCCAACTGGAGCTTTCTGATTCCACTGGAGACCCATTAAAACACAAGAAGCGCAATGCTCTTAGCTTGATTCAGCCTGACTCTCATAGACCTCTTTTCTCTAACTCAGATATATTTTGGAAGGTGAAGGCACAGGGAGAGAGTAAAGAGCTAAAAAAAAAAAAACCACACACAAACAAAACAAGATTGCATGGATAAATTAAATCATTGCAATAATTATAAGGCCGAAATCACAGACTGACAGTATCACAGAGTTGGAAGGGACCTCTAATGGGAAACACCTGCGGCCTGCGTCAACTTCCCTCCGTCCAGTACGTTCCCACAGAGAGGGCCTCCTCAGGGTGCCCCCGATCAAAGAATGTCGATTGGTGACCCCCAGGGGGAGAGCGTTCACTGTGGGCGCGCCAGACCTATGGAACTGCTTGCCGGTTGAGCTCCGGACAGCCCCTGACCTTCGCTCCTTCCGGCGCGATCTAAAAACATATTTATTTGAGCAGTCTGACCTGGTCTGATGGGTTAAGGGGGTTTTAATATATTTTAATTATTGTTTTAATAATGGGCATTTATTTAATCGTTTTTTAACTTTTGTATCTTGTTTTATGTATTTATTGCCCTGTACACCGCCCTGAGTCCTTTGGGAGAAGGGCGGTATAAAAATCCAATTAATAAATAATAAATAAATAAATAATATTAACTGGTGGCACACGTACCACCAGTGGTACTTTGGCACCTGACAGGGGAGGGAAATGAGATGAAGCAGCGGCAGTGCCACACAAGCCTGAGGGAGAATCAGTGGGAGCTGCAGGGCTTAGCACAGTAATGGCAAACCTTTCAGAGACCGAGTGCCCAAACCACAACCCAAAACCCACTTATTTATCACAAAGTGCCAGGGCCTCTTCAGCATTGTGGTGCCCTCGGGGGGCGCATGGGGGTGTGGCCCACTGGGTGGGCACAGCTGTAGTTGTCACGGCAGACTGGCTGGAGTGGGCATGGCCACCTCGATGTTGCTCATGGGAGAGATGCCTGTAGGGGCCGGGCAGGGTTGGGGAAGATCCAGGGGGTCTCTGGAGGGTGGGGTGGTGGGTAGGGGGCCTAGCATAGATGGGGGGGGAGGCACATAATCCTAGCTGGGCCTGGGGGGCCATGGCACCGATGGGGGGGTCTAGCTTTCCCTGCTCGGGGTGGCCTTTGGCTTGCTGGGTGTGGGGGTGCTCTACCACCTCTGCTTGAGCTTGCTAGCTGGCTGCTTCACCTCCTTTGTGTTGGGTGGGGCTGCTGCTCCAGGCAGCGGTGGTGACCTAATGGACCTGCGCAAGCTCTAGCAGTGGCGGCGCACGTGCCCACAGAGAGGCCTCTGAGTGCTGCCTCTGGCATGTGTGCCAGAGGTTCGCCACCACTGGCTTAGCAGAAGTCCCAGGATCAGCACGCACAGCTACAGGCTGATCAGCACTTCTGGCGCACCCAGAAAAGAGAAAGAGGAGAGGGGAGAGGATTTAAAACAAATATGTCAAACACAAGGCCCATGGGCCAAGTGGTTCCACTGATGAATTGTCCTCACTGTCAGGAAATTTCTCCTTAGTTCTTGGTTGCTTCTCTCCTTGCTTAGTTTCCATCCGTTGCTTCTTGTCCTGCCTGCTTTCCAGAATAGCTTGTCCCAGTGGTGGGATTCAGCCGGTTCACACCACTTCGGCAGAACCGGTAGCTAATTTTTGGTTGTCCAGGTCCAGAATGGATTTCCAGAAGCAGCATCCACACAGAGAACTGGTTGTTCACCTATTTGAATCCCACCAGTGGCTTGACCCCCTCTTCTCTTTGGCAACCCTTTAGATTTTGGAAGACTGCTATTGTGTTCTGTTTGTTAAACTAGACATGCCCAATTCCTGCAATTGTTTATTTATTTATTTATTTATTCGGTTTATATACCGCCCTACTCCCAAAGGACTCAGGGTGGTTTACAAGGCAAAATTTAAAAACAATACAATATAAAATTAAAATAAAATTAAATTAAGTCTAGCCGCAAAAAATTAAAATCACAATTTAAAAACATTAAACCCCTCAGTCCAGTCCAGATAGCTCAAAGAGCCAGGTTTTTAGGTCCCGGCGAAATGAACGAAGGTCAGGGGCAGTCCGGAGTTCCGTTGGCAGTTGATTCCATAGGGCAGGCACGCCCACAGAGAACGCCCTCCCCCTGGGGATCGCCCGTCGGAAATCCTTGACCGGCGGTACCCTGAGGAGACCCTCCCTGTGGGAGCGCACAGGACGATGGGAAATTGATGCTGGAAGCAGATGCTCCCTCAAATAATCCGGGCCCATGCCATTTAGGGCTTTATAGGTCATCACCAGCACCTTGAATCTCACCCAGAGGGCAACTGGAAGCCAATGCAGCTTGCGGAGAAGAGGTGTTACATGGGAGTATCAGGAGACTCCCATCACAACTCGCACAGCTGCATTCTGCACCAGCTGAAGCCTCCGAGTGGTCCTCAGGGGCAGCCCCATGTAGAGAGCATTGCAGTAGTCTAGCCGGGAGGTCACGAGCGCATGGGTGACTGTGCGTAGGGCATCTCGGTCCAAATAGGGCCGTAACTGGCGCACCAGGCGAACCTGGGCAAAAGCCCCCCTGGCCACGGCTCCTATGTGATCTTTCAAACTGAGCCGTGAATCCAGGAGGACGCCCAAGTTGCGAGCCCTATCGATGGGGGGTAACACCTCACCCCCCCATAGTTAACGATGGAAAAGATTGGTTAGTCTGAGATGCTGGTATGCACAGCCACTCAGTCTTGGCAGGATTGAGACGAAGCCTGTTTCTCCCCATCCAAACCCGTATGTTCTTCGTATGTTTTAGCCTCCAGTCCCCTGATCATCTTGGTTGCTCTTCTCTGCACTCTTTCTAGAGTCTCAACATGGTTGGGTATATATTAAGTGTCCAGATGCTAATCTTAAATAAAGAGTACACTCACTTGACCAATTGACATAAATAATATTTTAAAACCCTAAGCAAAGGGCAGACCTGCTTTGGATTTAGAATCAAGTCTTGATCCCCTGCATTTGATGCCAGTATACTGATTGAAAGGGTGTTGATGTTTCTGGTACCAAAAGAAGAGAGTCTTTGCAACTCATGGTTGAACTGGAGGATCCTTGGTACTCTCTGAGCTCGGTTGTTTTCTTGCAGACATTTCACTACCCAACTAGGTAACATCATCAGTGCTAGAAGGGAGTGGGGTTTGCTTTGTTTTTTATACTAGTGGTTTGCCCTGTTAATGTTGGGGGAAATGTTCCTTGATTGGGCAAGAAAACAGACCAAACTCAGAGCACCATGGGCCCCACAGGTGACAATAAGGACAGCAATGTTTCATTATTTTAAATGAAGTTGATGGAGAAAACTGTGAAAAAGTGAATTGCAGATTAGTAGGGCTAAGTAATTGCTTTTCAGAGCATCCAGGAGGATATTACCTTTCTTTGAGGAATTAAAAGTAGCCGCATTTTTTTTTAAGAAAGTTGTCCATTTGTTTCCAAGGTCTGTTCTACTTTGTGAGTTCACAGAAGGAAAACTCTTCTGTTGGGATTCATATATATACACAACCAAGGACCTCTTTTAAAGCAGCTGTGCTAACTTTCGAGAGGACACAGCTGCTTTAATGCATCACAGAAGGAAGCTTGGCTGGT
>JAKJMR010000932.1:133351-150851 GCA_024449315.1 Daboia siamensis
ATAATAATAATAATAATAATAATAATAATAATAATAATAATAATAATGATGATGATGATGATGATGATGATGATGATGGAAGGGACCTTGGAGGTCATCTAGTCCAACCCCCTGCTCAGGCAGGAAACCCTATACTATTTCAGACAAATGGCTGTCCAGTCTCTTCTTAAAATAATAATAATAATAATAATTTTATTTATATACCGCCCTTCTCCCGAAGGACTCAGGGCGGTGAACAGGGCAAATATATAAAAATACAAAAGTACAAAAGTTAAAAAGAGATTAAACATATGCCCAACTAAAAACAGTACAATACAAACATTAAAACATTAAAATAACCATAAGAACCCAAACCCATCAGGCCAGGCCAGCTTGTTCGAATAAGAATGTCTTCAGATCGCGACAGAAGGAGCGAAGGTCGGGTGCCATTCGGAGCTCAACCGGCAACCGGTTCCATAGCTCCGGGGCGCCCACAGAGAAGGATCTCCCCCTGGGGGCCACCAGTCGACATTCTCTGATGGGTGGCACCCTGAGGAGACCCTCTGTGGGAACGCACAGGGCGGAGGGAAGTTGATGCCGGCAGCAGGTGTTCCCTAAGGTACTCTGGACCCATGCCAGTGTTGGAGCATTCACAGCTTCTGGAGGCAGGTTGTCCCACTGATTAATTGTTCTAATTGTCAGTAAATTTCTCCTAGGCTGCTTCTCTCCTTAATCCGTTTCCATCCGTTGCTTCTTGTCCTGCCTTCAGATGCTTTGGAGAATAGCTTGACTCCCTCTTCTTTGGGACAGCCCCTGAGATATTGGAAGACTGCTATCATGTCATCCGGCGTCCTTCTCTTCATTAAACTAGACATCCCCAATTCTAGCAGCTGTTCCTTATATGTTTTAGCCTCCAGTCTCCTAATGATCTTTGTTGCTCTTCTCTGTACTCTTCCTATGTCTTTCTATGTCTGGGCATTCAGTGACCCCTTTGGCTTCCCACTGGGAATTGATGTTAAAGTTGTTGGGCAGAGTTGTGTAAGGACCAATGGGGGCTGCTTGAATTTGAGTCTTCCAGCTGGTAAATGAAGAAGGTCAGCATGCAGCAGTAGGACTGAGCTGTTCATAATTTTTCTGCATTCTCTCACTAGCGCATCTTGCCTTCGTAAAGCTAGCACTGCTATATGGCTCAGAGCAGGAAGTCAGCAAGTCAGAGTGTTTTAATGCATCCGCTTATCCCAAAGGTGTTTTTTTCATGAGGCAACTGGACTTCCTTTTTTTCTGGAAAAAAGAAAGTCCAGTTGCCTGGTGAAAAAGCACCTTTGCCTGGTTGACTGAGAATCTCCATAGACATTTACATCAGCTTATAATCCTCATGGTGTCATTGTGTCTGGCACCTAACTTACTAGTATGGTGGCTGTTAAGCCATGGGGGGGCAGTTTTACAGTATTCTGTGGTGGTGATAATATTGATGGTAAGATGAAGCTGTCAATGCTGCAAACACTGACATGTTTTTGCACTGTTTTTGCACTGACCATATAAGAGACAGCCTGTTATTTTAATTCCTTCGTTTGGAGGAATCACCCA
Source organism: Daboia siamensis (assembly GCA_024449315.1). Taxonomy (NCBI): domain Eukaryota; kingdom Metazoa; phylum Chordata; class Lepidosauria; order Squamata; family Viperidae; genus Daboia; species Daboia siamensis. Next base: position 134,918 of record JAKJMR010000932.1, read on the forward strand.
GAAGTTGTCATAAGATTGCAAAAGCCCGCATACAGAATGGGAAGTGAAACCTCATATGTAAAACTAATTGGATAATGTGATTTATGATGTGTAGATAAGGGTTTGGATTGTGTGTGTGTGTTATGGTGGATTTGGGGGGAGGAGATTTCAGTTTCTGGCATCCCTCCATGAGTGCCGATGTTTCGTTTCATTACTAAGACTTTTTAGATAAATAATATGCCTGCAATTTGTTTGATTTGTCTCATTCATCGGAAGAGTTTGGCTGTCTTTTGTGGTAGATATCACTACTGCTTGGGAAGTGACAGGAAAAGCTTTGTGGATATTTTTTTTTTTGCTGTCATTTGTAGGTCTGATTTTTTTTTTTCATATGGCAATGTTACATTAGCCAGGAGACTACAATGCTAACGCAGAATAGGAGTCTGGCTGCCTGTTTACCAACTCCGTCAGGTACACTTCCCACGGTACACTACAAGAGGGCAAGCTAGCTTCACACCAGAAAAAAAAATGAATGGCTTTTCCAGCAGCTTCATCTCAAGATGTGTCACAACTGAGAAGGCAAGATTCTCACTGTCCTCATGAAATGCCGACTCGTTTCCCCACTGAAGTGGTACCTATTTATCTGCTTGCATAGAATATGCTCTCAAACTGGTAGGCAGGTAGAAGCTGAGCTGAGTGATGCTCATCTCCTACCTCTATGGTTATAAGTCAAGGACAACCTATATACATTTTTCTCATCTTCAGCCACTTATCATTTCACCAAAAATTCTTTTTCCATGTTCTCATCAGCCTATCTCCCCTCATTTTATAGAACCCTGTAATACTATTCTTTTCATTCTGTTCCTAATAGCTTCCACTTCCTCTTTCTTTATGTTCGATTTCCTTCGTTCTCCTGGGAGATTTCACCATCTTCAAACTTTTTTCTTTTTATATAGGGCTCCTATGTTCCCCGCAGTTTGCTTTCATTAGAGGTTATTTTTTTCCCCCAAAGAGGATTTCTTGACACTACCAAGGATGTCATACTTAAAATCTTTCACCCCTTATTATCCTTTCACTAATTCTCTCAATCTTTCATTACAAAAATAAAATGTCAGGCTACTTTCAAACGTTCCCTTCAAAGGGACACGTACATATGAATAGATTAATGTTGAAAGCAGGTATGGCAAGTGGAACTTATTCTCTATGCAGTTTCTTATCCAACAGTCACCACTTTCATTCATTCTTGCGTCTGTAAATGGCCCGTTGCTTTTTCTGTATCCTTTTATCTCCTTTCAACCCCATACCTTAAAAAAAAAATCTAATGACACAAAGCTGGGAGGGAATTGGTTACATTTTGGAAGATAGACTCAAATCTTAGAAGGTCCTTGATGGACTTGGGCATTGGGTCCTAGCCAACAAGATGCAGTTCAGAGGTGAGAAAAGTATGGGGTGTACTTAGGCAGGAAAAATCAAATATTCAGATATAGAATAATTAGTTCCTGGCTGAACAGTACAGGTAGTTCTTGACTTACAACAGTTCATTTAGTGACCATTCAAAAAATGTGACTTACGACCGTTTTTCACACTTACGACCTTTGCAGCCTTCCCCATGGTCACGCCATCAAAATTCAGGAACTTGGCAGCTGACTCATATTTTATGACGGTCGCAGCATCCCAGAAAGTCACGTGATCCCCTTTTGCGACCTTCTGACCAGCAAAGCCAATGGGGAAGCTGGATTTACTTAACAGCCGTGTTATTAACTTACCAGCTGCAGTGATTCACTTGCCACTGTGGCAAGAAAGGTGGCAAAAATGGGGCAAAACTGGCTTAACAAATGTCTCGCTTCAAGACAAAAGTTTTGGGCTCAGTTGTGGTCATAGGTCGAGGATTACCTGTAGTGCCCGGCAGAGGGATCTAGGTCTCCTACTGGATTACCACTTAAATATGAGCCAGCCATGTGCTGCAGCTGCCACAAAAGCCAATGCAGTCCTAGGCTGCATCAACAGCATCAAAATCACAGAAAGTGATAGTATCGCTTTATACTTGCACTACTGAGGCCCCACACACAGAATACGGCATCCACCTCTGGTCACCACGATACCAAAAAAAAAAAAGATGGTGAGACCCTAGAAAGAGTGCAGAGAAGAGCAACAAAGATGATCAGGGGTCTGGAGGCTAAATTGTACAATGAACAGCTAAAAGAACTAGGTATGTTAAGTGTTGTGTAGTGGGTTTCTTGGAAGCAGCAGGCGAGACGAGGGGGTTCAAACAGGAACATTGCTTTATTGTAGTAACAGGAACAGAACTAAGAACAGAGGCTTCTATGTAGCTACTTATATGGCTGGCCACTAGGCAGTGGCCAATAGGTTTAAAGGAACCTATTCCAGCCCCCGAGCCAACCAATGATCATCCTGGAAACTGCATGTCTGGGCAGCCAGCAACCATTACACAGACACCCTAATTAAGCAGTCTCAAGCAGCATTCAAAGACACGTGTTCAAGTAAAAGGCCCAATACATTACATTAAGCCTAACACAGAGAAGGCTTTTAAGAGAGATGTGATAGTATCTTCCAATACTTGAAGGAGTATCAAAGAGAATGGGACCATAGCCAGGGCAGGACGAGAAGCAATTGGATGGAAGATCTTCACAAGATAATCCAACCTGGAAAAGAGGAGGAATTTTCTCACAGTGAGAATGATTAATCAATGGAACAGCTTGCCCCCCAGACGTTGTGGGTGCTCCATCACTGGAGGTTTTCAAGAAAAGATTGGACAACCATTTGTCCAGGATGGTATAAGGGGGTTGGACTAGAAGACCTTCAAGGTTCCTTCCAGCCCTATGCCTCTATGAGTCTAAAAGCATAGTTTTTACGTGGTTTGCACTATTTTCCCCACAATTCACCCATTTTTCCCCAGTATCACCATTCAACCTAGCATGACATGTGACTATGCCTAGCATGTGAATTCCCAGTTTCGTATACACCCATAATAATCTGCCATCCATTCACATTTTCGGATGTTCTTTTTTAAGCCTTTTATTCAAAATTAAAACCTACATTTAACCTTCCTTCACTTTTGAGACAGTTTTAACGATTTGGAGTTTTGAAAATATAATAACGAATCTCTCAGCTTGCGCCCGTCGGCTTCTCTGGCATCATCTTTATTTAAGGAATTTAAGGCTTTACAAATGCAGAAACATCATAGACTTTCTTAAAATCGCAAAGCAGCTCAGCACTTCATCTGGAAATATACCTAGAATACGTCTAGAAAAAAAAGATGAAGCTAAGCTGAATTGGCGAAAACATTGTACAAGAAGGTGGAGGGAGAATCAAGCTGGAAATAAGGAAGAATTATCTGACAGGGGTGATGATTAAATAGTGGAACAGCTTGCATCAGAAGTTGTGGGTGCTCCATCACCGAAGGTCTTCAAGAAAAGATTGGACAACCATTTATCTGGGATGGTATAAGCCAGGGGTAGGCAACCTTGGCTCTTTTATGACTCGTGGACTTCAACTCCCAGAATTCCTGAGCCAGCATGGCTCAGCTTGGAAGCCTCTCCCTTTCCGCTCAGCATGGTTGACTCAGGACTTCTGGGAGTTGAAGTCCACAAGTCATAAAAAAGCCAAGGTTGCCTACCCCTGGTATAAGCATTGCTGCAGGGGGTTGGACTAGAAAACCTCCAAGGTCCCTTCCAGCCCTTTTGATTCTATCTTAAAATACCAACAGGAGGAAATATTTGTAGTGCAGAGTTGAACAGTAAGGTCCTTGGTGATCTCTGAGTTTGGTTGTTGTTGTTGGTGGTGGTTTTGCAGATGTCTCATTACTCAACTAGGTAATATCATCAGTGCTAAAAGAGAGTGGTGTTTCCTCTCTGTTTATATACAAAGGACTTGCCCTGAAAATATAGCAACTTCAAGAGCTAGACTAGATGAAGCAGAGCAATCTAACCATCTTGCTTTTCAGTAAATGCCGATTGTTCATTGTCCATGATCAGAATGATGGCCGTTTTAAAAAAACAACAACAACAAAAAACAAAGTTTCCACAATGTTCTGCGAAGTTGAAACCAGTTTGCCAGTATGAGCTACGGCAGTTATAGATCAAGTTGTCATTTTTGTGGTGGCGGATTGTTTCTAGCCCTCACATCACACCCCCTGGAGGCTAGGCTCTAATTTTTGAAAGGACTTTGATAATTGTTCTCTGTCCCTTCCTTGGAAGACGGCTGCTTGGAAGGCCGCACAGGATGTGTCAGAAAGAGAAACGGGTCAAGAAATGCAGCTTGTCAGTGAGAAATAAAAGAAATCAGGAAGAATGAGAGAGAATGGAGAACTACACATGTCTGTTTCCGGCCCTCTCCATGACTTGCTTCTGTTCTCATTCTGGGCAAGCAGCCCAAAGCAGTTGGTTTCTAAGGGAATGTGACCTTGAAGACAAAAGAAAACTCTTGCTCCCTCCTACAGTATTGTTATATGCTGCCAGGGAATTGCACAACAGCTCTCCAGATGAAGTGGGAGACACCAACACCAACTTGTAGCCTTTTGATATATCTCAATATAATTTAATATTAAAATTTGCAGCAGTCTTTCTCGTCATCCAGAAGGAACAAACACGAGATAGTCAGGAACCTCATGAGGTAAAGAGAATACAGAACACACTGAGGAGAAAAAGGCGGGAAAAAAGGGAAACGCCTCCTTTATGCTTCTCCCAAAGATGCTTTTTCAGGAGGCAACTGGACGTTCTTGTTTTTTTCCTTGAAGACATTTCACTTCTCATCTGAGAATCTTCTTCAGCACTTTACTGGATGGTGGGGAATTTATACTCCTTGCAGACAGTTGGTCATTTGCATACTTTTAGAGAGTCATTGAGGCCACCTGGAGGTTTAGCTGTGTTGTCAGGCCAACCTAAGTAATGCAAATGGGTGTAGAGTACAGGCTCCACACCCATTTACACCACTGAAGTGACCCTGATGACACAGATAAACCTCCAAGTGGCCTCAATGACTCTCTAAAAGAAGGCAAATGACCGGCTGTCCAGTGAATCACTGCAGTGGTTAAGTTAGTAACATGGTTGTCAAGTGCATCTGGCTTCCCTCATTGACTTTGATTGTCAGAAGGTCTGCAAAAAAGGTGATCATATGACTCCGGGGCACTGCAAATGTCATAAATATGAGTCAGTTGCCAAGGTTCTGAATTTTGATCACGAGACCATGAGGATACTGCAATGGCCGTAAGTGCGGAAAACAGTCATCAATCACTTTTTTCAGTGTCATGGAAACATTGAGCGATCGCCAAATGAACTGTTGTAAGTCAAGGACTATCTGTAATCAGATCAAGATTTTCAGCTGCTACAAATGGACAGCTACAAAATGGACAAAACGCCTGGAGACTAAAACATATGAAGAATGGTTGCAAGATTTGGGAATGGCCAGTCTAGAGAAAAGAAGGACATGATAGCAATATTCCAGTATTTGAGACAGTGTGCCACAAGAAGGAGGGGGTCAGTTTATTTTCCAAAGCACCAGAAGGCAGGACAAGAAACAACGGATGGAAACTAATCAAGGAGAGAGGCAGCCTAGAACCAAGGAGAAACTTCCTGACAGTGAGGACAATTAACAAATGGAACAGCTTGCCTTCAGAAGTTGTGGGTGTTTCATCACTGGAGGTTTTTAAGAAGAGGCTGGACAGCCATTTGTCTGAAATGACATAGGGTCTCCTGCTTGAGCAGGGGGCTGGACTAGAAGACCTCCAAGGTCCCTTCCAGCTCTATTCCGATTGATTCAAAGCTTGGCTCACAACATACGGCAACCAGGTGGAATTTTCCGAATAGGACCTGTTACAGGAACAGCAAAGTCATTGTAACTTTCCTCTCCTAAAGTGCAGATAAGGAAACAAAAAGGAGAAAAGTTACCACACTTTGTATTATAGAGAGCTCCTGGGGTGGGTGTTAGGACCAGACTGTTGTGATCTTGTTATTACACACCTCATGCAGCAACAGAGCAGATGTACTTTAGCCCAGCCTGCCAAGATGCCTCAACCTTTTCCTGGAGGATTAAGAGGACACTTTATGCTCAGCAAATCATTTATTTGTTCGCCTCTCTGCGGAAGCCGCCGTCAGAAGGGATAGAAAGTGCCAAAAAAAATAATAAAAATATAATTGCAGATACCTGTTCCCTACCTCTGGACCAAGACCAGGAGAAGAGATTCATACAGCTATGGAACAGCCATCTGTTGGCAATGATTTTTCAGAGGCGGCAGACCTGAGTTGCATACATCTGCAGATCATGCGCTCAGTCTCTGCAAGTTCTTTCTTTAGTTTGGTCTAGGAGTTAAGATTAGAAAGTCCTTGAGTTCTAATCCACCTTAGCCAAGAAAGCTAGCTGGGGGGACTTTGTGCCAATCACCGGGAGACTGTGAGTTATAGTTCCACCTTAAGCATGAAAGCCAGCTAGGTGACTTTGGGCCAATCAACCAGAGACTATGAATTTTCACACAAATGGTTGTCCAATCTCTTCTTCCAAACCTCCAGTGATGGAGCACCCACAACTCCTGAAGGCAAGCAGTTCCACTGATTAATTGCTTTCATTGTCAGGAAATTCCTCCTTAGTTCTAAGTTGCTTCTCTCCTTGATTAGTTTCCATCCGTTGCTTCTTGTCCTGTCTTCAGGTGCTTTGGAGAATAGGCTGGCCCACCTCTTCTTTGGGGCAGCCCCTGAGATATTGGACCGCTGCTCTCCTGTCCCCCCTCGTCCTTCTCTTCATTAAACTAGACTTTCCCAATTTCAGCAAGTGTTCTTCATATGCTTTAGCCTCCAGTCCCCAAATCATCTTAATTGCTCTTCTCTGCACTCTTTTTTTGATATGTTTTAGACCTTTTTATAAGCAGGTTTTTTATATCATGGCAGCCAAAACTGAATGCAACGTTCCACGTGTGGTCTTACCAAGGCATTGTGTTACAGGCTCAGAGGTAACGTACTGTTGAATAGCACTTGCTTGGATGCATCTTAAAAACTTTGTCAGAAGCAAGACTTTCATTTAGCTGGACTTTTTTCTGGCAAGCTGGCATTCTGCTGCATTGTCTGTTCACCATTATGACACCTTGTTCATGTGCCAGTTTTTATGTAGGTAAAGAATTGGTGTTTGGTAACCTTTATTGTCCTTTTTTTCCTGTGGGCACAGCGGCACACATTGAAAATGAAATTTAGTTGCTTGCTCTCAGAGTGTACCTGTATATAACACACATTCAAAACATACTATATACAACATACATATAGACCTACACCCTTACATATAAGAAACATATGCATACGAATCACTCTCCATCTTGAATACATAACAGAAGGAGGAAGCTTGAGAATTCACAAGGTTAATACTGTATGGAACAAAGTTGTGACTGAATCTGGATGTTCTGCTACGGGTAACACAAAGCCCCCTCCTCCCAGAAGGGAACAAGGAAAACAGGTCGTGAAGAGGATGTGTAGCATCCCAGACAATCTTGTGGGCCCTGCTCAAGCAACGCTTCTGTGCTATGTCCTGGATGGCAGGGAGGGAACTACCCATGAGCTTTTCTGCTGTCCTCACCACTCTCTGCACCGCCTTCCTGTCCGAAGCAGGGATGCTTCCAAACCAGACTGTGATGCTGTATGACAGGATGCTCTTGATCATCCCCCTGTAGAAAGTGGTCAGGACAGTGGAAGGAAGATGTGCTTCATCTCAGATTTGTTTCATCTCAGATTGCAAGCTTGGACAGATCAAATACAGGTAGTCCTCCATTTATGACCACAACGGAGCCCAAACTTTCTGTTCCTAGGCGAGACGAGTGAATTTTGCCCCATTTTGTGACCTTCCTTGCCACAGTTGTTAAGTGAATTGCTGCAATTTATAAGTTAGTAAAATGCTTGTTAGTTGAACTGGGCTTCCCCACTGACTTTGCTTGTCAAAGGGTCGCAAAAGGGGGAATCGCGTGACCTTGGGACACAGCAACGGTCATAAATATGAACCAATTGCCCGGCATCTGAATTTGGATCACTATGGGAATGCTACAATGGTCATCAGTGTGAAAAACAATCGTACGTTGCTTTTTTCAGTGACGCTGTAACTTTGAACGGCCACTAAACGAACTGTTGTACGTTGAGGACTATCCGTATTGCAATTCTATCCCCATTGGGATTTGTGACGATGAAAGGAGATAATGCCTAGCAAATGCTTTTGCAAAAGGGAACCAAAACTCTTTTCACACGCCCTTTTCACATTAAAAGCTATCCTTCCAAAAGGTTTTTCAATGCCCTGTGTGCCCTAACATTGCAATTCTGTGGGTGAAGCCCATCGAGCGAACCAAATATTCAACTCAAAGATTTGAACTGACAGTGATTTAATGAAATTGAATCTTCGAATCATGGAAACTTATGCATTACGTCAAACCAGACTGGATGGTTCTGAATTGATTTGACAACTTGAGGGACATTTCTGTGTGACCGAATCAACAAAGTGAGCCAAATCAATTTTTTCAAAACCGGCGGTTTGAATCAATTAAAACAAATTGGTTCAGCCCATCAAATCAGCGACTCAAAGCATATTTGGGGTGATTCGCATAACTCTATTAAATACAGCCAAGGACGTGCACGAAATTGGAAGGGATTTTAAAATTCTCCAGGTCGACTTCCTACCAAAATAAGAAATCTCCAGATCCCCAAAAGGGTGGGCATTTTAACTTTTGCTGAAATTTTCTTCCCATATTTCCTTTTATTTTAATTAATTTGTGTTATTATTTTTGGAGAATCATCAATCCGTATTTTAAGTAGCAACTTAAAGCAATGTTCAGTATGTATCATAACCAAATCATCTTTATACGAGGTTCACCTCCTATCTTTGAAGCGTCAATGCCTTCTCTGTACAGTAGTCCTTGACTTACAAGTGTTCATATAGTGACCATTCAAAGTTACAATGGCACTAAAAAAAAGTGACTCGTGACCCTTTTTTGCACTCACAACCATTGCAGCATCCCCATGATCACATGATCAAAATCCAGACCTTTGGCAACTGACTCACATTTATGATGGTCGCAGTGTCCCCAGGTCACGTGATTCCCTTTTGCAATTCCTCTGACTGGCAATGTCAATGGGGGAAGCCAGATTCACTTAACAACCAGGTTGCTAACTTAACAACTGCGGTGATTCACTTAACAACCATGGCAAGGAAGGTTGCAAAATCGGGCGAAGCTCACTTAACAAACATCTCACTTAGCAACACAAATTGTGGGCTCGGTTGTGGTCGTAAGTTGAGGACCACCTGTATTACAAACGTTATGGATATTATTTTTATAGTGCCCATTTCACAAGAATCTTGTCTTGTGAATATTAGATTCATAAATGTCTCATAAACCATAAAATTATTTAAAAAGAAAACACATTTACAATATGCCTCAAACCCTGACCATCAAGGGCTGTATAGCTGTTAAACATGGCTAACAACAACAACAACAACAACAACAACAACCATAATAATAATAATAATAATAATAATAATAATAATAATAATAATAATGTTGGAAGGGACCTTGGAGGCCATCTAGTCCAACACCCTGCTCAGGCAGAAGACCCTATCCCATTTCAGACAAATGGCTGTCCAGTCTCTTCTTAAAAACTTGCCGTGTTGGAGCATTCACCGCTTCTGGTGGAGAGCTGTTCCACTGGTTAATTGTTCTAACTGTCAGGAAATTTCTCCTTAGCTCCAGGTTGCTTCTCTCCTTGATTAGTTTCCATCCGTTGCTTCTTCTTGTCCTGCCTTCAGGTGCTTTGGAGAACAGCTTGACTCCCTCTTCTTTGGGGCAGCTCCTGAGATATTGGAATACTGCTATCATGTCCCCCCTCGTCCTTCTCTTCATTAAACTAGATGTAACCTCTTCTGATAGAACATCTACCAGATCTTAGGAACATGGATGAGATAGTTGGATTATTACAGATGGAAGTCAGCCATTGCAGAAAAGATTCCTACACCCATAGGCCGGGAGTGAGATGAGAAAGAAATCCTGCCTTAATTTATCTGTGGAGATTCTCAGTCCATTTTGTCCCAAATGTGCTTTTTCAGGAGGCAACTGGACTTTCTTCTTGTTGTTTTTTCTGTGAAGACGTTTCACTTCTTATCCAAGAAGCTTCTTCAGCTCTGACTGGATGGTGGGGAATGGAAGGATTGCAGACTACAGGAACCATGTGCACTCCAAGTTGCACCACCCACCTGACCCTGAGGACACATAGATAAACCTCCAGGTGGCCTCAACGACTCTTTAAAGGTAAAGGTAAAGGTTCCCCTGCACATGCGTGCTAGTCGTTTCCAACTCTAGGGCTCAGTGCTCATCTCCGTTTCAAAGCCGAAGAGCCAGCGCTTGTCCGAGGACGTCTCCGTGGTCATGTGGCCGGCATGACTAGACGCCAAAGGCGCATGGAACGCTGTTACCTTCCCACCGGAGTGGTCCCTATTTTTCTACTTGCATTTTTCTGTGCTTTCGAACTGCTAGGTGGGCAGAAGCTGGGACGAGTAACAACGACTCTTTAAAAGTATGCAAATGACAAGGAATATAAATCCTTCCATTCCCCAACCATCTGGTCAGAGTTGGAGAAGCTTCTGGGATGAGAAGCGAAAGGTCTTCAAAGAAAAACAAGAAAGTCTAGTTGCCTCCTGAAAAAGCACCTTTGGGTCTTGCCTTAATTATACCAGATATAATGTGTGCGGGATAATTTTTGTGGGGGAGACATTCAAGATTCTATAACCTTGCCTATTAGCAATGCAAATCTTTCCAGGAAGCCAAGCGAGTTTTGTTTCCTGAATTTTCCATCTCTCTGCCGTGTTCGCTGACGATGGTTTCCCATCAATGGCCTTTTTATAATTCTAACCAAGACGCTTGAGAAATATAGAGTCATTTTCCTCTTCCACCTCATGAGAAAAAAAAAAACCAGGAGGAAATTTGGGGGTGACCTTTTCTGTTTATAAGGATTGTATTTCTACACTTTTGAGAAGAAAGTCATACCAAAAAGAAGAAAGAATCAGATTGAAATTTCACGCCCAGATTTCTTTTGCAAGTTAACTTCAGACAGGGTGATATCCTGAGGACAATTGGCCCCAAAGGAGACTTTGTTATAGTTGGGTCCCAGCACTGAAGCGCACGGAGACTCCACCATCATAATCTTTGCCTCTGTGTGCTCACCTTGGCTGGGTAACACAAGAAAAACACAAAGCTTTTGAGGGATGCGGTGGCTCAGTGGGTTAGGACGCTGAGCTTGTCGATCAGAAGGTTGGCAGTTTGGCGGATCGAATCCTGAGTGCCACGTAACAGAGTGAGCGCCGGTTACTTGTCCCAGCTTCTGCCAACCTAGCAGTTCGAAAGCATGTAAAAATGCAATTAGAAAAATAGGGACCACTCCGGTGGGAAGGTAACAGCGTTCCGTGCGCCTTTGGCGTCTAGTCATGCCAGCCACATGACCACGGAGACGTCCTCGGACAAGCGCTGGCTCTTCGGCTTTGAAACGGAGATGAGCACCAGCCCCTAGAGTCGGAAACGACTAGCATGCATATGTAGGGGAAACTTTACCTTTACCTATGAAGCGCACAGAGACTCCACCATCATAATGTTTGCCTCTGTGCGTTCACCTTGGCTGGGTAACACAAGAAAAACACAAAGTTATCAATCAAGAAGAGATCTTTAAATAGGGATGTGCCAAGCTTTGGAGATGCCATTCAAAAGCTGTTCAAATGTCCAAACTGAACCAGCTCATCAAAATGCACTGGATGCTTCTGCATTGACCCCTTTCTGATTTATTTATTTATTTATTTTGTTTAATTAATGTTTTATTTCTCAAAGCAACCTACATGGTCAAGATTCTCAGCCCTATCCTACAGCTACAGGGCTACAGGTAGGGTTCAGATGAGGGGGAACAACTGGCCCCAGGTCACCCAGCCAGATGTATCAAAACCATTCCAACTTTAGAATCAGAATAGAGCTGGGAGGGACCTTGAAGTTCTTCTGATCCAGCCCCCTGCTCAAGCAGGAGACCCTCTACCATTTCAGGCAAGTGGCTGTCCAATGCCTTCTTAAAAACCTCCAGTGATGAAGCACCCACAAAAAATGAAGGCAAGTTGTTCCACTGATTAATTGTCCTCATTGCTAGGAAACTTCTCTTTAATTCCAGGTTGCTTCTCTCAATAGATTAGAGTAGAATAAAATAGAATAGAATAGAATAGAAGGAATGAAGAATAGAATAGAATAGAATAGAATAGAATAGAATAGAATAGAATAGAATAGAGCTGGAAGGGACCTTAAAGATCTTCTAGTCCAGCCCCCTACTCAAGCAGGAGAACCTATACTATTTCAGTGACTGTCTAGTCTCTTCTTAAAAACCTCCATTGATGGAGCGCCCATGATTTCTGGTGGCAAGCTGTTCCACTGGTTAATTGTTCTCACTCTTAGGAAGTTTCTCCTTAATTCCAGGTTGCTTCTCTCCTTGATTAGTTTCCATCCATTTTTACTTGTCCTGGCCTCTGGCTTCCTGGTTCTGAGCCATGTAGCACCACCAATTTTACGAAGGCAAGATGCACTAGTGAAAGAATGCAGAAAAATTATGAACAACTCACTCATCAACTTCCTCCTTTATCAGCCAGAAGGCTCAAATCCAGGAAGTCCCCACTGGCCCTTGAGCAGCATCTGCCCAATAACTTTAACCTCCATTCCCAGCGGAAAGTCAAATGTGTTGCTGAACCCCACTTATACAGTAGGACATATAGATAACACACAGAGACACATGCACGCACACACACAAATGGTGCCAGGCTTTAAATGACTACATCAGCAATGGACAATCCTGAATAGGAATCACACCTCACATGGCGTCTGCTGGGACTCTCTGTATAAATGGGAGATTAGCATCCTTCCCTGAGTGTGTGACTGTTGGGTCCCATGTCAAACTGTAAATCACACCGTGACTGGCTGTAACCTGAGGGCATGTATTGGATCAGTATCTGATTTTTTTAACAATATATATATATAGATTTTTATATATATATAAGATGCTGTGCTTCAATGGTTAAATGGCCCAGAGCCTAGACATTGATGTTTGAACATAGATCATCTTTTGAACATAGATCATCTTTTGAACATTTGTATTTTATTGTTTTACTAATCTAGATTAAATGTCAATATACATTGCTCGTCCACGAACGTTATGCCATACACTATATAAATAAATAAATAAATACCACGGACGCGGCGGCTCAGTGGGTTAGGATGCTGAGCTTGTCGATCAGCAGGTCGGCAGTTTGGCGGGTCAAATCCCGAGTGCTGCGTAACAGAGTGAGCGTCTGTTACTCGTCCCAGCTTCTGCCAACCTAGCAGTTCGAAAGCACGTAAAAATGCAAGTAGAAAAATAGGGACCACTCCGGTGGGAAGGTAACAGCGTTCCGTGCGCCTTTGGCGTCTAGTCATGCCGGCCACATGACCACAGAGATGTCCTCGGACAAGCGCTGGCTCTTCGGCTTTGAAATGGAGATGAGCACTGGCCCCTAGAGTTGGAAACAACTAGCACGCATGTGCGGGGGAATCTTTACTTTTACCTATATAAATAAATAATAAATCATCACCACCGCTACATTCAGAATCCCAATCAACTCTCTTTTGCCATGGCTTTCACACTATGGTGAGGCACGGAAAACTCAACCAAACCTAGCTGGGTATATTAGAAACACATGGCCACTAAGTCTTTAGCTGACTTGCTTAACAGCTGCCATACTAGTAAGTTAGATGCCGGACTCAATACACAAAAGAGTTGTTGTAAGTTATAACTGGATGTATTAAAAGTTTCAATGGTTAGATAGTTAGATCCTTACATTTGAACTGATCAATGGCCTGGAGACAGAAACATAGGAAGAACGGCTGCAGGACTTGGGTCTGGCTAGTCTAAAGAAAAGAAGAAATAGGGGAGACATGATAGCAGTGTTCCAGTATCTGAGGGGCTGCCCCAAAGAAGAGGGGATCAAGTTGTTCACCAGAGCACCAGAGGGCAAGACAAGAAACAATGGTTGGAAACTGACCAAAGAGAGAAACAACCTGGAATTAAGGAGAAACTTCCTGACAGTGAGGACAATCAACCAGTGGAACAGCTTGCCACCAGAAATCATGGGCGCTCCATCACTGGAGATTTTTAAGAAGAGGCTAAACAGTCACTTGTCTGAGATGGTATAGGTTTTCCTGCTCAAGCGGGGGCTGGACTAGAAGACCTCCAAGGTCCCTTCCAGCTCTATTCTATTCTAAAAGATCTTTTTAACATTTATATTTTATTGGGGTCTACTAATCTAGTTGAAATGTAATTTATATTGCTGGTCCATGTATGATATACTGTGGGAAGTCAGCCCCCTGACCCCCCCCCAAGAAGGAAATATTAAAAGGGCAGACTATTATATTTCCTCAATGGATCTTCAAGAGGCAGAAATGCATGCCCAGTTTTTCTTAATAGCCCCAAGTCTCCCTCCCCCAAGCAGAAACCAGCTCTGTAAAAATGGAGATGTAAATAATCCATTCAGGAAAGTTGGAGGCCCCCAACTACAAGATTAAGAAGACAAAGACACATAAAATCTACATACCCCACCCAAAGTCTAAGACAGGACATGATAGGATTAACCCACAGATGCCAAAGGGCACACCCAGACTCAGGTCAGAATACATGGCACAGGAAATACAAAGCCTCAAACAGGAACAGGAAACAACTCCAAACAAAAGCCCCAGAGGGTATAAAAACCCACTCCCTACATGTGCTCGCTCTCTTTTCTTCCAGAGCCATCTTTCTGTCTGGCTCTCCTCTTCAATAAACTGCAATCTTCTTTCTAAAGCAGTCGCCATGTTGTTTATTCCCAACTTGGACTGAACCCTGATGAAGGCTTTTCGTTCAACAATAGCATAGGCTAAATAAATCAATAATAAATCACCACCATCCCCACTGCCTTCAGAAGCCAAATCAACTCTCAGTGGACTGGGTTTTCACACCATGGCAAGGCACAGAGAAGCCAACCAAGTCCACAAATCTGACTGGGCATATTAAAAACACGCAACTACTAAATGCTTACTGTCTCGCTAAAGAAAGATCTTGTAGTAACAGAGAAAAGAGGACTGACTTATTCTCCAACGCACCAGAGAGCATGACAAGGAATAGCTGGTGGAAGATCATTCAAGAGAGATTCAACCTAGAATTAAGGAGAAATTTCCTGACTGTGGGAACAATTAATCAGTGGAACGGCTGGCCACTGGAAGTTGTGGCTGCTCCATCACTGGAGGTTTCCAAGAAGACATTGGACAGCCATTTGTGTGAAATAATATAGGGTGTCTTGCTTAAACAGGGAGGTTGGACTAGAAGACCTCCAAGGTCCCTTCCATCCTGCAATTTCATGTTCTATATTCATGAGCATGAAACGCCATGCAAATCTGGAGAAATGTAGAATTTGAAAGGTAATTTCCCCCCAAAACTGCAGTACTATAAACACACACCATTTTACTTAAAAAATGCAGGGCTTTTCCTAACCTGTGTAGCCTTCTAACTTTCAGTACTTTCATCCGAGAATTTCAGATTTTATCTTTTGCCCTTTATAGTTAGATAAGTCTTCCCCCCCCCTCCCCGACCCACTTATTCCTATTTATATTTATTTTTTTGAAACTTTTATTCTTGAACTCTGCAGGATTCACTTGAGGAAAAGGGTTATTACCTTCTCTAAGAACATTGTGAGAGGCTATTGAGGCTAAGTAGGTTTCTTGGCTTATTGAATATTAGTGTCCCTTTCCAAATATTTTGACCACCAAGTTAAAACTTTACTACTAAAGTTTCAGTTTAGTGGAAAAAATGCAATTTCTTAACGAATTTTACCCATTCATATTCTTCTCCTTGAGGGGGTGGGGGAGGGGAGAGAGAGTTACAACATCCTTCTCTTCTTA
>JAKJMR010000932.1:153351-155557 GCA_024449315.1 Daboia siamensis
TCTTTCTTTCTTTCTTAGTTTCCTCAGATTCTCTAGCCTGGCAAACAGAAACGGCAATGCTAACTGTGTTTAAGAAAATGAGAAAGCCCAGGGCACAATCGCTCTCTGCCAAATGAAAGATTAATTTATTTGACAGGCCTATTATGACCAAAATGACACAACGCAGTGTGTGAGTGTGCCTGTGTCTGTGTGTGTGTGTGTGTGTGTGTGTGTGTGTACACGTGGACGTGCATCACAATTAATCTGCCAGACATGGCTCCATTGGAGATGGCTGTTTTGAGTGGGGACCAGCGCTGTCATCAACATTCACAGACTGAAGAAGCTTCTTGGATGAGAAGCGAAACGTCTTCCAAGACGTTTAAGTCCAGTTGCCTCTTGAAAAAGCACCTTTGGGACAACATTAACAATTGTACCCTCCTTCCTGATTCACACAATACCCTGGACGATGGGTCTTTTTTTCCTGGAATTGGCAAAGATCTGAATCCTTAAGTCTTAAATTATTAAATGATGCCACTTCACAATTTCTGAGTAAAGAAAAATGAACATCGGAGTTTGGGTAAATACAACCAAGCCAATGCTGGCTTGTGTGGCCAAATTCATGCTTCTCTGGTGCCATTGGTGAACTGATGGCCCCGCTTTATAAAAGCCTAGTGAGACCCACACCTGGAATACTGCAGCCAATTTTGGTCACCATGTCACAAAAAAAGATGTTGAGAGTTTGGAAAAAAATTCAGAGAAGAGCAACTAAGGTGATCAAAAGCCTGGAGACCAAAAACATATGAAGAACGGCTGCAGGACTTGGGTTTGGCTAGTCTAAGGAAAAGAAGAAATAGGGGAGACGTGATAGAGGTCTTCCAGTATCTGAGGGGCTGCCCCAAAGAAGAAAGGGGTCAAACTATTCTCCAGAGCCCCAGAGGGAAGGATGAGAAACAATGGTTGGAAACTGATCAAAGAGAGAAGAAACCTGGAATTAAGGAGAAACTCCCTAACAGTGAGGACAATCAACCAGTGGAACAGCTCGCTACCAGAAATCGTGGGCGCTCCATCAGTGGAGGTTTTTAAGAAGAGACTGGACATTCACCTGTCTGAGATGGTAGAGGTTCTCCTGCTTGAGCAGGGGGCTGGACTAGAAGACCTCCAAGGTCCCTTCCAGCTCATTCTATTCTATTCTATTCTATTCTATTCTATTCTATTCTATTCTATTCTATTCTGTTCTGTTCCGTTCCGTTCCGTTCCGTTCCATTCCATATTTTCTATTCTATTCTATTCTATTCTATTATGACCCCAGCCTGATTACTCTCTTGACTCTATTCCCCATTCTGTCTCCTGCCTCTTTACCTTGATTCAATGTTTCTTATATTCTGAACTCTTCAGATAGAAAATGGGGGGGGGGGTTTCTTCTCATTTAATACACATCCCAGCTAATGTGGGCCCGTGACAGGCTAATAATACAGACCATTCCTTTGCAAACCTTTTAGAATACCACTAAATTTAATTCAGCAGCAAAGATTGCCTTTCTGACTAATATGGGTATTTATTTCAAACTCAACACCAGTCACATCCTATTATGCTCTATGCTGTACCTCTCTAGTCATGAATTATTATTATTATTTTTTAAAAAGCACCTAATAATTCTGGGCACTGGATAATTGATTCCTCAAATGATTTGGCTTGAACCCATTCGGGGGCAGGTTGATGCCTTGTGTCTAGATGTCTCCCCATGCTCGGCTGCTGTTTTCCGAATTCAACGAATAAGCAGGGCAGAGTTGAACAAGGAGAGTGGGTGTGCCTAGGAACATAGGAAAATACCGTTTTAATTTCCAATTAAAAGTCTTCGCATGGCAAGCTGAGGAGAAAAAGCTGATACGACGCAAGCAAAAAAAACAGGCATTTTATGGACGTGTTTGCTTATTTATTTATTGGTACCCTGTTTCCATTATTTTTACAAATCACTCCAGGTAGCAGACATACTGAACACAGCCTCCTTCTCCTCCTATTTTCCTCACAACAAAACCCTCACCTGTGAGGTGAGTTGGGCTCAGACAGAATGAGTGCCCCAAAGTCACTCAGCTGGGTTTCATGCCTAAGACAGAACTAGAACTGACCCTCTCCTTGTGATTGGCTCAAAGTCACCCAGCTGGCTTTCGTGCCTAAGGCGGGACTAGAACTCACCGTCTCCTGGTGATTGGCTCAAAGTCACCCAGCT
>JAKJMR010000933.1:25510-41039 GCA_024449315.1 Daboia siamensis
ATAGAATAGAATAGAATAGAATAGAATAGAATAGAATAGAATAGAATGGAATAGAACGGAATGGAACGGAATGGAACGGAATGGAACGGAGTGGAACGGA
Source organism: Daboia siamensis (assembly GCA_024449315.1). NCBI lineage: Eukaryota > Metazoa > Chordata > Lepidosauria > Squamata > Viperidae > Daboia > Daboia siamensis. Next base: position 25,611 of record JAKJMR010000933.1, read on the forward strand.
GTGGAGTGGAGTGGAGTGGAGTGGAGTGGAGTGGAGTGGAGTGGAATGGAACGGAACAGAATAAAAAACAGAATAGAAAATAGAGTAGAATAGAATAGAATAGAATAGAATAGAATAGAATAGAATAGAATGGAATGGGAACGGAACAGAACAGAACAGAATAATGAAATGGAACAGAACGGAACCAGAACCAGAACAGAACAGAGCTTGGAGGTCTTCTAGTCCAGCCCCCTGCTCAAGCAGGAGAATCTATAGTACCATCTGAGACAGGTGAATGTCTAGTCTCTTCTTAAAAACCTCCAGTGATGGAGCGCCCACGATTTCTGGAGGCAAGCTGTTCCACTGGTCGATTGTCCTCACTGTCAGGAAGTTTCTCCTTAATTCCAGGTTGCTTCTCTCTTTGATCAGCTTCCAAACATTGTTTCTCGTCCTTCCCTCTGGTGCTTTGAAGAATAATTTGACCCCCCCTCTTCTTTGTGGCAGCCCCTCAGATACTGGATCACTGCTATCATGTCTTCTCTGTTTGTTCTTTTTTTAGACTAGCCAAACCCAAGTCCCGCAGCCGTTCTTCGTATGTTTTGGTCTCCAGGCCTTGGATCATCTTAGTTGCTCTTCTCTGAATTTTTTCCAAACTCTCAACATCTTTTTTGTAATATGGTGACCAAAATTGGCTGTGGTATTCCAGGTGTGGTCTTACTAGGGTTTTATAAAGTGGTACTAGTACTTCGCGTGATCTTGATTCTATGCCTCTGTTTATACAACCCAGGATTGTGTTAGCTTTTTTGGTTGCTGCTGCAACATGGCTGGCTCACGGGCAAGTGATCATCCACTAGGACTCCAAGGTCCCTCTCACAGTTACTGTTTTTAAGCCAGGTCTCGCCCAATCTGTATTTGTGCCTTCGGTTTCCCCTAGCACCCCAATTCAAAAGCATCAATTCTTTGGTGCTCAGCCTTCCTTACGGTCTGACTCTCGCAGCCATACGTTACTCCTGGGAAAACCATAGCTCAGACCCTTTTCAGCCAGGTGATGTCTCTGCTGTTTAATAGAATGGTAGCCCAATCACTTAAAGCAAGGGTCCCCAAACTTGGCAACTTTAACACTTGAGGACTTCAACTGCCAGAATTCCCCAGCCAGCATGGGTGGCTGAGGAATTCTGGGAGTTGGAAGTCCACCCAACCCTTAAAAGTTGACAAGTTTGGAGACCCCTGACTTAAACCTATAAGATAGTGATGGTTCCTCTAAGGCAGGGGTAGGCAACCCTGGCTCTTTTATGACTCGTGGACTTCAACTCCCAGAATTCCTCAGCCACCCATGCTGAGGAGAAAGGGAAAGGTTTCCATGCTGAGCATGCTGGCTCAGGAATTCTGGGAGTTGAAGTCCACGAGTCGTAAAAGAGCCGAGGTTGCCTAACCCCTGCTCTAAGGCTTCTCTAATGGGTTCTGCAACTAGGAGATATATATTTTGGACCGTTCATCCTGCTCCCCCCACCGCCCTCGCCCCAGACCGAACCCGCAACTTTCTAGAAATCAATTCCCTGTTCTTAACGAAGAGCCAAATTTTGCCAAGGATTAGATCAACCCTGGCTGGCTTCTTTCTGTATCTCGACTGTGATGCCTTAAATATTAATATTGTTTATCAGGCAGGACACTTCCTCGGCTACGCTATTCAGGGTGCAGGAAACTGTTCAGAAATAGAAAGAATGGCGGATCCCTCTGAAGTAAACAGGAGGTGCCGCACAAAAGCAAATTGGGAATTGTTTCCTTTAACTGCGGAGGCGTGTACGTTAGCAAATGCCGCAGATTCATTCATCTCCATGTAAGGTTTTTCTTTTTTTCTTCTTCTTTTCTTTTCTTTGGGGGGGGGGGGGGGGGGAGAGATACATGGATGTGGTACCCTGAACTGAGATGGGTTCCCCAGTCGGCTTCTATTTTCTATGAGCAGCCTGAGAGGTATAATTGGGTGTGCTGAGAGTGCTACCTAAGATGCAATGCCAGCTTTTCAACCTTCTGGACACCTGACCTCAAGAAGTCATCCAGGCCCACCTGACATATCCAGTTCAAGGTTCAGAATTTGCTTTTGGATAAGAGCAATCTGTCCGATACAGGGGAGGGGGGCGCAGGGGGGGCTGTCAGGTGAAATTCTTATTCTCTATACCAGGGGTAGGCAATCCTCGGCTCTTTTAATGACTCGTGGACTTCAACTCCCAGAGTTCCTGAGCCGGCATGGCTCAGCATGGAAACCTCTCCATTTCTCCTCAGCATGGCTGGCTGAGGAATTCTGGGAGTTGAAGTCCACGAGTCATATAAAAGAGCCAAGGTTGCCTACCCCTGCTCTATACCAATAGAAGAGACTATACATAGCTGAAGATTGAACTTCAGGGTCCTTGGTGCTCTCTGAGCTGGGTGGTTTTCTTGCAGACGTTTCATTACCCAAACAGCCACCATCTTTGGAGCTAGAAGGGAACGAGGTTTGCTCTCCTTTTATGTACCAGTGGCATGGCCTGTTAGTGTTGGCGGGAGTGTCTTGGTAGTTTCTTGACTAGGCTGCTGTTTACTGCTTGACAGTCTAGTATGAATGCTGGTGTTAATCTCTCCTTATCTGGGTAGTGATTGCTGATGAGGAAGTGGCAGGTAAGCCACTTGTATGTCAACAGAGAACAAAACCCACTGCCTTCTAGCACTGATGATGTTACCAAGCTGGACCATGAAACGTCCACAGGAAAACAACCAAGCTTGGAGAGCACCAAGGACCCCACATCCATGCATCCATATTATTATTATTCCTTGCAGTCATTTGGTCATCAGCACTCTCCACACACATTTCTACCTATATTTGCACCGTTCAGGTGATCCTGTGGGCACAGATAAACCTCCGAGTGGCCTCAACGACTCCCTGAAAGAGCGCTAGCGAGCAGAGGACTATCAAAACGTAAGAATACAAATCCTTCCACCCTTCGGTCAGAACTGAAGAAGCTCCTTGGATGAGAAGGGAAATGCCTTCAAGGAAAAACAAAGTCCAGGTTGCCTTTTGAAAAAGCCCCTTTGGGACGAGCAGTCGCCACCTTTACAACGGACAAATTGCATCCTGGTAGCAATGATTTGGCCACCTAATGAGAAGGAAGGACTCACTGGAAAAGAGCCTCATGCTGGGAAAGATGGAGGACAAGAGAAGAAGGGGATGACAGAGAATGAGGTAGCTGGATGGAGTCACTGAAGCAGTAGGTGTGAGTTTAAATGGACTCCAGAAGATGGACAGGAAGACCTGGAGGAACGTTGTCCAAAGGGTCGCGATGGGTCGGACACGACTTCGCAGCTAACAACAAAGCGATGAATATCACTGCCACATCTGGAAACAGGCCACAGGGCTGCGTGATGAAGCCACCCATCCATTCCAGTGCTCTGGAAGGCCGTGGAGCTCTTCAAAAGGTAAGTGAGGAAGAGGCAGTTTGGCCTGATGCGGTAGCAAGCAGGGCTAAGAATTGGGAAGGGGGCTCCCGGTGGGGGTGGGAAAAGGCCTGTGGGGACCCAAAGGGCCGGAAGCAGAGTGAGGGGTATCTCAGGGGTTGGAGGGGCCTTGGGAAAGCCAAGGCAGGCGGACCTGGACCTGAGCTAGGCCTTCAAGAGCTTCCCTCATCCATGGTACTCTGTGTTCCATTTAACGACCCACTCGTTTGTTTAAGAACTGCATTGGAGAGAGCAGGGATGGGAGGGATCATTAAGTGAGATGCTTCACGGAATGGCCGTCGCAACATGTGACCGTAATGGGTAGGCCCCATTACAGTCGTATTTCAAGGACTACCGGTCTGTCTTTTCCTACAGACGCTCAGTATTTTCCAAATATATACAAGGAGTCCTCGACTTACAACCATTTGTTCAGTGACCGAAGTTACAACAGCCTCGAAGAAAGCGACTAACGACCTTTTTTTTTTTCATTCTTACGATGGTTGCGGCATCCCCGTGGTCATGTGACCAAAATCTGGACACTTGGCAACTGGTTCCTATTTATAATGTGTCCCGGGGTCATGTGATCACATTTTGTGACCTTCTGACAAAGTCAGAAGATTCACTTAACAACCATGCTACTAACTGAAGGACTGCAGTGATTCGCTTAACAACTGTGGCAGGAAAGGTCCTAAAATGAGGCAAACTGTCTCACTTAGAAACAGAAATGTTGGGCTCAATTGTGGTGCTAAATTGAGGACAACCTAGCGCAGGGGTAGGCAACCTTGGCTCTTTTATGACTCGTGGACTTCAACTCCCAGAATTCCTGAGCCAGCCATGCTGAGGAGAAAAGGAGAGGTTTCCATACTGAGCCATGCCAGCTCAGGAATTCTGGGAGTTGAAGTCCACGAGTCATAAAAGAGCCCGGGTTGCCTACCCCTGACCTAGCCACTGTACTGCTTTGCCTACCCATTAATTTCAATGATTTTAGCTCCCCTATCATCTGCATATCAATACATATTATATTGTTGATGTTTTGGAATTCTGTTAATTTGATGTCAGGGAATATTTTATACTCCTCAAACTTTGGATAGCTTTTCAACGATGCTGTTCATTCTTGAACTGTCAGATTCCTTTTCACATGAAATGCAAGTTTGTTATCCTGGCTACTGTAATATCACCATATTTCAACTGCCTGTTACAGTATGAACCAACCTGACCTTCATGAATTGGTAGAAAATGAAATATATAAATAAAATGGGCTAAGAGCAATTGATATTCCATTTAAGCATGCTTGCTTCCACTGTCAAAGCTTTCAGATGGATGTCATTTTGGAATTATTATCTGAAATTCGGATTATCCATTTATTTGATTGATTTCATAGTATTTATAGCAGCCACAAATATGCAGTTGCTTGGCAGCCAGAACATTTAACTGAAGCAACCAATATTATTAGAAAATTTGGGCAGATTTAAACTTTGAAAGAGCTGATGGAGCTGTCCCTTACAATATAGGCAGTCCCCAACTCACAAAAGTTCGCTTACTGACCATTCAAAGTTACAACACCACTAAAAAAAGTGACTTATGAGCGTTTTTCACACATACAACTGTTGTAGCATCCCCAAATCACATAATCAAAATTCAGATGCTTGGCAATTAATTGATTGATTGATTGATTAATACCAGTTTACAATGCCTTGGTAAGGCCACACTTGGAATATGGCATCCAGTTTTGGTCACCATGATGTAAAAAAAGATGTTGAGACTCTGGAAAGAGGGCAGAGAAGAGCAACAAAGATGATCAGGGAACTGGAGGCTAAAACATATAAAGAACTGTTGCTGGAATTGGGAGTGTCTGGTTTAACGAACAGAAGGACGAGGGGGGACATGATAGCAGCCTTCCAGTATCTCAGGGGCTGCCCCAAAGAAGAGGGAGTCAAGCTATTCTCCAAAGGCCCTGAAGGCAGAACAAGAAGCAATGGATGGAAACCAATCAAGGAGAGAAGCAGCCTAGAACTAAGGAGAAACTTCCTGACAGTGAGAACAATCAACCAGTGGAACAACCTGCCTCCAGAAGCTGTGAATGCTCCAACACTGGAAGTTTTTAAGAAGAGACTGGACAGCCATTTGTCTGAAATGGCATAGGGTTTCCTGCCTGACTAGATGACCTGACTAGATGACCTGACTAGATGACCTTCAAGGTCCCTTCCAACTTGATCATTGTCATCATCATCATTATTGAGTCACATTTATGACGGTTGCAGTGTCCCGGGGTCATGTGATCCCCTTTTGTGACTTTCTTACAAGCAAAGTCAATGGGGAAGCCAGATTCACTTAGCAATTGTGTCACCAACTTAATAACTGCTATAGTTCACTTAACAACTAAGGCCAGAAAGGTCGTAAAATGGGAGCCAAATTCACTTAACAACTGTCTCACTAAGCAACAGAAATTTTGGGCTCAATTGTTGTCAAGAACCGTCTGGACATGCTAGTATCAGACTGCTTCAGACAGGAAGCAGAGAAGTGAGGATGGCCGAAAAGATCCTTGGAAGATCCCTCCCTCCCATCCAGGACATGGCACAGAAGCGTTGCTTGAGCAGGGTCCGCAAGATTGTCTGGGACACTACACATCCTCTTCACGACCTCTTTTCCTTGTTCCCTTCTGGGAGGAGGGGGCTTCGTGGTATCCGAGGCAGAGCATCCAGATTCAGTCAAAGTTTTGTTCCATATTACATTTCATTTTTGATGTGTGCCGTTGCGCCCACAGTAAAAAATGACAATAAAGATGATCTCTCTAACTATACAACAGAGTTCCCCAACCTTTTGTGATTGGAGGCCCGGAGCGGAGGGAAGAGGGAAAGAAAGGATGATTTTGTGAGGGTGTAAACGCATGCGTGCGCAAATGTGTGTGCTCAAACACCCGCAATGCTCCCAGTGATGTGAACGCTCATGCATGGGGCCGCAAACACCCACGACTCTCACGCCGATGCTGGTGCAAGAGGGGCCATGCGCATACACACGCCACAATGGGCCACAGCCTGGTAGAGGGCCGCGGACCACAGGCTGGGGACCCCTTCCATATGGTATCAACCTTGTGAACTCTCAAGCTTCCTCTTTCCGCTATGTATTCAAGGCGGACAGTGATTAATATTTATATGTATTTTTATGTAAGGGTGTAGGTAGGCAGTCCCTTTTTTGTAAGAAAAAAGGTGCCAGAACTCACATCTTGTTAATCCAGCCCAGACGAAGTACGCATGCATTGGACTCGACACACAAGTGGCTCACCTGGACCGTTTTAATGATTTTGCCACCGACCTGCTACGCTCGACAGGTGATTCAAGTCCACCTGGACCAAACATCCAATTTTCAAAAGTTACTTTTAAAACTTGGGAAAAAATCCATCGGAAAAAGGTGCCGAAACACCATTCCGGTGCGTTCTATGACAAAAAAAAGCACTGGGTGTCGGTATACACATATGTGTATCTATATAGCACGCCTATGTGTGTGTGTTATGTATGTGTACGCTTTTGAGAGCAAGCAACAGAATTTCATTTTTAACGTGTGCCAGTGTGCCCACAGTAGAAAAAAAATGACAATAAAGCTTATCTTATCTCATCTTTAAGAATCTAAGAGATTCTTAATGATACTAGCATGTATGGAAGCGAAGACAGCAGAAATATATAAAGAAATCCTGACTTAACTGAGTCGCTTAAAAGCAGGTTGCTCTCTCCTCTGATCAATTAAAACTGTACTGGATCAACTTATTGGTAAATGTTTTTACTCGGGCTTCAGATCTGAATGCGGCACAATTAGGGCCAATTCCAGCAAGCAATTAGGAGCGGCCGTTTCTTAACCACATTTGACTAAACTGCAAAGATGGCAGATCAGGACTTACTAAAGATTGAGCAAATATGGATTTGCCTAAAGTACGTCAAGTGGAAGTGTTCAGATTGCGGTTGCCGCCCTGACCTGTGGCTACTTAGCAGCTCTTCCTTTACATAAAATCATAATAAAAAAGGTAAACGGAGCGTGTGAATCAGATCTGTGAACGAATCTGTTGAGAACTGTAAAGATCACCTGAACTCACTTGGATAATTAATACAATCCACCAGTGAAAGGATTGTTGTGAATTTCTGCAATTCTATACAACTGAGCCCAGCATTTCCTTCGCCAAGAAAGACAGCTGGTTAAGTGGGTTTTGCTCCATTTTATGACCTACCTTGCAACAGTTGTTACACGAATCACTGTAGTTAATAATAATAATAAAGTTGGAAGGGACCTTGGAGGTCAACTAGCCCAACCCCTGCTCAGACAGGAAACCCTAGACCATTTCAGACAAATGGCTGTCTAGTCTCTTCTTTAAATCTTCCAGTGTTGGAGCATTCACAGCTTCTGGTGGCAAGCTGTTCCACTGGCTAATTGTCCTCACTGTCAGGAAATTTCCCCTTAGTTCTAGGTTGCTTCTCTCCTTGATTAGTTTCCATCCGTTGCTTCTTGTCCTGCCTTCGGGCGCTTTGGAGAATAGCTTGACTCCCTCTTCTTTGGGGCAGCCCCTGCGATATTGTTAAGTTAGTAACACAGTTGTGAAGTGAATCTTGGTTTCTCAATTGATTTTGCTTGTCGGAATGTCGCAAAAAGGGATCACAGAGCTCTGGGACCCTTGCAACTGTCATAAGCATGAGTCAGTTGCCACATGTCTGAATTCTGCTCATATGATTGGAGGGAGTGGGCCTGCAACGGTCATAAGTGTGAAAAACAGACATAAGTTGCTTTTTCAGTGCCGTTGTAACTTAAAACAGTCACTAAACGAATGTTTATAAGTGGAGGAGTATCATTAATGGCACTCATCGTAGTAGGCCATTGCTGGTTAAAATTTGAATTAATTCTCCTAACATGCAGACTAGTAAAAATAAACACAGAACTCTTTTTCCCCCCATGATCAGCTAATATGGGGGATGAGCTATACAAAAGTCTGTTTGTTCTAGTGCAGGGGTAGGCAAACCCTGGCTCTTTCATGACTCGTGGACTTCAACTCCCAGAATTCCTGAGCCAGCATGACTCAGCATGGAAACCTCTCCATTTCTCCTCAGCAGGGCTGGCTCAGGTATTTTGGGAGTTGAAGTCCACAAGTCTTAAAGTTGCCAAATTTGGAGACCCCTGAAACTAGGCCTTACACAGCTAAACTGGCTAATCCAAGGGTAGGCAACCTTGGCTCTTTTATGACTCGTGGACTACAATTCCCAGGATTCGTGAGCCAGCATGGCTCAGCATGGAAACCTCTCCATTTCTCCTCAGCATGGCTGGCTCAAGTATTCTGGGAGTTGAAGTCCACAGGTCATAAAAGAGCAGAGGTTGCCCACCCCTGGTCTAATGGTTAAGGTAGCTAAGAATAGGTAGCTAAAGGGTGAATTTCAGCCAGTCACTCTCTCTCAGCCCCAGAAAGAAGGCAATGGAAAACCACTTCCAAAGAATAGAGCCGACAGACTTGGCCATGTCCTTACAAAGAATCAAGGCTGACTTGAAGCTACCAAAAATAATGTATTTATACATCGATTCCTTCATTCAATTTCTACAGCCGCCCAACCCAACCAAGTCACTCCGTACAAGGTCTTCAATAATACAGCTAGTCCTTGACTTACGACCACAACAGAGCCCAACATTTCTCTTGCTAACGGAGACATTTCTTAAGTGGATTTTTGCCCCATTTTATGACCTTTCTTGCTACAGTTATTGAGGGAACCACTGCAGTAGTTCAGCTAGTAACACGGTTGTTAAGTGAATCTGGCTCTCCCATGGGGGTTTGCTTGTCGGAAGTTCGCAAAAAGGGATCACACGATCCCGGGGACACTACAACCGTCGTAAATACGAGCCAGTGGCCAAGAATCCGAACTTCGATCGGGTGACCATGGGGACGCTGCAATGGCTGTCGGTGTCAAAAACGGTCACAAGTCACTTCCCTCAACGCCATCATAACTTAGAAAGGTTGCTAAGCGAACGGTCGTAAGTTGGAGATCCCATGCAACCAGTTCCTGTCTAAAACCTGGACCTATTCAATCGACTGTACGGCCCTCCTGTGTGAGTTTTTAGAGAGCTCTTCGGATGGAAAGAAGATCCCTCTTCAACTGTAGCCACGAAATGTTTGTCCAGATGTTGCGGGTTTTGTGGTTCTTCTGAGATGCCTGCTCGGACGCGCGCAAGGTAAGCCAGCCTGGCCACAGGATGAGGGAACCACTGCCGGGTTTTCAGAAAATAAAAGGCACGGTGCTTATCTAAGCAATAAGCACAAAATGCAGAACAGGAAGGCAAGGCAGCCAAAGAAAGAAATCAGAGAAGCGGATTCCAATTTGAACCGATCCATTAGTCCATAAATCCCCAGCCTGCCGACCGCCAGCTAGGCCCGCTCCTTCCCTTCTGCAGTAAGCAAATTTGTGATTTTTTTTTTCCTGCCCCTTCAGTAATCTTTTAACCTTTCCCATGCCGTATCAGCTGTCTTCTGGGTCCATTAGTGCTAATGGCCCTGCTCTCACAAAAGCTGTTAGAAGTCATTACCGAGTTATCAGGTAACAAGAGAAAACAGGTTGCCGGCTTTTTGTGTATGGTTTTTTTAAGTGGTGACTTGTGCCGCTTTGGGGCTTAAAGGGACTCGAAAAAGAACGGAGAAAGTATCATTGTTACTGTGGGTGAGGAAGTCTGGGTGTTTAAATTTGTGTCTGGCGTGTCAGAAGTACATTCTTTGAGAGGAGTGTGTGTGCTTGGGGGGTCCGGGAAGCTGTGAAAATCCTGAGTATTATCTTAATTGGTCATTAGAAAGTAGATAATCTTTATTGTCATTTTTTACTGTGGGGACAACGGCACACATCAAAAATGAAATTTAGTTGCCCGTTCTCAAAGTGAAACTCATACACGACACACACCTAAAATATACTACATGCAACATATGTATAGACCCACACCCCTACTTATATACATAACAAAAAATATTAAATACTGTCCAACTTGAATACATAACGGAAGGAGGAAGCTTGAGAGTTCACAAGGTTAATGCTGCATGGAATGAAACTATGGCTGAATCTGGATGTTCTGCCTCTGATACCACGGAGTGCCCCCCCCCCTTCCAGAAGGGAACAAGGAAAAGAGGTCGTGAAGAGGATGTGTAGTGTCCCAGACAATCTTGAGGACCCTGCTCAAGCAACGCTTCTGTGCTATGTCCTGGATGGAGGGGAGGGATCTGCCAAGGATCTTTTCAGCCGTCCTCACCACTCTCTGCACCACCTTCCTGTCCGAAGCAGGGATGCTTCCAATCCAGACTGTGATGCTGTACGACAGGATGCTCTCGATCGTCCTTCTATAGAAAGTGGTCAGGACAGGGGAAGGAAGATGAGCTTTTCTCATGTGACGCAAAAAGTGCAGGTGCTGCTGTGGTATTATAGGGACCTTGGAGATCCCATGCAAGTGTCTTTATATCATCCTGGACAAATGGTTGTCTAATCTTTTCTTGAAAACCTGCATCTACTATGTTCATCAAAGAAGCAACCTGGAATTAAGGTGAAACTTCCTAACGGTGAGAACAATTTAACCAGTGGAACACCTTGCCACCAGACGTTGTGGGTGTTTCATCACTGGGGGTTTTTAAGAAGAGACTGGACAGCCAGTTGTCTGAAACGGTGTACAATTTCCTGCTTGAGCAGGGGCCTGGACTAGAACACCTCCAAGGTCCCTTCCAGCTCTATTCTGATTCTGATTCATCTAGAACAGGGTTGTCAAACTCAATTTCATTGAGGGCCACATCAGCATTGCGGTTGCCCTCAGGGGGCCAGGTGGGTATGGCCAGGGTGGGCGTGGCCTACTGGGTGGGCGTGGCTAGAGTGCGTATGACCTACTGGGTGGGCATGGCCAGCTCTACATCGTTTGCATCAAGGGTGCCTATGGGGGCCTGGGCAGGAGTGGGACAGAACTGAGGGTCTCTGGCAGAAGGAGGGTCTCTGGGCCAGGGCCGACAGTGGGGGCCGTTCCCTCACTGTTTCCAGAATGGCTTCGCGGGCCACATGAAACCACTTTGTGGGCCGGATCTGGCCCCCGGGCCTTGTGTTTGACATGTCTGATCTAGAACATTCCGAGTAAAGACTGTATCGGGCAGAAGATCGGCAGAATGCCTCCATGAACAACAACCAGCAGTCAAATGGCAGGATGAAAACTCTTTAAAACTTAAAAACTTTACTCTAAACTTTAAAAACCATAGCTTCAGCTGGGCAACTGTGACCATCCTAGTCCAAGCCAAGTCCAAAAAATGCTAGACAATTCCTCGACGCCTGTCACTCCGACAAATTGGCCAGGAATAGACATAAACAACATTTACATATTGGGCAAAAGAGACACTGAGCAAGCCATAATGGGAACAAAAAAGACCAAAACACCTCCTCGCCAGCAATCAACACCGAAACGAACGTACTTACCGTGTTTCCCTGAAAATAAGATCGAATCTTATATTAATTTTTGCTCCAAAAGACGCAATATTTTCCAGTTAGGTCTTATTTTTGGAGAAATAAGGCAGTAAATGTGACTGTCTGTCTGATGATCTTAACTGGGGCTTATTTTTGGAGTAGGACTTATATAATGAGCATCCTGAAAAATCATGCTAGAGCTAATTTTCTGATTGGCTCTTATTTTCAGAAAAACGGGGTAACAGCAAAGTTAACATCAGACCAACAATCAAGAAGTTTAAAAAAAAATGTCAATACACGTATGGTTAGAGAAAATGATTAAAAAACATATAGACTTTAAGCCAGAAATGTTTTTGTTAGGCATAACAGTAGGAAAGTACAAGAAAAAAATGTATATACTTAATTTTACATGTATTAACGGCAGCAAGAGTGGTATTTGCTCAATATTGGAAAAAATGAAAACCTACCAATGGAGGAAGAATTAATTAAGAAAATCTTAAGATTGTGCAGAAATGGACAGATTGACACTGAAGATAAAAGAGAAAGAAGATTCAGTATACTTTAGAAGATGGGACAATTTTTATCAGTGGCAGTGGGTTAGGATGCTGAGCTTGTCGATCAGAAGGTCGGCAGTTTGGCGGGTCAAATCCCGAGTGCCGTGTAACAGAGTGAGCGCCTGTTATTTGTCCCAGCTTCTGCCAACCTAGCAGTTCGAAAGCACGTAAAAAATGCAAGTAGAAAAATAGGGACCACTACGGTGGGAAGGTAACAGCGTCCCGTGCGCCTTTGGCGTCTAGTCATGCCGGCCACATGACCACAGAGACATCTTCGGACAAGCGCTGGCTCTTCGGCTTTGAAACGGAGATGAGCACCGGCCCCTAGAGTCGGAAACGGCTAGCACGCATCTGCGGGGGAACCTTTACCTTTACCTTTAGAAAAAACCGAGTTAGAGAGAAAGGAACGTGGTATGTACTATGTAACATTAAATACATATTAGTAAGGAGAAGACTATTGGGTGAAGTGAAGATGTAAGAAACGTGTTATTAACTAACATATTGATTATGAAAATACAGAAACTAATTATTACTGATTGTTTTTTAAACACATGAATCCAGACAACATGCAGTTTGCTAAATACGAAAGAATGTTATCTTATAAAAAATTATATATATATGTATACCCTACATACCTAGTTACCTTAGCCATTTATCCTACGGTTTAGGGTCCAGACCCCTTATCATCTTTATTGTTCTTCTGTGTATACTTTCAAGGGTCTTAGCATTTTTTTGGGATTATGGTGACCAGAACTCTGTGCGCTATTCCATTATGTGGCCTCACTTGGGCAGTATAAAGTGGTACTACCACTTCATGTCATCTTGATGCAATCCTTCTGTTGATGCAGCCCAGGACTGCATTGGCTTTTTGGGCTGCTGCAACACACTGCCGGCTCATACTGAAGTGGGGGGATCCACTAGGACTTCCAGCTCGCTCACTCTCACAGGAACTACTGTTGACAATACTTCAGTGGCTAAAGAAAACTTCACCAGTATTTGTTAAAAACAGCAAAGATGCAGAGTTGCCTAGGTAACAGATCCAGCTTTTTGCTAGTTTCAATGAATGAAGTGCCCGCTTTACGACGTTAGGATAGGAGAACACATACAATACTCCTTCCTCCTCTTATCTTCCCCACAATAACAGTGTGAGGTGAGTAGGGCTGAGAGTGACTGGCCTAAGGTAATTCCAGCTTTCAGGCTTAAGGCGGGACTAGAATTCCCCATCTCCTGGTGATTGGCCCAAAATCAGCCAGCTGGCTTTTATGCCTAAAACAGAACTAGAAATCCCCATCTCCTGGTGACTGACCCAAAGTTAGCCAGTTGGCTTTCATGCCTAAGACAGAACTAGAAATCCCCGTCTCTTGGTAACTGGCCCAAAGTTAGCCAGTTGGCTTTCATGCCTAAGGCGGGACTAGAACTACCCATCTCCTGGTGATTGGCCCAAAGTCAGCCAGTTGGTTTTCATGCCTCAGGCGGGACTAGAACTCCCCATCACCTGGTGATTGGCCCAAAGTCAGCCAGTTGGCTTTCATGCCTAAGGCGGGACTAGAACTCCCCGTCTCCTGATGATTGGCCCAGAATCAGCCAGCTGGCTTTCATGCCTAAGGCAGAACTAGAACTCCCCATCTCCTGGTGATTGGCCCAAAGTCACCCAGCCGGCTTTCATGCCTAAGGTAGCACTAGAACTTGCAGTCTCCCAGTTTCTAATCTGCTGCCTTAGCCACTAGACCAAACTCTATTTGGCTCTATTTAGCATGCCTTGTACCAAACATGTCAAACTCGTGACGTCACGTGACATCACGCAATATATCGGGACAGTTTTGCCATTGCCGGCAATGGGGTGGATGTGGCTTCCGGATGACATGTCCAGCCTGCAGGCCGGCAGTTTGACACCCCTGCCTTGTACTTTGAAAACCCACCAAAGAAAGTTTCAGAATATCCCAAGTGTCCTTGTTCCCCTCAATTTCTTGGGGAAAGGGGACACACTAAATATTAATCAACTGCCATACAATATGCATGTTTAACATCTACAGTAGAAAACCTTCTTGAGCATCAAGGTGTATTTCACCGGAGGAATATTTAAATGATCCCTATTTAAGCAGAAATACAAATCCAGAAATGGAGAGACTACATTTTTTAATTGTAAGAATAAGAATGTGCTGGAATTCATGAAATTAAGAAAACGTATTAAAGATGACAAAACAAATTATTGTGTAACACGATTCCATACTCCTGCCCCCCCCCCCCAGCCCCGCAAAAAAAATACACACCCAGATCCATATTTCTTTTGACCGATACAAAACCTGTGGATTTTTGCCCCCGCACATTTAAAAGAAGATTGGTTGGCATCCATAGTCATCATTATGGGATATACGTGTTTTCTTTTCCTTTTCAAAATGTTGCTTGTTTATTCTAAGGAAATACACACATTCCCTGCCTTTTGCTGTGGGTTGTTTGGAAGGAGCCGGTCAAGCCCGCCAACTGAAAACTTCAAATTTTCAGTCCTTTTCTTGCAAACCGCCATGTCTTCTCTCAGAAAGTGAGAAAATGATGAAGTTATAATCAGCACAGCTTCAGAAACCCAGAAAGGGAGGCGTTTTGCAGTTAAATGACAATGTTTCTTTGTCTTTAACTGAAGTTACAGATATAAATTTAGAATGAAGGAGCTGTAAAGGACTGTTACCTAATCTAACCCTTTACTCCGTTCCAAAAATCTGCTGAAGGATGCCGGACAGAAGGCTATCACCAAAAAGAGAATTCCTGAATTATGGATCTGTGTGTCACACTTTCCTACCAGACTGTAGAGCAGGGGTCTTCAAACTTGGCCCTTTTTATGACTTGTGGACTTCAACTCCCAGAATTCCTCAGCCAGGCATGCTGGCTGACGAATTCTGGGAGTTGAAGTCCACTCCTCTTAAAGTCTGTAGCAGGGGGTCTTCCAACTTGGCCCTTTTATGACTTGTGGACTTCAACTCCCAGAATTCCTCAGCCAG
>JAKJMR010000933.1:41439-56477 GCA_024449315.1 Daboia siamensis
CTGGCTGAGGAATTCTGGGAGTTGAAGTCCACAAGTCATAAAAGGGCCAAGTTGGAAGACCCCCTGGGCTAGTCACTCTCTCTCAGCTACAGGAAACAGACAACGGCAACCCACTTCTAAAACTTCACGGACTTGTCCAGCAGGCACCAGGAGCTATGCCACCAGGAGCCACTGTTTTGAGATGACTAGCCCTGTGCATTATTTAATAAATACATACATAACAAATTCTTGGGAATTGTGGTATTGTTTTATAAGTCTACGTAGAGATGCTATTTACCAGGCTGTTGTAGAATTTTACCCAATGCAGACACAGGCTCATAGAATCATAGAGTTGGAAGAGATTCAGCTATTGATTAACACACCCACAACCCTGCTCAGGATAGGAATATAAAGCACCTCAGACAGATGACTGTCTGCCCACCGCTTAAGTGTATCTAGTAAAGCTTACCATCTCTCTGCGATGATTTGGTGCCACTGTCAAACTATCGGTACGCTTCGCAGCGAAACGTCTTCAAGGAAAAAAGCTAAGAAAGTCCAGTTGCCTTTTGAAAAAGCACCTTTGGGACAACCATGTTCTGGATGACTGGGAATCTCCACAGGCAGATTAGTACTACTGTAGTAAGACGCTTTCTCTATCATACAGTCAGAATCTCTTTTCCCTCATTCTGCACTCTGCCGCCTGCCTTAACTGACCTTCGATGTGGTGGTATCTTTCCAGAGGAATTTAAAGAGTCAGAGAAATGCCTTCTCCGTTAAGGCTACAGGGGTAAGGCAACCTTGGCTCTTTTACGACTCGTGGACCTCAACTCCCAGAATTCCTCAGCCAGCATGGCTTAGCTTGGAAACCTCTCCCTTTCCCTCAGCATAGCTGACTCAGGAATTCTGGGAGTTGAAGTCCACAAGTCATAAAGCGGCCTAGGCCTAGGCCAGGGGTAGGCAACCTTGGCTCTTTTATGACTCGTGGACCTCAACTCCCAGAATTCCTCAGCCAGCATGGCTCAGCTTGGAAACCTCTCCATTTATCCTCAGCGTGCCTGGCTGAGGAATTCTGGAAGTCCAAAAGTCATAAAAGGGCCACGTTTGAAGATCCCTGTTCTAGTCCAACCCCTGCTCAGGCAGGAGGCCATATACCACAGGTCCGCAACCCGCAACTCTGGAGCCGCATGCGGCTCTTTCAGCCGTCTCCTACGGCTCCCAGTCCTCTGCCATGTGCAGTCCAAAAAAAAAAAAGGGACTAAAAAAGTTCAACCAATCAATTCAAATATGCAGGGTAGGTGCATATCTCGCCTTGGCTCCACTCTTCAGTCAAACCTTGTTCTGTGCATGTGCGCATGTACGCGCATGCGCGCACATTTTTTGCGGCTCCCAGTTTTTCCTTTTGTGAGGGAACCGGTTCCGAGTGGCTCTTTCACTGTTTCAGGTTGCTGACCCCTGCCCTATCCCATTTTAGACAAATGGTTGTCCAGCCTTTCTTTAAAATCCTCCATTGATGGAACACCCACAACTTCTAGAGGCAGGTTGTTCCACTGGTTAATTGCTCTCACTGTTAGGTTGCTACTCTCCTTCTAGTCCTAGTTCTATCTGGTTTCCCAATCCTCACTTTCTAATCATTTTGAATACAGGTAGTCCTCAGTTAGTGACCATTCGAAGTTACAACAGCGCTGAAAAAGTGAATGATGACCGTTTTCACACACATGACCACTGCAGCATCCCGCGTGGTCACGTGATCAAAATTCGGATGCTTGGCAGCTGACTTGTGTTTATGACTGTTGCAGCGTCCTGGGGCCATGTGATCCCCTTTTGCGACCTTCTGTCAGGCAAAGTCAAGGGGGAAGCCAGATTCACTTAACAACCGTGTTACTGAGTCTTTCGGGAGAAGGGTGGTATATAAATAAAATAATAATAATAATTATTATTATTATTATTATTATTATTATTATTATTATTATTATTATTATTAATTTAAGAGCTGCAGTCATTCACTTAACAGCTGTGACAAGAAAGGTCATAAAATGGAACAAAGCTCATTTAACAACTGTCTGGTTCAGCAACATAAATTTTGGGCTCAATTGTGGTCGTACGTCGAGGACTACCTGTATTGGGGCTCAGATTTTAAAATCCATCCTCCACGTCTTCTATCTTGGTAGGTGGCCTGCAGCTGATGCCCGCAGAGGTACCACTTTTTACTCTTTAATCTTACCCAGATGTTTTCCAAAGGATTTCCATATTCAGAGACATGATTTTTTTTTTTTACAGGCATATATCCTCACGCTGTGAAAATATATATTTCTTCATTCACATTTATATTTATGTCAAAAACGGTGGCCCTCCAGATGTTGTTTCAGCCTTGATCATGCCTGACCACCGGCTCTGCTGGGGCTAGGCTCCTACCGTGCCTGTGGGTTTCTGGATAACCATTTTGGGAGTAAATGCTGGATTAGGCTGAAAATCCCTGTTTTATAAAAAGCACAGCTACGTTGAAGTTCCAACCATTCTTCTCAGGTGAAAAATGCTTCTTGGATGCCCTTTTAATTGGCTTGACCAATTAACCTGTTTGACCTTTTTTTTTTTTTTTGTATTTTATTGTGACAGAAAACCTGCAGTTTTATATTTTGGCCTGTCTCTCTTTTGAGGAAAGGGGAGTTATGCAACTTCAATAAATGCTTTTTGGCTATAGGCAACCCTAGAATGAAAGTCAGTATAAAAACTAGTTTTAAATAAAAAGTACATTGCCGTGTAAGCCACTGAAAGGACTACTGATCCAAGGACTGGAGGCTAAAACATATAGGGAACGGTTGCAGGAATTGGGTATGTGTAGTTTATGAAGAGAAGGATGAGGGGGAACATGATAGCAGCCTTCCAGTATCTCAGGGGCTGCCCCAAAGAAGAGGCAGTCAAGCTATTCTCCAAAGTGCCTGAAGGCAGGACAAGAAGCAATGGATGGAAACTAGTCAAGGAGAGAAGTAACCTAGAACTAAGGAGAAACTTCCTGACAGCGAGAACAATTCACCAGTGGAACAACCTGCCTCCAGAAGCTGTGAATGCTCCAACACTGGAAGTTTTTAAGAAGAGCCTGGACAGCCGTTTGTATGACATGGTACAGGGCAGTGATGGCGAACCTTTTAGAGACCGAGTGCCCAAACTGCAACCCCAAACCCACTTATGTATCATCGGGTGCCGGGTGGGCGTGGCTGCGATGGTAACGGGAGACTGGGTGAGATTAAAAAGTTCAATCAATCAATTCCAACTTTGCAAGATCTTTTTTTTTTCCCTGCAAGAAGTTGAAATTGATTAATTGATTGAAACTTTTTTTTTTTGCACACAGCGGCAGAGGCCCAAAGTGAAAAGGTTTTATAAAACCCAGCTGAAGGCCTAGGACTGGGGCGACGGCATGTGTGCCCACAGAGAGGGCTCTGTGTGCCACCTCTGGCATGCGTGCCATAGGTTCACCACCACGGGTATAGGGTTTCCTGCTTGAGCAGGGGGTTGGACTAGATGACCTCCAAGGTCCCTTCCAGCTTTATTGTTGTTGTTGTTGTTATTGTACTCACTTTGGCTGCGCTGATGACTGTGGCTGTGTAGGACTGAATGTTATCTCCACAAGCTCCACCCCGGGACTGATGGCACCGAATCAGCTGCAAGAAGAAAGCGCTGGCGTTAGGTCAAGTTAGAACAATTAACCAGTGGAACTCCTTGCCTCCAGAAGCTGTGAATGCTCCAACACTGGAAGTTTTTAAGAAGAGACTGGACAGCCATTTGTCTGAAATGGTATAGGGTTTCCTGCCTGAGCAGGGGGTTGGACTAGATGACCTCCAAGGTCCCTTCCAACTTGATTAAGTCAAGGAAACAGCAGACTCCTCGTGAAGATCCTTCCGTCCAGCCCTCCACCCCGCTGCAAGCAGGGTTTGACTACACTTCACTTAGTGATCCTGACTACAGGGTTGAAAAAAGCGACCGGTGACTATTTCTCGCAGTTATGCCCTTTGCGGCATCCCCACGGCCATGCGATCAGAAGTCAGAGGCTTGGCAACTGGCGTGTACTTATGACGGTTGAGGTGATCACATTTTGCGACCTCCGGACAAGCAAAGGGGAACCAGATTCACTTAAGAATGTGCCTAGCTTAAGAACGGTGGTGATTTTGCTTCACACCTGTGGCCGGAACAGTTGTAAAACGGGGCAAACTTCACTTAACCACCGTCTCGCTTAGCAATGCAAATCTGGGCCTCCGTTGTGGTGGTAAGTCGAGGACTTAAGATGATAGCAAGAGCAGATACTCAAGGACATCTTCAATCAGGCCTCTACAATTACCATCTTAACAAAAATACTTATTTTTATATCAAGCCCCCCCCCCCCCCCCGCCTCCTCTCTCTGCCTGTGTGAGTTTGTGTAAGAAAGTCCTGTTTATTGCGGCATTCTCTCCTCCAGCCAGATTGCCCTGGGCAAGGCCGGAGAGACCGTGCCAGCAAATGAGCCCATGCAAAAAAACAGAGGCAGGAAAGCAACTGGAACAAATATTTCTTTTTTCTCTCTTTTATCAGTCCAAGCAGCTATTAATAGTTTTGCAGAGATGTGATTCATGAATTTCTCAAACCTACTTCTGGGAAGTCTTTCCTTCCCATTAGGGGGATTTCATCCAAGTTTACACAGGCCTCTGGAGCACCGGGACTTCAGATTACACCGCCCTGGTGTGCTGCAATGAATGCGTAAACTACAGTACTCATAATAAAAACATTAAGGGGACTATTTGGAAGTCAACCATCCTTACACATGTTCTTTTTCTACCACATCCGTGTGTGTGTGTGTGTGAGAGAGAGAGAGAGAGAGAGAGAGAGAGAGAGAGAGAGAGGGAGAGGGAAGGGGAGACTATTCCTATTATTTCAAAGTTGAGGAATTATATTAAAGCAAGCTTGGAGAACAGACCACAGCCAAAATCTAAAACCCCAAGCTACAAATATTTCCTACTATTTCAGAGAGAGAGAGAGGGAGGGAGGGAAGGAGAGAGGGAGGGAGAGAGGGAGGGAGAGAGAGGGAAAGAGAAAGGGAGAGAGAGAGAGAGGGAGGGAGAGAGGGAGGGAAGGAGGGAGAGGGAGAGACAGAGGGAGGGAGAGAAAGAGAGAGGGAAGGAGGGAGAGGGAGGGAGGGAGGGAGGGAGAGAGAGAGAGAGAGAGAGAGAGAGTGTCAGATTTAAATCAATAACAAAATTAGAATTGATTCCTTACCTTGTTTTCCGCATAGGCCAGCCACCGGCTTCCTAGAGCTATGGGGTTCATATTTGGCCCTGGACAAGGATAGCAACCTGAGAACAAAATATGCAAAAAGTGGCATTGTTGGAATGGAGATAAATAAGCACTCCTTCTCCGCACAAAACTCTTCCCAATTAGCTTGAAGCGCGGGCTTCCTCTCCATTTCCCCAGCCTGCCAATTCTTTATCAGCTCTGGGCTCGGTAACCTTGATTCTCACGCTACGTTTAGCATTGTTATGTCTACCTGGACTCTCATTCACATCCCCCGCCCCCCCCAGCATCACCTAACTCTAACAAGCGAAAGGGAAAAAGATGGCTACATTTCCATCTCTTGTCAATGCAAAGACATCCGATGTTAGCAGCGTTGACATTAATCTTATTTCGGTAGGGATGGTCTTCCACAAGGAGGGAGCTGTCACAGAGAAGAGCCTTCTTCTTGTTCCCAGTAGATGGACCTCCCTTAATTAATTAATTCCCTTCAACGAGATACATTTGGAGGGGGGGGTTGTTCCTCTATCTAACCGTCACTGGGAGATAGCAATCCTTCCCTAACTCCTTCCTTTCTCTGCTGTGGAACGAACGATGAGAGGTGGTTTTTTTGGGGTGCATCTATCTTCCATCTTCCAAGACTTTGGCGGGGGGGGGGGGGGGGGGGGAGAGAGTTTTTGACAGTTTTATTTTATTGCACAAACCAAAAAACATGGTTGATTCATATTGTCATAACTAAGGTCTCGTCTTTCACGGGTGGATTAGAAATAGAAAACCCAGCGCTTTATGTGATTAATAATCGCAAGCCTTTGATTAGCACCTATCTCAGCAAGCTTGTTCAACATTCGGTCCCAGTCAAAATAGTCTCGGTCAGATGACATAAATGAATGAGTTTTCAGGACCAAAGTGCAGATATTTCTGGTTACTCGTCCCAAAAGTGCTTCCCCACCCCCCACAAAGCAACTGGACGTTCTTGGGTTTTTTTCTTTCTTTGAAAAACTTTCACTTCTCGTCTAAGAAGCCTCTTCCGTTCTACTTGTCTTGCTTAACGGTTAGAACGGAAGAAGCTCCTTGGATGAGAAGCGAAACCCTTACAAGGAGAAAACCAAGAAAATCCAGTTGCCTTGTGGAAAAAGCACCTTTGGGATGGCCATAACCAGGATACAATAATACAATAACAGGAGTTGGAAGGGACCTCGGAGGTCATCTAGCGGCCCAACCCCCTGCTCAGGCAGGAAATCCTATACGATTCCAGAAAAATGGCTGTCCAGTCTCTTCTTAAAAACTTCCAATGTTGGAGCATTCACAGCTTCTGGAGGCAAGGAGTTCCACTGGTTAATTGTTCTCACTGTCAGGAAGTTTCTCCTTAATTCTTGACTGCTTCTCTCCTTGATGAGTTTCCATCCGTTGCTTCTTGTCCTGCCTTCAGGAGCTTTGGAGAATAGCTTGACTCCCTCTTCTTTGGGGCAACCCCTGAGATACTGGAAAACTGCTATCATGTCCCCCCTCATCCTTCTCTTCGTTAAACTAGACGTACCCAATTCCAGCAACCGTTCCTTATATGTTTTAGCCTCCAGTCCCCTGATCATCTTTGTTGCTCTTCTCTGCACTCTTTCCAGAATCTCGACATCTTTTTTTACATCGTGGTGACCAAAACTGGTTGTAGTATTCCAAGTGTGGCCTTACCAAGGCATTGTAAAGTGGTATTAACACTTCACATATTCTTGATTCTATCCCTCTGTAAATGCAGCCTAGAACTGCGTTGGCTTTTTTGGCAGCTGCAGCACACGGCTGGCTTATATTGAAGTGATTGTCCACTAGGACTCCAAGATCCCTCTCGCAGTTGCTACTATTGAGCCAGGTGCCACCTACACTATAACCGTGCATTTGGGGGGGGTTTTCCCCCCTAAATGTAGAACATTACTTTTTCCACCACTGAATTTCATTTTGTTAGATAATGCCCAGTGTTCAAGTCTGTCCAGATCCTCCTGTATCTTAAGCCTGTCTTCTGCAGTGTTGGTTATTCCTGCTAGCTTGGTGTCGTCTGCAAGTTTGATGAGTTCCCCATCAATCCCCTCGTCCAAATCGTTGATGAAGATGTTGAAAAGTCCTGGGCCCAAGGCAGAGCCCTGAGGCACCCCACTACACACTTCCTTCCATGTAGATGCGGTTCCATTGAGGACCAGGCGCTGAGTGCAGTTGGATGATTGAGAATCTCCATAGACCAGGGGTAGGCCACCTCGGCTCTTTTATGACTCGTGGACTTCAACTCCCAGAATTCCTGAGCTCAGGAATTCTGGGAGTTGAAGTCCACGAGTCATAAAAGAGCCGAGGTGGCCTACCCCTGCCATAGACCCTTCTGGTTCCCCCTTACCTTCTCCGAGGCCCACTGAGAGGAACTTGCCCCTGATTGAGGACCACAATTTGAGTGCCTTTAGGCACATTCTTCACTCGACAGAGAGAGCCTAAGTTGCACCAGGCCAGACCCCCTTATAAAACCCAGACATTCTACACCAAGTAGGATTTCCAGGGCAGAAACACCACCAGCTTATTGCTTTTCAAACCTCGTGTATGTGAAATGTCTCCACTGCCTTTCTCAATTGTAAGATCAAAAAACTGTTCACGGAGATAACAAAAACATGTAACAGTTTTAAAAAAGGCAAAAGAAGATTCCTAAACGAAGAGCTGGGGACCAAAGTAAGGAACTTGGAAACTTCAAAGTGGTTACTGATACATTTGGACTGAACGGCTCCCACCCGAAGGTTTTTTTTTTAATTTTTTATGGAGTGTTGGAAAGCTAAAAATAAATGAGTCCCGAGGAAGTGAGTTTTGATGTCTGGGTGAGATAAATGAAAAGGCCGTGTCTTGTACAACTGCTCGTTTCACTTGAGGGTTGAGAGGGCAGAAGTAGAAGTAACAAAGGAAGCTGAAGCAACACACTAATATACAACATATATATTTGGGGTGGAATAGGCCAAGCCCACTCTAATCGTTATATATTTCTTATCAAAATGCCACCGTTACTTTCTATACATGTGTGATGCTGGAGAGCAACCGTCCCATTTAGGAGGAAGGGGCAAACAGGGAATTAGTCTGGACTCCTTACGTAGACACAAGAGAGCAAAGGGAGATTTCTGTGAAACAGGCAGAGAACAATAAGGTAATAACAACAACAACAACAACAACAACAACAATAATAATAGTAATAATAATAATAATAATAATAATTTAATTTCTATACCGCCCTTATCCCGAAGGACTCAGGGCGGTGTACAGGGCAAATACAATAAAAATACAATGTACAAAAGTTAAAAAAGAATTAAATAATACAGCCCAATTCCAAGAAAAATTAATACAATTAATATTAAAATACCCCAAACCTATCAGACCAGGCCGGCTTGTTCGAATAAGTAAGTTTTTAGGTCACGGCAGAAGGAGCGAAGGTCAGGAGCCATCCGGAGCTCAACCGGTAAACGGTTCCAAAGGTCTGGCGCGCCCACAGAGAAGGCCCTCCCCCTGGGGGCCGCCAGTCGACACTCTTTGACCGACGGCACCCTGAGGAGGCCCTCTCTGTGGGAGCGCACAGGACGAAGGGAAGTGGATGCCGGCAGCAGATGCTCCCGTAAGTAATCCGGACCCTCGCCATTTAGGGCTTTATAGGTCATCACCAGCACCTTGAATCTCACCCGGAGGGCAACCGGAAGCCAATGCAGCTCGCGGAGTAGAGGTGTTACGTGGGAGTATCGGGAAACCCCCACCACCACTCGCGCGGCCACATTCTGCACCAGCTGAAGCCTCCGACTAGTCCTCAAGGGCAGCCCCATGTAGAGAGCTGGTAGCTGAATGAACGACTGAATGAAACTTTACTGCCAAAGTACAACCACGTATACACTGAGATTGGCTGAGAGTAGCTAGTTTGGTTCTGCTTGTTTGTGCCTGAGACATAGAGGAGGAGGGGGGGAGGAGGAGGGGGGGGAGAAGGAAGAGAAGAGATGGAAAAGGAGACAGGAGGAGACAGGAGGAGGAGGAGGAGGAGAACTGTGGGGTCCTTGGTGTTCTTTCGGCTTGGTGGCTTTCTTGCAGATGTTTCATTACCATAACTATGAACCATGGTGGCACGATGGTTGGAATGCAGTACTGCAGGCTCCTTCTGCTTACTGCCGGCAGCCAGCAGTTTGGCAGTTCGATCCTGACCGGCTCAAGGTTGACTCCGCCTTCTATCTTTCCGAGGTCGGTAAAATGAGGACTCAGATTGTTGGGGGCAAATAGGCTGACTCTGTAAACAGCTTAGAGGGGGCTGTAAAGCACCGTGGAGCAGTATATAAGTGTTATTGGTAGGTAACATCATCAGTGCTAGAAAAGAGTGGGGTTTGGAAGAAGGAGGAGGAGGAGGAGGAGGAGGAGGAGGAGGAACACCCTTTAAGTACTGAAGTCTCCCTTGTCCATGAACTTCAACCCTCAACACTACAAGCTTCAACAGTTATGATTGCTCTTCCTAGTTTAAAACAAATAACTGCATATTTGGTCTGCTTGGATTCCCCCCCCCCACTGGACATACATTCTGATGCAGCATAAAACTTTCATAAATGTTCATTTAAAATGGGGAGAGGACAAAGTACTCATTGGTTGCAAAAACTCTGAAGTTACAACTCTCTACTTTGGACAAGCCTATATATGTATATCATTATATTGAGTCTAGGTGAGCTTAATATAACATGGTGGCCCATCTTCTGGACATACAATCTAAGTTCAATTCATGGCTAAGCTAACTTACACCCCTTATTTTTATGTGGCTCTTAAAAAGTTGGCCATCCCATCATTCCTCTTGCCTTCTTCCACTTAAGTTTGGTTTTGCATTTTTCACACAATTCTTCTTTGCTCTGTTAATGAAAATGCCTATTTTCCTTGAAGTTACCTCTCACATTTGGGCTTAGTGCTAACGCAATATTTCACCTGATTTCCTAAACAATCTTGCAGTACAAAAAAAAAAAAAGATTTATAGACTCTATCACATATTCCCCCAGAAAGGAACCGTCTGCCTTTCTTGTCTTTTTTTTTTTTTAAATAAAGGATAGATAATTGAGGTTACAACGATGCTTTTGGCAACTGCGTTATTGAACCACTTTTTGCAAATCGCTTTTTTGCAAAGCTATGGATCCAAGCCCCCATTTTGCAAATCCATCTCTAATTGTGGCCATGAAATGCTTTAGGGAGTTAATCGCAGATAGCAATAAATGCTGGAGCATTTTAGACCATTACAGTATTCCAATAAATGCCAAGGGAAAGCAATTAACACATTTTATAACCCCGCATCTGCAAAGAGGGATAGGGTTGATACTCAGCAGCTTCAGCAGCTTTTTAAAAAAAGAGCTTTCAAATTCGGGTCCCTGGATTGCATCACCTAGCAATGCAGGGGTAGGCAACCTGGGCTCTTTTATGACTCGTGGACTTCAACTCCCAGAATTCCTGAGCCAGCCATGCTGAGGAGAAATGGGGAGGTTTCCATGCTGAGCCATGCCGGCTCAGGAATTCTGGGAGTTGAAGTCCACGAGTCACAAAAGAGCCAAGGTTGCCTACCCCTGACCTCGCTCTTCCAGCCTGCAGTCATGGATGACAAGAAGTGAAAGTTTAGCTTGTACCACCCGATCCAGTGATTCCAAAATTCACAGGAAATGCGTCTCTGATTAATCATTTGTCTTGAAAACTAGGAGAAACGAGGGGGCAAAAGAAGTACGAGTTGCTAGATGCCGTATATAGGTGGTCCTCAACGTACAACCACATGTTCGCCGCTAAGTGAAACGACTGCTAAGTGAATTTTGCCCAATTTTATGACTTTTGGTGCCACGGTTGTTCGGTGAACCCGTGCGGTTGACAAAGTTAGTGATCTGGTTGTTAAGTGAATCTGACCCCCACCCCCACCCCCACTGACTTTGCTGGTCCGAAGGTTCCAAAAGGGGATCGCGTGACCCCGGAACCCTGTGACCATCATAAACATGAGTCAGTTGCTAAGCAGCTGGATTCTGATCATGTGACTACGGGGATGCTGCAATGGTCACAAGCCGCTTTTTTTCCACTGCCATCGTAAATTGGAATGGTCACTAAACAAATGGTTGTAAATCAGGAACTACCTGTGCAGGTAATCCTCAACTTGCAGCTGTTTGTTCAGTGACCACTCCAAGTTGCAACAGCCTTGGAAAAAGTGACTTAGGATCACTTTTCACACTTACGACCGTCACGTGATCAAAATCCCGGCGCTTGGCAACTGTCATGTATTTATGACGGTTTGCAGTGTCCCCGGGGGTGACGGGATCCCCTTTCGCGACCTTCTGACAAGCAAAGTCCAAGAGGGAAGCCGGATTCCCTTAACAACCGTGTTACCGTCTTGACAACGGCAGCTATTCGCTTAAGAACTGTGGCAAAAGAGGTCATAAAAGGGGCCAAAACTCAGTTAGGAACTGTCTTGCTCAGCAAATGGAAATCTGGGGCTCAACTAAGTGTGGTCGTACATTGAGGACTACCTATTAATAGCAAGGCTCTTTTTAAAAAGTTTCTAGAAGCATCTGTTGGCTTGCTGCTGGACAGAATACTGGATCAGCAATTAGACCAGGGGTCTTCAAATTTGGGTCTTTTATGATTCGTGGACTTCAACTCCCAGAATTCCTAAGCTAGGCATGCTGGCTGACAAATTCTGGGAGTTGAAGTCCACTCCTCTTAAAGTCTGTATCAGAGGTCTTCCAACTTGGGCCTTTTATGACTTGTGGATTTCAACTCCCAGAATTCCTCCGCCAGGCATGCTGGCTGACGAATTCTGGGAGTTGAAGTCCACTCCTCTTAAAGTCTGTATCAGGGGTCTTCCAATTTGGGTCTTTTATGACTTGTGGACTTCAACTCCCAGAATTCCTCCGCCAGGCATGCTGGCTGATGAATTCTGGGAGTTGAAGTCCACCCCTCTTAAAGTCTGTATCAGGGGTCTTCCAACTTGGGCCTTTTATGACTTGTGGACTTCAACTCCCAGAATTCCTCCGCCAGGCATGCTGGCTGACGAATTCTGGGAGTTGAAGTCCACCCCTCTTAAAGTCTGTATCAGGGGTCTTCCAACTTGGGCCTTTTATGACTTGTGGACTTCAACTCCCAGAATTCCTCAGCCAGGC
Source organism: Daboia siamensis (assembly GCA_024449315.1). Lineage (NCBI taxonomy): Eukaryota > Metazoa > Chordata > Lepidosauria > Squamata > Viperidae > Daboia > Daboia siamensis. Next base: position 53,823 of record JAKJMR010000933.1, read on the forward strand.
ACACAATTCTGGGAGTTGAAGTCCACAAGTCATAAAAGTCCCATGCTGGAAGGCCCCTGATTTAGACTCTTATTAGCATGCCAAGTTGTCTTCTGCTGAGTTTAGACACTCAGCTCGGCATCTGACCATTCTGCCTATTGCACCGGGCAGCATTTCTACAAGGACTTGGAAAGTGCTTGGCTGAAGTGCTTCTAATTTGGACATCACAGCAACTCAATCCGAGATCAATTTTTACAAGCTGGACAAATGCCCCAGATACCTCCTGTCGATGGGAATAGAGAGTGAAGGAACTGTAGCAGTATTCCAGTATCTGAGGGGCTGCCACAAAGACGAGGGCGCCAACCTATTCCCCAAAGCGCCTGAAGGCAGGACAAGAGACGACGACAAATGGAAACTCATCAAGGACAGAATCAGCCTAGAACTAAGATGACTGCCAAAGTCCCTTCCAACTTTATTATTATTTCCTGACAGTGAGAACAATTAACCAGTGGAACGATTTCTCTCCAGAAGTGGTGAATGCTCCAACACTGAAAGTTTTGAAGAAGAGACTGGACAGCCATTTGTCTGAAATGGTATAGGGTCTCCTGACTGAGCAGGGGGTTGGACTAGACCTCCAAGGTCCCTTCCAACTCTGTTATGTTTTGTTAACAGGGATCTTTTGGGACTTTCGACCCGCGCAGCAGATGTTGTGTCTTGTGGCGTGTTTCAGATTCCCACCAAAACGATAAAATAGCCCGAACTGCTACGATTTGTAGGACCTCAGGAGCCTAACTGCACTAGGCCTACCGAAGTAGCTCAAGATCATACGATGAGATGAAGGATGTTTTTCCCTTCCCATGCAATTCCTCCCAGGGTTGGCTAACCCAACCCAACCCAACTGGTCACAGATCAAGACAGACAGAGGTGTGGAATGGGGAAAGAGTAAATAAAGGATCAGAGGGAACTCTTTGCTGCTCGGCACTGTTTATGGCCCACAGACGATAAACAAACTGTGGAGGCCTTTTAACTAATATTTTGTTTATTCCTCCAAAACAACACACACACACACAAAGATACATTACAGATGTTTATAAAGAGCATAAAGGAACCCAAGTTTGCAATTGTGTTTACAGATTCCCCTTTGAGATGAAAAGCCCTGCAGAAATGTCATCGTTCACCCACCCAGCCCATCGCATCTTCTATTGTTTTGAAGCTTCTTCCTGTCGAAAGCCACCCTTGAACCCCTTTTCCCAAGGACTCCTAACAAAAGCCTGCTGGTTCCTAGTGCAGTCTGGCAAGAGATGATGGGAAACGGGTTACTTGTGCAGCGGCGGTCCCTCTTCCGACAGACCAGCAATTCTTCAGCAGCTGCGTCACTCGCTGCTGCCTCTTTGTTCAAAATAATATATATAATATATATATATATATTTATATTTCAGGGCCAGAAACAGAGTTTTTCTACATCAGGGCTTTTCAACCTTTTCACCCACTCTACCACTTTTAGGAGATGGCAACATCCGGGTACCACCAGTCGCCTAGCAAGGTGTCAAAAACTTGATGACCAAAAAAAAGGAAAAAAGTGATGAAGTACAGGTAGTCCTCCACTTACAACAGTTCGCATAGTGACTGTTCGAAGTTACAATGGCACTGAAAAAAGTGCCCCCCAAGCCACAGCCGAGCAAGACACCTGCCTGCCTGCTCAGCGGTGCTCTTCCTCCTGTCCGAGGTTTTCATTGTTGTGAGCATTTCTGTTCAGGATTGGCAGCGGGAGTGGGGTGGGGTGGGGGGTTGTTTGGTTTTTATTTCCCCCCCCCTGCTGGGTGGTTGCAGCAGGTTTTGGTCACTTCACATGACCCTGGGACACCGTGACCGTCATAAACATGAATCAGTTGCCAACCATCTGAATGTAAATCACAAGACCCTGGAGATGCTGCAACATTCCAGCTGATCGGCGCTTCTTCTGGGCTCAGCAAAAGTGCCAGGATTAGTGCTGAACTCCAGCTGGAGCCTGGTGCTTCCGCTGAGCCCCGACAGCCCTGTAGCTCCAGCCGTCTCTCGTTCAGGCTTGTGCGGTGCTGCCACCAGTTCAGCTCATTCCCCTCCCCGGCTACCACTTTTCTGGGATGGTCGCGTACCACCTGCCAGGTGCCCATGTACCCCAGGTGGTACCCGTGCCACTGGTTGAAAAGCTCCGGTCTACATCCAAAGCAAGGCTGCCTTCGCTCCCCTCTGATCCCTCCTGTCACCTCCCTTCCTACCATTCAGGTAGACTGAATCCAACATTTCCATTGCTAAGCTAAGGAAAGCAATTCTCCCAAAGGAGCTTCTTCAAAAGACAACTGGACTTTGTTTTTCCTTGAAGACGTTTCGCTTCTCGTCCAAGAAGCTTTTCTCGTGGATGTTTCCAGGGCGTTATCAGCTTGCCACTTGCCCTTAAGATGGGCCGTATGGGCAAGATTACTCTCCAGGCCCGTGAGATATGAACAAGCAGATGGCTCTCTTAAAGGAAGGAACTTTAGCCTTGTGAGCTTTTTCAGTTCTGAAGCTACTTGGAGGAAAAGCGAAAGGTCTTCAAGGAAAAAGAAAGAAAGTCCAGCAGCAAAGAATAGAATAGAATAAATATTGGAATGAAGAGAAGAGAAGAGAAGAGAAGAGAAGAGAAGAGAAGAGAAGAGA
>JAKJMR010000933.1:56487-67245 GCA_024449315.1 Daboia siamensis
ATAGAATAGAATAGAATAGAATAGAATAGAATAGAATAGAATTGAATAGAATAGAATAGAATAGAATAGAATAGAATAGGAAAGTCAGATTTGCTTAACGACCATATGGTTCACTTAAAGATAGCAATGTTTTGCTTAACAAGGTGGTAAAAAAAGGTCATAAAATTGAGCATGACTTAACAACCACCTTGCTTAAACCACAGAAATTCTTCTCTCCACGGTGGTCATAAGTTGAGGACTTCCAGCTGGTAAGAAGAACCTGAACCTCCCCATCAAGAAGTCAAGCAGGGCTGACATAAGCAGGGCTGAACGGGAAGGTCTGCCTTCATGAGACTCAGGTCTGTGTTTCCTCAACCTAAAACTCCTGGAGGCACAGCTGAGAAGTCCGACAAAGAGACAGAATTCCTCCTCTGATGACCAACCATTAGTCACCACCAATTGGGAAATGGGAAAGAGAAGGTTACTCAGACAATTCCCACGCTTGCCCCTTCCAGAAACCAGCTTTTTCTAGGTGAAGGATTCCCCCCGCCCCCCCCTCCCGAAAAAATGCTGAGGAACAGCTGGACTACCAGATCTGGAATGCAAAAATCTGGGCAATCACTAAGAAAATGGCTGCCAGCTCCTAATGTAGTACAGGTAGTCTTCAGCTTACTACGCGCAACGGAGATCAAAATTTCTGTTGTTAAGCCAGGCCGTTACGGAGTGAAAGGCTAATTTTACAACTTTCTTTGCCATGGTTGTGAACCAAATCACTGCCATTGTTAAGTGAATCATGCAGTCATTAAGCAAATCTGGCCTCCCCCAATGACTTTGTTTGCTGGAAACCGGCTGGGAAAGTTACAGATGGTGATGATATGACCCTGGGACACTGTCATAAATATATGCCAATTGCCAAGCAGCTGAATTTTGATCACATGACCATGGGGTTGCTACATCAGGTGTAAGTATGAGGATCAATTGTAAACCATTTTTTAAATGCTATTGTAACTTTAAATGGTGACTAAATGAATGGTTATAAGTTGAGGACTACCTGTAGTCCCAATTTCTGCAGCCCAGATACGGCCCAGCTTGAGCAGGGGGCTGGACTAGAAGACCTCCAAGGTCCCTTCCAGCTCTATTCTATTCTATTCTATTCTATTCTATTCTATTCTATTCTATATTATTCTATTCTATCCATTATTCTATTCTATTCTATTCCAACTATTCTATTCCTATTTTATATTATTCTATACCAGACATGTCAAACACAAGGCCCGGGGGCCAGATCCGGCCCGCGAAGTGATTTCATGCGGCCCGCGAAGCCATGCTGTAAACAGTGAGGGAACGGCCCCCACTGCCTTGGCCCTGGCCCAGAGACCCTCCTTCCACCAGAGACCCTCAGATCTGTCCCACTCCTGCCCAGGCCCCATAGGCACCCTTGATGTGAACGATGTAGAGCTGGCCACACCCACTCAGTAGGCCATACGCACTCTAGCCACGCCCACCCAGTAGGCCACACCCACTCGGCCCCCTGAGGGCAACCGCAATGCTGATGTGGCCCTCAATGAAATTGAGTTTGACACCCCTGTTCTATACTATTCATTATTCTATTCTATTCTATAATATTTATTCTCTTCTCTTCTCTTCTCTTCTCTTCTCTTCTCTTCTCTTCTCTTCTCTTCTCTTCTCCAATATTTATTTTATTCTATTCTATTCTGTTCTATTCTATTCTATTCTCAATAGTTTCTATTCTATTCTATTCTATTCTATTCTATTCTATTCTTCTTCCTGTTTCTATTCTATTCTATTCTATTCTATTCTATTCTATTCTATTCTATTCTTCTTGTTACTATTCTGTTCTATTCTGTTCTATTCTATTCTATTCTATTCTATTCTATTCTATTCCATTCTTCTTCCTGTTTCTATTCTATTCTATTCTATTCTATTCTATTCTCAATAAAGTTTCTATTCTGTTCTATTCTATTCTATTCTTCTTCCTGTTTCTATTCTATTCTATTCTATTCTATTCTATTCCATTCTTCTTCCTGTTTCTATTCTATTCTATTCTATTCTATTCCATTCTTCTTCCTGTTTCTATTCTATTCTATTCTATTCTATTCTATTCTATTCTATTCCATTCCTGTTTCTATTCTATTCTATTCTATTCTATTCTATTCTATTCCATTCTTCTTCCTGTTTCTATTCTATTCTATTCTATTCTATTCTATTCTATTCTATTCTATTCTATTCTTTATTATCCTGTGCCAGACCAAGCAAGCTTCTGCTATTGTAGAAACCCTCTCAGACCTAAAGATGCTTTTCAAAAGACAACTGGACTTTTACTTTTGTTTTGTTTTTTTTAAAATGTTTCACTTGTCACCCAAGAAGCTTCTTCAGTTCTGGATGAGAAGTGAAACATTTTCAAAGAAAAAAACCCCCACTAAGATAGTCCAGCTGCCTTTTGAAAAGCATCTTTGGCACAACTAGGGCCTGGATGATTGAGAATCTCCGTAGACAGCAAACCCTGTTAGAAACAACTTTTATTGTTCAAAGCACAGACATCCACCAACCAAGCGTCCCCCGCTCTCTGTGACAAAACCAGTTGAGACTTCAAAATGAACTGGGCAAACGAAGTTGAGAGTCGTTTCCTGATCAAAGACAGCTGTCCTGGGAAATGATACCACCAGCCAGCCCGGCAAAAACCAGCCAAATCTTAGCACTCAAAGCGATCCCGTCTCACTTCAAGTTTTTTTTTCTTTTATTTGGAGCAGACTGAAGGAGTCTGACTTCTGCAGAAGCTTCCAGAAGAACTTTTTTTTTTCCTTTTCTTCTACCACTGCCCGGCCCTAATCATGGGAGTTTCAGAGGACGCCCCAAGAGACGTGGTTTTCCATTCATCGTAATGCTCTTTCATTCTAACTCATCTTCTTATCCTTCCCTTCACACACACCCCGTCCCCCCCCAAGGAAGGAAAATTATATCAGGGAAGGAAGAAAAAAAAACGGAACAGTTGCCCAATATCCTGTGATCTGTTAAGATTATAAGCTTTCCATCCAGGAACACTGATTCAGGGCAATTCTTCCAGAAAATACTGTCTACGGGGAATTCTCAACTTATTGACATAACTGGGAGCAGAATTTCAGTTGCTAAGCAAGATGGGTCTTCGGTGAAGCCCTGCCAAATTTTATGGCCTGTTTTTTTTTTTGCCACAGTTGTTAAACAAACCACTCAGCAGTTGCTAAATGAATAATGCGATCTTTAAGCAAATCTGCCTTCCCCCCCGCCCCCATCGGCTTTGCTTATCGGAAGCCGGTTGGCAAATGGCGATGCCGGGATGCCGCAACTGTCATAAATTCATGCCCGTTACCAAGCACCAAATTTTGATCACGTGACCGCTGGGATCACAAAGGTGCTTTTTCAGGAGGCAACTGGGCTTTCGTGCCTTTGTGTGTTTGTTTGTTTAAGATGTTTCGCTTCTCATCCGAGGAGCTTCTTCAGTTCTGACTGGGTATGGTGGGGAATGGAAGGATTTATACTCCTTGCAGACAGCCGGCCATTTGCCTTCTTTTAGAGAGTCCTTGAGGCCACTTGGAGGTTTACCTGTGTCCTCAGGGTCACCTGAGTGGTGCAAATGGGTGTGGAGCCTTCTTAACCAGAATATAAATCCTTCCGTTCCCCACCATCCAGTCAGAGTTGAAGAAGCTCCTTGGATGAGAAGCAAAACGTCTTCAAAGAAAAACAAGGAAGTCCAGTTGCATCCTGAAAAAAAGCGCCTTTGGGACAACCGTGACCTGGCTGGCTAAGAACCTACAATAGACACTGACCATTGGGATGCTACGACTGTTTTATGTGGGAGGACCAGTAGCAAGCCACTTTTTTTCAGGGGCTTTATAACTTCAAACATTTGCTAAAGGAATAGTTGTAAGTCAAGAACTCAAGTTTTCGACATCGAACTGAAGAAAGATGCATAAAGGAAGATGGGTCTACCTAATTGAAGAATTAAACTCTGTGGTTCTCCAAAATGGATGTAGGTGTGGGGCTGGAGAGAGGGTGGGGGACACGTATTTTGAGTTACCTTTGGGTTGGGATCCTGGGGAGAAAAAATGGGCAGATGTCCACCTCGATTGGGGGCCGAGCTAAATCCCACAAGCAGAGGGGAGGGGGAAAAAAAATTGGCACCAGCTCTGCATAAATAAGTAATGGCTCTATACAATTCAACCTATCGAGAGCAGAATCATCATTTTTAATATAGCCCGGAGTAAGCACACTGCCGAAATTCTTCAAGAAAATAGCCACTTTAGGGACTGAGCTGCATCCCATCGACAGAAACTTGGTGCCAGATAATGGCTTTAGTCATTGTCTTCCTCCCCGGAGACCAGAAACCCCATCAAGGGAGGTTGACAAGGATTTGGAGAAAGTGGACCATCACTTGTCATTATGGGACATGACGTTGCTGCCATATCACAACGTTTAGCTACTACTTGTCCCCTTTCAAAGGAAGCAGACATTCTCCGTCCATTATGTTCAGCCAAGTAAACACATTTGAAGGAGAGGTCAGCAGAAGGAAGGATGATGGCGAGAAGCGGGGGCCCACGGTGGCAAAGCCTTCTCTTCCATCTCTTTAACGCAGGGGTCCCCACCAACCCCCAGTCTGTGGACCAGAACCGGGCCGTGACATGCCAACAACCGGTCCACACAAGTAAGCAAAGCCCCATCCGTGAGATGCAGGCAGCACACAAAACCACGCACCCTCCGGGCCGCGGAAAAACCTCTCTCCACGGAACCGGTCCTTGGTGTCCCAAAAGGTTGGGGGCCTCTGCTTTAACCCACAACAGAGTATTCTGCAAAGGTCCTTCCTTTTAAGGCAGGGGTCTTCAAACCTGGCCCTTTTATGACTTGTGGACTTCAACTCCCAGGATTCCTCAGGCCAGTGATGGTGACTTTTTTTCCCCCAAGCCACTGTAACTTTGAATGGTTGCAATGGCACTTAGGCTTACATATCACTTCACCGTGCTTTTACAGCCCTGTCTAAGCGGTTTACATGGCTGGCTGAGGAATTCTGGGAGTTCAAGTCCACAAGTCATAAAGCGGCCACGGATGGGGACCCCCTGCTTTAAATGAATCATAGCCAAGGCAGGAGTGGTGATGTTGTGCTTACCACGTCAGCATCCTCCCCGCAGTCAAGTGATCAAAATTCGGAGGCTTGGCAACTGGCATGTACTTACGACGGTTACAGTGTCCCGGGGATCCTGTGATCATCTTTTGCAACCTTTTGACAAGCAAAGCCAATGGGGGAGACGGCTTCACTTTACAAACGTGTTAGTGGCTTAACAACTGCAGTGGTTCACTTAACAATTGTGGCAAGAAAAGCCGTACAATGGGGCAAAAGACTCCCTTAGCAGATGTTATCATTTAGCAGCATAAATTTTGGGCTCGTGGTCGTAAGTCGAGGACGGCCCGTATAGTGGATTATTTATGTCTTTAAAACAAATTCATGATTTCATCTCAAATATATGTGCTTTTATTCCTGAAGCCGTAATCCAAGAACCTTGTCAAAATCTTAAAAGTGTTTAATTTTAATTAAAATTTGTTTTTAAGAAAAATTACTACTTTTTCTCGGGCAAAAACAAAACAAAACAAAAGGCATGGACAGTCTGTTTCTCTTTTTTAAGATTCAAAGACTTGAGGATCAAATATACCGTGACGTTGCAGCCCCACAGTTTACAAAAGAAAATTTCAATCGATTAAGGTACTCATTACTTTAATGAACTGCTTTAATTAACTGCGCTGGGATTTCAGAATTGAAAAGAAGCCAACTGTGGCTTCTCCCACAATAGGAAACCAGAAGCCGTGAGACTAGGAGGTGAGGGAAGCTATAGGCCTCCCCATCTTAGGAAAAATACGAAACAGAAGGAAGACACCAACCTGGTCCATTCATTGGCCAAAGAAGAGAGACATGGCACAAAGAGGAGCGGGTCAATTTATTTTCCAAAGCACCAAAAAAGCAAGACAAGGAACAATGGATGGAAACTTATCAAGGAGAGAAGCAACCTGGAATTAAGGAGAAACTTCCTAACAGTGAGGACAATTAACCAGTGGAGCAGCTTGCCACCAGAAATTGTGGGTGCTCCATCACTGGAGGTTTTTAAGAAGAAGCTGGACAGCCACTTGTCTGAAATGGTATAGGGTCTCCTGCTTGGGGGGAGGGGAGGTGTTGGACTAGAAGACCTCCGAGGTCTATTCTGATTGATTGATTAAAGTGCATTAAATAACTGTGCAAGCTATGCAAAACGATCCTTAGGTGAAGCAAAAAAATTACTTGGAAATGCAGTCAGCAAGTTAAAACAACGGAAGCTCTTGGTGGCTTTGCTGCATTATCACTAATAATTTGGCCTTAAATAAATCAAGGCATAATACAACAATCAATGCAAGTATATTTCACAAAGCCACCACAGATCTACCGTAAAGCACTCCTTCAATTACATTTTTTTTTTAAAAAAAAAAACACCATCCTTTGCCATTTTTGCTTTCAGTAATGGAAGCATAACATACAGCACGTAAATGCACACCCACCAAGCAAAAATTATCCTACAGTACATATCTGCTCGGCTACTACCACAGAGAAGCTGGCACTTTAATGAAGATTTAATCTGAAAGGCAATTTGAAAAACAACTTTTCTTTCGTGTTATGGTCTATCAGTGGCTTTCGCTTCAACAGAACGGGAAAGATCAACCTGTTTCCCATTAAAAATAAAATTAAGGGCAACATCAAACAGAAGCCTCCAGCATATAATTTTGCTTGCTGTTGTTCAGTCGCTAAGTCCTGTCTGACTCTTCGTGACCCCACGGACCACAGCCACGCCAGCCCACACCCTCTTTGGTGCACAACTGTGGCGAAGAGGTAGTAAAATGGGGCAGATCTCACTTAAGAACTGTCTCGCTTAGCAACGGAAACATGGGGCTCCGTTGTGGTTGTTAAGTCAAGAACTACCTGTAATATTATAGAATTTTTTTTCAAGCCAGCCAAGGAACTCTGGAAGTTGAAGCCCACCCCTCTTAAAGTTGCTGAGATTGAGACACAGCCTTCACAACGACCACCCCCCCAAAAAATCCACTTCCCTCCCCTTTTGTGAAAGGCATGGTTGAGTCTCCAGCACCGCGTGAACCCCACGGCACTGCAACCGTCACAAATGTGAGCCGGCTGTCCAGCATCCGAATATGAATCCCACGCCCGTGGGGACGGCTGCAATGGTCGTTAAGTGTGAAAAACGCTCATACGTCGAGGAGCGGCTGTACTGACAATTCGCCGGAGTGCCTTCGAAAATCGAGCCCCTTTGCAATCGGCCGACGGGATCCTGCCAGGATGTCTCACATCCAGCCATGGAGAAAAACTGACCCCTGTCGGTAACTTTGAGATTATCCCAAATGGGTTCCTGGTTCCTCCCCCCCCCCCCCCCCCCCACACCATTTGAAAGACAGCTGCTTCCAGTTTTGCAGCAGCGGAGGGAAATGTTGCAACCCAGAGACGGTTGACGGCATGTCTTCTAGTGATTTCCCCCCCCTCCGCCGCCCCCCCTTCCACCCCACCACATCAAATTCTGACCATACTTAGCTGCAGCTTTCCTTTTAAGGTCAAAACCTTGTCGCAGGAGCTTCGGATCCCAGCATCTTTTAGCAGTGGGAGCGTCACAGTAAACAAACATACATCAAGGCCAGCCAAGCTGGCCCTTTTCAAGAAGGGTTAGGAGGAGTGACAGCCCGAACGTCTGGGGGCGAAAGGCAGATTTCCCCCGCTGCTTCTTCGTTGAAGGAAGTTGGCGTTTTGGGGGGGCCGGGCAACTTGGGGGACCTGGGCAACTTATTTTTCTTCCTTTCAGAAGTCGAAAGGAGCACGTGAAAAAGACGACTGCCCTGTGTCTTGTTTATAAATGGAGAGCCTACATTCCCGCTCGGCCTGCAAGTCTCTCCTAGCAGAAATAAAATCGTCATTCCAGGCAGATTTTTGATACCCAGAGTGTAGTTATGACTGCTCTTCTAGGGCAGTGTTATTTCAGTCTAGGTGAGTGGAAGGTGAGTGGACTTCAACTCCCAGAATTCTCAGCAATGTGGACGAGAAACAGTGGTTGGAAACTGATCAAAGAGAGAAGCAATGTGGAATTAAGAAAAAAAACTTCCTAACAGCAGTGAGCACAATTAACCAGGGGAACAGCTTGCCTCCAGAAATCGTGGGTGCTCCATCACTGGAGGTTTTTAAGAAGAGACTAGACAGTCACTTGTCTGAGATGGTGTAGGTTCTCCTGCTTGAGCAGGGGGCTGGACTAGAAGACCTCCAAGGTCCCTTCCAGCTCTATTCTATTCTATTCTATTCTATTCTATTCTATTCTATTTTCTATTCTATTCTATTCCTAATTCTTATTCTTATTCTATTCTATTCTATTCCTTATTCTATTCTATTCTCCATAAAAATTCTATTCTTTCATTGTTCTATTCTATTCTATTTCATATTCTATTCTATTCCTAATTCTTATTCTATTCTATTCTATTCTATTCTATTCTATTCTATTCTCAATAAAAATTCTATTCTTTCATTGTTCTATTCTATTCTATTCTATTCCATTTTCTATTCTATTCTATTCTATTCTATTCTATTCCATTTTCTTTTCTTTTCTATTCTATTCTATTCTATTCTATTCTATTCTATTCTATTCTATTCTATTCTATTCCATATTCTATTCTATTCTATTCTATTATATTCTATTCTATTCAGCAAGACTGGGAAACACTGTTCTAGGTTAAAACTTGGAGGCACACTTTATCTTAGTTTACATCTTCCTTAGGCAACAATTCCAAAAGAGTGATCACTGAGTAGGTGGAAGAAGGAAAGATCATCCAAAGTGTCTTCAAAGGACTTATTTTGCTTCCATGTCTAGAAAATAACTTCAGTGAATATTTTTCTCAGGGGAAAAAAAAAATCCTGGGAAATTGGTGTAGACACCGAGCACCAATTTCTGGGCATGTGCTCAAAGAATATTTCGTTCTTTTTAATATTTGGCTCCTTAGAACCACCGTTTTGGATACAGCAGACCTCAACGTTCTCATAAAAATAAAGACCAAATTCCATCTTAGAAGATTGTGAGATCAGACTGCTTAGAAATGTGATATCCATTTCTTTCAGAAATAAATAATAATAATAATAAAGAAACATTAACACGCAGTCCTCCTGTTTTCTGAGATGATACTGTACAAGTCACCCTCAACCTATGACTATAACTGAACCCTAAAGTTCCATAGCTAAGCCAGGCAGTTCTTAAATGAGTCGCACCCCATTTTATGACTTTTTTTGTCATTGTTGTGAAATGAACCACTCATTCGTTAAGCAAATCTGGCTACCCTCACTGACTTTGTTTGCTGGAAGTTCCCTAAGAAGGTTGCAAATGACAATTCCCCAGGTCCTCAAGACACTGCGTCCGTCGTAAACACAGGCCGGTTGCCAAACGCCCAAATTTTGATCACGTCACCGTGATTATTTGAGGGGATGCCACAAAGAAGAGGGCGGGGGGTCACGTTATTCTCCAAAGCACCAGAGGGAAGGATGAGAAACAATGGTTGGAAACTGATCAAAGAGAGAAGCAACCTGGAATTAAGGAGAAACTTCCTGACAGTGAGGACAATTAACCAGTGGAACAGCTTGCCTCCAGATATCGTGGATGCTCCATCACTGGAGGTTTTTAAGGAAAGACTGGACGGTCACTTGTCTGAAATGGTATAGGTTCTCCTGCTCGAGAAGGGGGCTGGACCAGAAGACCTCCAAGGTCACTTCCAGCTCTCTTCTCTTCTCTACTCTACTCTCCCAAGGTCACCCATCTGGCTTTCATAGCTAAGGTGGGACTAGAACTCACCATCTTCTGGCTTTCAGCCTGGTGCCTTAACCACTAGACCTGGGATGTCAAACTCAATTTCATTGAGGGCCACATCAACATTGCGGTTGCCCTCAGGGGGCCGGGTGGGTGTGGCCTGGATGGGCATGGCCTACTGGGTGGGCGTGGCTAGAGCATATGGCCTACTGGGTGGGCGTGGCCAGCTCTACATCGCTGGCATCAAGGGTGCCTATGGGGAGCCTGGGCAGGAGTGGGACAGATCTGGGGGTCTCTGGCAGGAGGAGGGTCTCTGGGCCAGGGCCAAGGCAGTGGGGGCCGTTCCCTCACTGTTTCCAGGATGGCTTCGCGGGCCGCATGAAACCACTTCACGGGCTGGATCTGGCCCCCGGGCTTTGTGTTTGACATGTCTGCACTAGACTGACTCTCTAATATGGCTGATTCCCCATCCTAAACCAATGCTTGAACTGATCCATTCTGGAGGCAGAGCAAATAATATAGTGTGGAAGTCGATGAGAAATCGTTTCGAACACTTACTTGTGACGAAGAATTTTTTAGTGAAAGTGCAGCTGTCAAAGGCAGCAATCTTCTCTTGCAAGACGACAACAAGAATCCTGAAAATGCACAGAAAGGTACATATGTACAAAATAAAGAATACCTGAAGTGCAAAATGTGCTTTTTTAAAAAAAAAAAAAAAGTGCTTCCCCTTTCTCCCCTCTTTTTGTAATGGTTTCGCCCAAGAGATCCATGCAGGTCAATGTATAGTTTGTGTGCGTTTGTGTGAGTGTGTGTGTGTATACACACGCCCAGGAGAAGAAGGAGAGAAAGATGCCTTAAGAAAAACTGTTAACTTCACACAAAGTATTTCAATGTCTGTTGGCTGTTACTTGCTTTTTTGCCTGGG
>JAKJMR010000933.1:80834-94190 GCA_024449315.1 Daboia siamensis
AAGGAAGGAAGGAAGGAAGGAAGGAAGGAAGGAAGGAAGGAAGGAAGAGACAGTAACAATTAGAGAACACTGGAGGAGGAGGAGGAAGAGGTGAGCCCTCCTCGCCCCTCTCTCACACTATAATAATAATAATAAAGTTGGAAGGGACCTTGGAGGTCATCTAGTCCAACCCCCTGCTCAGGCAGGAAACCTTATACCATTTCAGACAAATGGCTGTCCAGTCTCTTCTTAAAAGCTTCCAGGGTTGGAGCATTCACCACTTCTGGAGGCAGGTAGTTCCACTGGTTAATTGTTCTAACTGTCAGACAATTCATCCTTAATTCCAGGTTGCTTCTCTCCTTGACTAATTTCCATCCGTTGCTTCTTGTCCTGCCTTCAGGTGCTTTGGAGAAGAGCTTGACTGCCTCTTCTTTGGGGCAGCCCCTGAGATACTGGAACACTGCTATCATGTCACCCCTCGTCCTTCTCTTCGTTAAACTACACATACCTAATTCCAGCAACCGTTCCCTATATGTTTTAGCCTCCAGCCCCCTAATCATCTTTGTTGCTCTTCTCTGGACCCTTTCTAGAGTCTCAACATCTTTTTTACATCGTGGTGACCAAAACTGGATGCAGTTACTGATTTATAGCAGCGATTCAGAGGGCGGTCAAAAAAGAGACAGAGGCAAACCATTACCCTATTTTTGTAGGCCAGGAGTGAGGTGGGTGGTAACTGAGAAAATTTTGAAAAGGTTGGAAGGGGGAGGGGAAGGTGGGGTGGGGGGGAAGGGAAGGAAAAAGGCAAACGCCGAAATAGTCCGAGGCCTTTCATTCCTCTTCATTCCCCTCTTAAAAGCATCGTCCCCTCAACATCACACAAGAAGAAGAAAAGAAAAGAAAAGAGAAAAAAAAAAAAAAACGTTGTCGGCCACATGAGAAACTTTCCAAGGCCCGAAGGGAGGCTTTTGATTCCAGACTGCTCTGGGCATTAGCAAGGACGTAATAATTAGGGTAAAAAGTTCAACCGCAGCAGCTCTGCGTCTGCCCGGCTGCCAGAAATACAAGATTTCCTGCCCTTCCCAACTGGCTTCTTAATTCTCTACTCGCCCGCCTGCCTGCCTGCCTGCCTGCCTGGCCTCAGAAAGAAAGACCAGATCGAAAAACATTTGGGGCTTCGCGGATCCCCGGCTCTTCGAATTAGCTTGATCGCAAAGTTTGCGTTATTTAATAAATTAAAGGGCTCAGGGTGGTGGTGGTGGTGGTTTTGTTTTTTCTTGAAAGGTAGGCTTTGGGCCAAGGCGATGGCTCCCTTGCAGGAATAGGGATTATCACTTAAGCTGTCCCTCGCCGGGGGGGGGGGGGGGGGGGGGGGGGGGGGGAGGGGGGGGGGGTGGGGGGGGGGGCAGGTGGAGGAAGGGAGCCGGGAGTCTCTTCTGGCCGGCAGTTAATATTTTGGTTTAATTTTCTGGTGTCAATGGGTAATTGTCAAAAGAAAGGCAGGCACCCTGAGGGGGGGGGGGGGAAGGAGAGAAACAACCTTAGAACTAAGGAGGAATTTCCTGACAGTGGGGACAATTAATCAGTGGAACAGCTTGCCACCAGAAGCCGTGAATGCTCCAACGCTGGAAGTTGTTAAGAAGAGACTGGACAACCATCAGAAATGAGCAGGGGGTTGGACTAGAAGACCTCCAAGGTCCCTTCCAACTCTGTTTCTATTCTGTTCTGTTCTGTTCTGTTCTATTCCAGTCTAGTCTAGTCTATTCCATTCTTTCATTATTCCATTCCATTCCATTCCATTCTCTATTCTATTCTATTTCTTATTCTATTCTATTCTATTCTATTCTATTTCTTATTCTATTCCCTATTCTATTCTATTCTATTCTATTCTATTCTATTCTATTTCTTATTCTATTCTATTTCTATTCTATTTCTTATTCTATTCCTTATTCTATTCTATTCTATATAAAGATTCTATTCTATTCTATTCTATTTCTATTCTATTCTAATTATTATTCTATTCTATTATTCTATTTATTCTATTATTCTATTCTATTCTTATTCTATTCTAATTCTATTCTATTCTATTTCTTATTCTATTTCTTATTCTATTCTATTCTATTCTATTCTATATAAAGATTCTATTCTATTCTATTCTATTCTATTCTAATTCTTTCTTATTCTATTCCTTATTCTATTCTATTCTATTCTATATAAAGATTCTATTTTATTCTATTCTATATAAAGATTCTATTCTATTCTATTCTATTCTATTCTACTCTATTCTTCTATTCCATTCTATTCTCAATATTCTATTCTATTCTATTCTTATTCCTATTCCTATTCTATTCTATTCTATTCTATTCTATTCTATTCTATTCTATTCACAGCTCAAGACACATTGTAGGGGCAATCTCTGCACACATCCCTGCATCATTTCAAATGTAAACATGTGAAACGGGCATAGCTTTAATTTCAGCTTATTTTTATTCTTCCGTGTGGATTTGTGCAGAGGACTGCTCTCATCCCTGCTGCACAGATCTAGTGTTGCACAAGGTTTGGCTCAGAAAACCCCAGGATACAAGGGGAACCTGGAAAGGAGGAAGGTGTCCTTCAAGGCTTGCGGACTTTCAACTCCCCGAATTCGCAGGCCAGCCATGCTGGCTGGGGGAAAACTGGGAGTCGAAGTCCATAGATCTTAAAGCGGCCAAGCTTGAGAATTCTGGGAGTTGAAGTCCACCAGGTTGCCAAGGTTGGACACCCCTGCTGTAAAGCATGGCATGTTTAGGTTGATTTGCAACAGAAGAAAGCGGGGCCAGCAGAACAAATATAAGGTGTTCGGACCGGAGAGAATGTCCTTCTCTTTCTTTTCCGACTGTCAATGCGACTTAGATCACGGATGAACGTGCTCTGGAAGTCGCTGTAGATCTGTCAGTGATTTTTTTTTTTTACTTTTTATTTTGTTTTTTTTTTTTTTTGCTTCCAGAGCATCCTTGAATAAAGAACACTTTTCTGAAACGCATCCAGCTGAAACAATTAAAAGCAAAGAAAACGCATTTTATTGGCCCTTGGGGAATTCTCTCCTTCCTTCCTTCCTTCCTCCTTTATTCCGGAGCCATAAATATTTCATAAGAGTCAACGGTCAGGAACGGCAGGTGAGAAGGACTGGAACTACAGCTAAGCACTCTCTTGAAGCCAACAGGACTGAAAATTGGCGCATCTTCTAGCAATGGAAAACCCAGCGCCCTCCTCCCTTCCAGCACTGATGACGTTACCTAGTTGGGTCATGAAACGTCTGCAAGGAAACAGCCAAGATCGGAGTGCACCAACGACCCCACAGGTCAACCCTGAGCTACAAATATTCTCTTCTGTTGATACAGGGAGGGCTACAAAAGACTTCCCAAACTTAGCCCAAACTGCCTGAGCGCATTTGCCTTGACTTGGATTCTCTGGCCCTGCTCTTGGCTGGGAATTTATACAGTACGTTCCCTCTTGGATAGGTATCTACAGCAGCGCTTCTCCACCTTGGCCATTTTAAGAAGTTAAAGGTAAAGGTAAAGGTTCCCCCGCACATGCGTGCTAGTCGTTTCCGACTCTAGGGGCCAGTGCTCATCTCCGTTTCAAAGCCGAAGAGCCAGCGCTTGTCCGAGGACGTCTCCGTGGTCATGTGGCTGGCATGACTAGATGCCAAAGGTGCACGGAACGCTGTTACCTTCCCACCGGAGTGGTCCCTATTTTTCTGCTTCCATTTTTACGTGCTTTCGAACTGCTAGGCTGGCAGGAGCTGGGACGAGTAACAGACGTTCACCCTGTTATGCGGCACTTGGGATTCGACCCGCCAAACTGCCGACCTTCAGATCGACAAGCTCAGCATCCTAACCCACTGAGCCACCGCGTCCCTAGAACTTAAAGACTTTAAGAAGTTAAAGACTTCCAATTCCCAGAATTCCCCAGCCAGCCATGTTGGAAGTCCACCCATCATGCTTGGCTGGGGAATTCTGGGAACTGAAGTCCACGCGTCTTAAAGTGGCCAAGTTTGAGAAACAGGATAATTCTGTCTTGACGCTCAACAGGCCCCTCTTTGTTTTTCAAACGTTCACGGTTAAAATCACGATACAAAAGCGGGATGATAGTTACAGGAAAAATAAACCTACATTTAAACACAGATCTAAATACATATACAGATCAAGCACAAGGAATCTTTTTTCCTAAGCTGTTCAAGCTTGACACCCAATCTGAAAAAAGAAGGAAGGCTTGGGCATTGCTGAAGGAGAGACAGAACAGCTTTGTCTTCTCTCCATAACTCTGTGACAGAGAACAGAGAACACAGTACAGAATAACAGAGCTGGAAGGGACCCTGGAGGTCATCTAGTCCAACCCCCTGCTCAAGCAGAAGACCTATGCCGCTTCAGACAAACGACTGTCCAGTCTCTTCTTAAAAACCTCCAACGATGGAGCGCCCACAACTTCTGAAGGCAACAACAAAAGGCTTCAGAAAGATTAGGATCCCTCCCAGCCACATCATGCTCATAAGCCCCCCAAATACTAAAATATTAAAAATAATCTACAACATATAAAGAAACTGGTGACCTAAAACAACAAACGACTAGGGATTTGAGATGTTCAATGATCCAGGTCATGGTTGTACCAAAGGGGCTTTTTCCAAAAGGCAACTGGGGTTTTTTTTCCTTTGAAAATGTTTCACTTCTCATCCAAGAAGCTTCTTCAGTTAGAACTGAAGCTCAATTTTATGAGATAAAAACGGATTTTTCACGGTGGAAAACTCCATACGACAAAAAAGACCCTTTTGGCTGTCCACCACAACTCCCAGGCTGCATGAAAATATGGCCAATCCCCGAAGTACAGGTTGTTCCCAACTTACAACGGTTCTTTTGGTGACCATTCAAAGAGGCAACGGAACTGAAAAAGAGTGACTTATGACCATTTTTCACACTTACGACCATTGCAGCATCCCCACGTCACCTGAACAAACTCCATACACTTGGCAACTGATTCATATTCCTGATGGCTGCAGTGTCCCGAGGCCAAAACTCACTACAACTGTCTTGCTTAGCAACAGAAATTTTGGGCTCAACGGTGGTCGTAAGTCGAGGATTATCGGTATTTTTCCCATCAGTGATAACGTCCAACTGGCTCCTAATGGGCACCAATGCGGGCATTTTGTTCCAACAATTAAGCAAGAAGCTGGGAATATTGTGTCAACCCGCAAACTACGTGTCCCAAACGCCCTTTCCGTTCGCGATGAGGAATAAAAACGTGCTACTTTCAGAAGATCTAGCCTGGGCTGCAAATAAACTTTGGGGCAAGGTAAAGAAGAAATGAATATGGCAAAATTTCCTGAACTGAGTATGAGATGTCTGAAATCAAATGGAATTTGTGGTTTGAAGCTGGCTGTTGCCGGCTGTTTTCACTGGGTGAGTTCCACCCTCTCGGCCCGGACAACAGAATTTCCCCTATAGGTCCCCATAGAGCATTTAATTTGGGGGGAAGTGGGCAAGTTTCAATTTAAATCTGATTTTTTTTAAGCATTGGGAATTAATGGGTAGGAGACCATAAGAGAGGTTAAGAGAGAGAAGGATCATGAAATTAGTTTTACCGATGTGTAATCGATACTTATTTACTGAAATTCCCTTTTCCCTTTAAAAAATAAAATGGGGATTGGGTAGATGTTCTTCACAGGAGCTATTTTTCATAAAAAATCCCGAATTATTCCCAAAGAAAACTCAACTGGAAGGCTATTTAAGAAACACAAACACAGCTTTTTTTTTGTTTTTTGTTTTACAGATTCCTTACGTCCATTCCAAAGATGCTCTGAACGTTGAATCAAGATTGGTAAAAAAATAAAAAAATAAAAAAAAATGAACAGCACAGATAGTCCTCGACTTACAGCAGTTCATTTCGTGACTGTTTGAAGTTACAACTGCACTCAAAAAAGTGACTTATGACTGTTTGTCACACTTAACAACCGTTACAGCATCCCCACGGTCACGTTATGAAAATTCAGACGCTCGGCAACTGACCATGACCATTGCAGTGTCCTGGGGTCACCTGATCCTCTTTTGTGACCTTCTGACAAGCAAAATCAATGAGGAAGCTGGATTCCCTTAACAACCCAGGTTACTAATTTAACAATTGCAGTGATTCATTTAACAACTGTGGCAAGGACGGTCGTAAAATGGGCCAAAACTCATTTAACAAATATGTTAAGAGTGTGCACAGTCTTATTGTGCGAGATAACCCAGGAGTAAACACAGTAAACAGTGGTCTATATTAAATGGTGGTTTAATTTACTCTATCATACACCGAGAACAATATACAAGATGCTGGTGATGACCTAAAGGTAAAGGTAAAGGTTCCCCCGCACACGCGTGCTAGTCGTTTCTGACTCTAGGGGCCGGTGCTCATCTCCGTTTCAAAGCCGAAGAGCCAGCGTTTGTCCAAGGACGTCTCCGTGGTCATGTGGCTGGCATGACTAGACGCCAAAGGCGCACGGAACGCTGTTACCTTCCCACCGGAGTGGTCCCTATTTTTCTACTTGCATTTTTACGTGTTTTCGAACTGCTAGGTTGGCAGAAGCTGGGACGAGTAACAGGCGCTCACTCTGTTACGCGGCACTCGGGATTCGACCCGCCAAACTGCCGACCTTCTGATCAACAAGCTCAGCGTCCTAACCCACTGAGCCACCGCGTCCCTTGGTGATGACCTATAAGGCCCTAAATGGCGAGGGTCCGGGATATCTGAGGGAACACCTGCTGCCAGCATCAAGCTCCCTTCGTCCAGTGCGCTCCCACAGGGAGGGTCTTCTCAGGGTGCCGCCGGGTAACACCCAGGGGTAGGGACTTCTCAGTGGGCGCACCTGCCCTTTGGAACCAGCTGCCCGCGGAGCTTAGGACTGCCCCTGACCTCCGTTCATTCTGCCGCGACCTGAAGACCTGGCTCTTCGAGCTCTCTGGCCCAGGCTGAGAATTTTTAACTTTAACTGGGGTTTTTATTTTTCTCTCAGGGATTGATTTAATTTTTTTTTAATTGTTTT
This sequence comes from Daboia siamensis, assembly GCA_024449315.1. Classification (NCBI taxonomy): domain Eukaryota; kingdom Metazoa; phylum Chordata; class Lepidosauria; order Squamata; family Viperidae; genus Daboia; species Daboia siamensis. Next base: position 87,865 of record JAKJMR010000933.1, read on the forward strand.
TAACTTTTGTATTGATTTTTCTTTTAAATATCCTATAAACCGCCCTGGGTCCTTCGGGAAAGGGCGGTATATAAATCTAAATAAAATAAAAATAAAAAATAAATAAATACCTACACGTGCCAATACAGCAGGATACAACAAACCACAGTTACAGCAGGAAATGGAAGAGAAAGAACACATCAGCGGAGCCTTCCCTTCATACAAAGGCTCTTAAAGAGACTCAGACCCTGCTTTGATCCTTCCCATCATTACATCTTAAATCTTAAATTACATAAGCTGGTTAGCTGTTAAATAAATACCTTGACAAAATGTTTCACTTAGAAACAGAAATTTTAAGCTCAATTGGGGTTGTAAGTCCACAACTACTTTTATTACTTGCAAAAAAGAAAATCATACAAGGCAGCTTCCACAATTTAAGGTGAAATATCCTTCAATTTTTGCATATCCAATATGGACCTAACTCATAGATATACCTATTTTTAAGGAAGCTTGAGCAAGTGAGTGCATTTTTTTGTCCATGACGTATTGTAAGGTAAAGGCCACGGTTGAGTCATGGAGCCTGCAACCATCAATTTCAACATCTCCAACGTAAAAGGGTAAATAAAATAGGTGAGGGGAAAGATGCGCAAGTGAAACCCTAAGGCGTTGCTCAGAATAAATAAAAGAACCATGTTCTGACTTGCTTTGTTTCGAATCTTGCATTAGAGGGTGGCAACTAACATGGTACCTGGTGCCTAGTCAATAAAATAGAAAGAAATTACTTCTTTGAAGTCCAAGAATTAGTCCAGGGCTTTTCAACCAGTGGTACGGGCACCACCTGTGGTACATTGGCAGCTGGCAGGTGGTACACGAACATCCTAGAAAAGGGGTAGCGGGGGAGGGGAATGAGCTGAACACGGTGGCAGCACCACACAAGCCTGACCGAGAGACGGCGGGAGCTTCAGGGCTGTCAGGGCTCAGCGGAAGCGCCAGGATCCAGCTGGAGCTCGGTGCTGATCCTGGTGCTTCTGCTGAACCCAGAAGAAGCGCCGATCAGCTGGAATGTTGCAGCATCTCCAGGGCCTTGTGATTTACATTCAGATGCTTGGCAACCGATTCATATTTATGACGGTCACAGTGTCCCAGGGTCATGTGAAGGGACCAAAACCTGCTGCAACCACCCAGCAGATGGGGGGGAATAAAAACCAAACACCCCCCACCCCACCCCCGCTGCCAATCCTCAACAGAAATGCTCACAAGAATGACAACCTCGGACAGGAGGAAGAGCGCCGCCAGGCGGGCAGGCAGGTGTCTTGCTCGGCTGTGGCTTGGGGGGCACTTTTTTCAGTGCCATGGTAACTTCGAACAGTCACTAAGCGAACTGTTGTAAGTCGAGGACTACCTGTACTTCATCACTTTTTTCCTTTTTTGGGGGGGGGGGGGGGTCATCAAGTTTTTGACACCTTGCTAGGCGACTGGTGGTACCCGGATGTTGCCATCTCCTAAAAGTGGTACAACGGGTGAAAAGGTTGAAAAGCCCTGAATTAGCCGAAGGAGGGTAACACAGGTCAATGCCAAATTTGCAGTCATGGGCTGCCTCCAAGAAACAGCATCTCTTCTCCAAACTTGGAACAGGATCCATGAGTTGCACCAACAACTGTGCAGCCCTGATTGTGAGAGAGATAAAGCAGACCGGGTGTATTTCCACCAAACCTCTGGGGAAGTGGGGGAAAGCAAAGATGGCGAGGTAAAATCCCACCCCGCCCGTGGATTTCTGGCTTGCAAAATGAAGGCCCCCTCCACTCAAGTCAGCTTTCCGTCTAAAACAGTCTGGTACTTTTTTCCTCCGATGAAAGCAATCCAGGGCTAAAAGAGCGGGGTACTTTTGAGAAAGACAAGCTGCATTCCCCACCTTCCCCAATTCTACAGGTCGTCCCCAACCTACGACCACCGTTGAGCCCAAAATGTATGTTGCTAAGTGAGAAAATTCATTAAGTGAGTTTTGCCCCGTTTTACAACTTTTCTTGCCCCATTTGCTAAGCACGTCGCTGCAGTTGTTAAAATCAGTAACCCGGTGGTGGGTGAAGTGAGTCTGGCTTTCCCCCATTGACTTTGCTTGTCAGAAGGTCGCAAAAAGGGATCACGAGATCCTGGGACACTGCGACCGTCATTAATGTGAGTCAGCTGTCAAGCATCCGAACGTAAGACTGGTGGACTTCCAGGGCTGGCTGAGGAATTCTGGGAGTTGAAGTCTTAAAGTTGCCAAGTTTGAAGCCCCCTGTGTTAAATCAATACCTTGACATTTTTCATCAGGGTTGTTAAAGCAAATCACTGCAGTTAAGTGAATCACACAGTCATTAAACGAATCTGGCTTCCCCCATTGACTTGGCTTCTTGAAAGTTGGCTAGGAATGTTGCAAATGGCATTCACATGAGCCTGGGACACTACTATAAAAACATGCCAGCTGCCAAGCACTCAAATTTTGATCACCCGACCATAGGGATGCTGTGTCAGTTTTAAGTGCAAGGACTGGTGGTTAAATCATTTTCTTCAATGCCAGTGTCACTTTGAATGGTCACTAAACAAATCAATGCAAGTCAAGGACTGCCAGTAGCTTCACATTATACTAATTGTGTTTTTATATGCATATATTATATGTTATTATTCCTCAATTTTCCGTCGATTTACTTACAAATGTTGCTGCTCTGGCCCCTGCTTTTATAAAATCTGATCAATACAGGTAGTCCTCAACTTACAACAGTTCATTTAATGTCCATTCAAAGTTACAGCAGTGAAAAAAAGTGACTTATGACCATTTTTCATAATGGGGTCGCCACAATCCTACCCACCCCACTCGCGCTAGCATCGTGCTGTCATGCCGGCGCTAGCGTCGCTGCAAGCGCAACATCCCCACTCGCGCTACCATTGTGGCATTGTATGGGCGCTCGTGGACCCGTTTGCATCGCACGTGGAATCACGTCCTCATTCGCATGTGCGCAGCCCCATTCGTGCTTGCACAGCCCCGTTTGCGCATGCTCACACGCATAAAGGCGCCTCCACCGCCCCCCGCCTTGGGCCGCCAAGCCAGAAAGGTTGGGGACCCCTGCCCTATTTCCTTCTTTTCATGGATTGCCCAACCAGTGGTGGGATTCAGCTGGTTCACACCACTTTGGCAGAACCGGTAGAACGGACTTCCGGAAGCGGCATCCACACAGAGAACCGGTTGTTCCCATCTTTGAATCCCACCACTGCATCCGACCCTGTGCCGGGTAAACGATGGTTCGCTTTTACCAAGTCACTGAAACAGTTTCCCAAGGATTCTCCCTTCTCCCATCCTTGCCACTTGGCTCTTTTTTTTTTTTTCAAATTGTTTGGGGATACCCAAAGCCGTCCTCTCTTGTTCTATTTCCATCAACTCCTCCTTGCAAATGTGTCCTTCCCTTTTTTTTTTCTTTTTTTTTCGTTGCAGGGGAGAAATGGGGGTGGCTCTCCTTCCATTTTGCAAATCTTCTCGTCTTATAAGACCCGCGTCGGCTGGAGCCGTTAACGAAACCAGCATCAAACAGGATCGACAGAATAGACAAATCTGCTTCCCATTTGTACTTCAAGGCTGCGTCCTTTTTGATGGTTGCAACAGGAGGGGGAAGTCACCGTCGTCGGCATGTAACACAGGGAAGCTGAGCAAACTTAATTATTCCAACTCAGGGACTTTTTCTGTGCAGATCAAGTGCCCAAATCAAGTCTTGTCTGAAGCTTCAATGAGGGACTTTGCAGTCGACAAAAACTCAAGTTTCTTTCAGTGTGGAAGGAAGAGGGTCCACTGGATCAAGGGGTGCAAAACGTACAGGCCGGGGCTGTCACGCAAACCTACAACCATCTCTTTTGTGATCCCAGAACCCTTCTCTTAATACAGGGGTAGGCAACCTTGGCTCTTTTATGACTCGTGGACTTCAACTCCCAGAATTCCTGAGCCAGCAGGGCTCAGCTTGGAAACCTCTCCCTTTCTCCTCAGCGTGGCTAGCTCAGGAATTCTGGGAGTTGAAGTCCACGAGTCATCAAAGGGCCCAGTTTGAAGACCCAGAAGACCTCCAAGGTCCCTTCCAACTCTGTTAGTCTATGTTCTATGTTCAATTACATGAAACATTGTGGACTTCAACTCCCAGAATTCCTGAGCCAGCCATGCTGAGGAGAAATGGAGAGGTTTCCATGCTGAGCCATGCTGGCTGAGGAATTCTGGGAGTTGAAGTCCTCAAGTCATAAAAGAGCCAAGCTTGCCTACCCCTGTCCTTAGTAAAGGTAAGGTAAAGGTAAAGGTTCCCCCGCACATGCGTGCTAGTCGTTTCCGACTCTAGGGGCCGGTGCTCATCTCCGTTTCAAAGTCGAAGAGCCAGCGCTTGTCCGAGGACGTCTCCGTGGTCATGTGGCCGGCATGACTAGATGCCAAGGGCGCATGGAACGCTGTTACCTTCCCACCGGAGTGGTCCCTATTTTTCTACTCACATTTCTACGTGCTTTCGAACTGCTAGGTTGGCAGAAGCTGGGACGAGTAACAGGCGCTCACTCTGTTACGCGGCACTCAGGATTCAAACCGCCAAACTGCCAACCTTCTGATCGACAAGCTCAGCATCCTAATCCACTGAGCCACTGCGTCCCTTTTTTTTCCTTAGTACGAGACCAAAATGAGGGACTATCCCATTTTCATACCTGATCACGACCACAACTGTGACTCTGGGCAGCAAATATAGGATTAAAAATCAACAAAGACCCACAAAAAATAATAATAATCACATACCAGTAGTCCTCGACTTACGGTGACAATTGAGCCCAACATTTTTTGTTGCTAAATGAGACATTTTGCCCCATTTTGCAACATTGCTGCAGTGATTAAGTTAGTAAGTCCAGTGAATCTGGCTTCCCCAGGGACTTTGCTTGTCAGAAGGTCGCAAAAGTAACCCCATGACCCTGGGACACTTGCAACCGTCATAAATGTGAGACAGTTGCTAACTGTCTGAATTTTGATCAGGTGACCCTGGGGCTTGCTGCAACGATCGTTAAGTGTGAAAAAACAGTCATAAGCCACTTGCCGTTGTAACTTCAAATGGTCATTAAATGAACCATTGTAAGTCGAGGACTACATGCACAGATAGTCCTTTTTGGTCACCATGATGTAAAAAAGATGTTGAGACTCAGAGAAGAGCAACAAAGATGATTAGGGGACTGGAGGCTAAAACATAAAAAGAACAGTTGCTGGAATTGGAAGTGTCTGGTTTAATGAACACAAGGATGAGGGAGGACATGATAGCATTCTTCCAGTATCTCAGGGGCTGCCCCAAAAAAGAGGGAGTCAAGCTATTCTCCAAAGGGCCTGAGGGCAGGACAAGAAGCAACAGATGGAAATTAACCAAGGAGAGAAACAACCTAGAACTAAGGAGAAACTTCCTGTTAGAACCAGGGCTTTCTTTCTCATAGAACGCTCAGTTCCGGCACCTTTTTTGGATGGAACCTTGTAGGGTAGGCATGGCGGGTTGTATGACATGTGTGAGTTCCGGCACCTTTTTCTTTTACAAAAAAAGCACTGGTTAGAACAATTAACCAGTGGAACAACCTGCCTCCAGAAGCTGTGAATGCTCTAACACTGGAAGTTTTTAAGAAGAGATTGGACAGCCATTTGTCTGAAATGGTATAGGGTTTCCTGCCTGCGTAGGGGATTGGACTAGATGACCTCCAAGGTCCCTTCCAACTTATTATTATTATTTTCTTTTATTCATTAAACATAAACCTCAGTCAACTGAACATTCAAATTGACTGGTGCTGATAGTTGACACGGATTGCTGCCAGCATCCTAGGTATCAACCAGGTACCTCCATTATATTATTATTATTATTATTATTATTATTATTATTATTATTATTATTATTATTATTATTATGCTTTTATTATTAAGATTTTATTCATAAAACATGAAACTCAGTCAACTGAACACTCAAATTGACTGGCACTAATGGCTGACATGGGTTGCTGCCAGCCTCCTAGGTATCAACCAGGTAGAGGGTTTCCTGGATTGGGCTAGATGACCTCCAAGGTCCCTTCCAACTTCTTCTTCTTCTTCTTCTTCTTCTTCTTCTTCTTCTTCTTCTTCTTCTTCTTCTTCTTCTTCTTCTTCTTCATCATCATCATCATCAAGTTGGAAGGGACCTTGGAAGTCATCTAGTCCAACCCCCTGCTCAGGCAGGAAACCTTATACCATTTCAGGCAAATGGCTGTCCAGTTTCTTCTTAAAAACCTCCAGTGTTGGAGCATTCACCACTTCTACTACTACTACTACTACTACTACTACTACTACTACT
>JAKJMR010000933.1:107059-126293 GCA_024449315.1 Daboia siamensis
ATCTATCTATCTATCTATCTATCTATCTATCTATCTATCTATCTATCCACATCTCTATCTTTTTATCTGCCTTCTATCTATTTATCTTTCTATCTTCCTACTATCTATCTACAGCTCTATCTTTCTATCTGCCTTTAATCTATTTATTTTTCTATCTTCCTACTATCTATCTACATCTCTATCTTTCTATATGCCTTCTACCTATCTACCTACCTACCTACCTACCTACATTTATCTATCTATCTATCTGTCTCTCTGTGACTAACTTATCAGCTGAAGTGATTCACTTAACAACTGTGGAAGAAAGTTCACAAAATGGCACGAAACTCACTTAACAACTGTCTTGCTTAGCAATGGAACTTTTGGGCTCGATTGTGGTTATAAGTTGAGGATTACCCGTATATAGGAAAGCACTGGTTTTCAGCAACCACGCACTGAAGACTCTCCACATCAAAGCTGGCTCCTCTTAAGAGAGAAAATCTAAGGCAGCTGAAACACAATGGGCAGTGACCACGTCTTCCCGCACTAAATTATCCTTCATGTGACGCATTGCTTGCCTTTGTGCTAAATCTATTACCAAACAGAACTAAATGGCTTCCTTCCAAATCCACTGGAGGAACAATTTCCTCCCCCCCACCCCACCCCGGCTTTTCGCTTTTAAGCAGAGAACCACTTCTGCCCGAGTCCATAAATTCTTAACGTTAACAGAAAGTTTCCATATTCAGTCCTAAAGTCGGTAAGCAGAAAAACAAAACATTCTAATGGGTACAGCCGATTATATATTTGGCAATAAATAAAAAGAAGGCCAGTGGTGTTCTGAACATGGATTTCATTAGAACTTTCACCCACTTTAATATATAGCTCTAAAATGGTTTAAATCATGAAAATTAGGCCCTGTAATTTCTTTTGAAGGCCTGCATAGGACAGCTTCCATTTTAGCCCTGCTAACCAGAAATACATCACTTAAATAGTAGCATTTCATAAGCCAAGATCCGCCTAGATCCATCTGAAGACTGCTAAAAGCTACTGACACCGGGTCACCTACCAAGCTAAGTTTGTGTAATACATCTGCTGAAGAATTACTTTTGTATTAAGAGGATGGAAAACCACACAGCCACCCAAGATGCTTGACCACATGCAGGCGTTTTGAACATCTGCCTTCCTTTACAGATCAACCTAAATAATTATTATTCCTTTATTTAACACAGAAACATGCTAAATCAGCCCTTGAGGCTGCCTTCTTTTTTTCTTTTTTCTTTTTTTTTTTAAAAAAAGGAAGTCGCAGATGTTGAGCAATGCAAAATTCTACACAACCTGGAATTAAATTCAGAATCGGAAGAGAGGTTTCAATTCACACCACTGACCGAAAAGGCTACTGCAAGGGTTGTCTCTTGTTAGCTAAGTTCAGATGAACGCTACAACGCTCTTGCTTGCGGAACTGCCTAGTTTCCCCTTCAACTGAAGAGTTGGAACACCAGGGTAGCAAAAGCTCTTTTGAGTAGAGTGTATATTTTAAAAGCTATCCTGTAACTCAAAACAGTTTTAGTCTGATAAGAGAACAAGATGAGACCAAGTTTGGTCAAACACAGGGGTAGGCTCTTCTGTGACTCCTGGACTTCAACTCCCAGAATTCCTGAGCCAGCCATGCTGAGGAGAAATGGAGAGGTTTCCATACTGAGCCATGCTGGCTCAGGAATTCTGGGACTTGAAGTCCACGAGTCATGAAGGGGCCATACTGTAGTTCCCCCATGCTGGCTCAGGAATTCTGGGAGTTGAAGTTGAGTCATGAAGGGGCCATAGTTCCATATGCTGGCTCAGGAATTCTGGGAGTTGAAGTCCACGAGTCATGAAGGGACCACAGTTCCCCCAAGCTGGCTCATCAATTCTGGGAGTTGAAGTCCACGAGTCATAAAAGAGCCAAGGTTGCCTACCCCTGGATTAATAATAATAATAATAATAATAATAATTTTATTTGTATACCGCCCTTCTCCCGAAGGACTCAGGGCGGTGAACAGGGCAAATATATAAAAATACAAAAGTACAAAAGTTAAAAAGAAATTAAACATATGCCCAACTAAAAACAGTAAATACAAACATTAAAATAACCATAAGAACCCCAAACCGTCCCCCATCAGGCCAGGGCGGCTTGTTCAAATAAGAATGTCTTCAGATCGCGACGGAAGGAGCGAAGGTCGATGGCGCTGAAATGACCACTGAGCTAAATGTTTCTTTTTTTCAACCGGGAATGGGGTTTTTTTTAATATCAAATTATAATCTCTTAGGGGAGCACGCCAAGTCTGCCCACTGGCTGGCCATCCTTCTCATAGCTTCCCAGCAAAAGGGTGTTTCAGCTGGCTATCGACGTCTTTCTTACAAATCCTCCCCACCTTTTTTTATTCTCCTCCTAAACCAGGTTCGCGCTGTCGGAGGCTTCGTATTACAAGCTTTGCTTTCATCGGATTCCAAATCCCGTTTCCACGATGCTTTGGGTTACTTTTTAGTCAAAGGTTTTATTTTCCATCCAGCAACGCGCAGAGAAACAAAACTATTTTATTTTTTTAAAAAAATAAGTCGTGAGGCAACTGAATTCAACGGAATCTGTGCTATTGGGGTAAGAGCCTCATGATAGGCTTTGGAAGGTTAGGACAGGGACTTGTTTAGTCAAGCATTCTTTTTCCTTCTCCAGCCCGAGAAATTATTTAAATATTTAGCACAATATATATATGCGGAAAGCCTATTAAGAGAAGCTGAGTTTTAAAACTGGAAAAAGAAGCGTCAGCTGTGAAGACAATGCTGAAAATGTAAAGAATCTAGTAACCGGGATCTGGCAATTTCTAGGACGCATAGTCCTCAGTTTACAACCATTCATTTAGTGACCATTCAACGTTACAATGGCATTGGGAAAAAGGGACGTCACCGCTTTTCACACGTACAACCACCGCAGCATCCCCTTGGTCACGGGATCAAAATTCAGACGCTCGGCAACTGATTCATATTTAGGACGGCTGCGGTGTCCCAGGATCACGTGATCTCCTTTTGCAACCTTCTGATAAGCAGGGTCAATGTGGTGGAGCAGTGGGCTAATGCCTCCTTCAGTAACACCAGCTGCCTGCAATTAGTGCAGGTTCGAGTCCCACCAGGCTCAAGGTTGACTCAGCCTTCCATCCTTCCGAGGTAGGTAAAATGAGGATCCAGATTGTTGGGGGCAATTAAGCTGACTTTGTAATAATGCCGCTTGGGGTATGTGTGAAAGCCCTAATAAGCAGGCATATACATAGAATGAAGGCTATTGCTAAGCTTGTAAGCCGCCCTGAGTCTTCGGAGAAGGGCGGGATATAAATGGAATTAAAATAAATAAAATAAATAAATAAATAAATGTGGAAACCAGATTCACTTAACAACCGTGTTGCTAGCCACTGCAGGGATTCACTTAACAACTGTGGCAAGAAACGCCGTAAGACCGGGCAGAACTCACTTTACAAACTGTCTGGATGGCTGAGGAATCCTGGAAGTCCACAAGTCTTAAAAGTTGCCAAGTTTGAAGACCCCTGGTATAAGGAAAAGGTTCCCTCTAGTCACCCTTGACCCTAGTGCGAGGGTCTTCAAAGTTGGCCCCTTTTATGACTTGTGGACTTCAACTCCCAGAATTCCTCAGCCAGGCACGCTGGCTGAGGAATTCTGGGAGTTGAAGTCCACAAGTCATAAAAGGGCCAAGTTTGAAGACCTCTGCTCTAACTGATTAAAAAAGGTTATGTTGTTGAAGCTTGCGTTCACCAAGGCTGGGCTGAGTGATGGCCATCAGTTCCCAGAAGCCTATCTGCCTGTCCCAAAGATGCTTTTTCACGAGGCAACTGGACTTTCTTGTTAACAAGAACAAGAACGTCCAGTTGCCTCGTGAAAAAGCATCTTTGGGATAACTATGACCTGGATGGCTAAGAATCTCCATAGACCTCTATCTGCCTCTCTCTCTTTATCTCTCTCTCTCCTTCACACACACCCCAAGCCTTGCAAAATCCAGGACTAAACAGTTATTAAGCTCCCCATTCTGTATTCTTCCAAATAATCCAGGGGACTTATAAAAGACAAGACTGGGTTAGTTTATGCAGGGTGTCCGTAATCTTCCACCCTTGGCCCCTGGTTTTGGCATTACACTTTTTAAGATAAAACCGGGAACGCTGTTCATAAGACTCGGATTGGAATCCATTTTGAACTTAAAGCCCTTTCCTGGTGATCAAATTAAACCCAATGACGGTATTGTGTTGTCTAACGCACAGGTCTGCAACCTGCGGCTCCAGAGACGCATGCGGCTCTTTCAGCCGTCTCCTGCGGCTCCCGGTCCTCTTACCATGTGCAGTCCAAAAAAAAAAAGTGGGACTAAAAAAGTTCAACCAATCAATTCAAATATGCAGGGTAGGTGCATATCTCGCCTTGGCTCCACTCTTCAGTCAAACCCTGTTCTGTACATGTGCGCATGTACGCGCATGCGCACACATTTTTTGCAGCTCCCAGTTTTTCCTTTTGTGAGGGAACCGGTTCTGAGTGGCTCTTTCACTGTTTCAGGTTGCTGACCCCTGGTCTAACGCATTCTACATTCTAACTAGCTTATATAATGTATTGGTTGAAACGCTGGTAATTTGGAGGGAGAGGGACGGTTGTAAAAATCCAACAACAACCTTCATAACACAAAAGAGGGTACACAGGTGCAATCCACTGCAGCTCCCAGCATCTTTTTTTTCTCCCCTCCTTCCAACTTTGTTCAGATAAATATCCTATTCACCCAGATTCTACAAGTGAATTGGGCAGAGCAATGTATTCTATTGTGTTCAGAGGATTCTGTTTCTCTATGAAATTAAAAAGAATATACAGGCTTCTATACTTACTGATCTGTGGGGATGGCAGAACCCGGGCTGCTCGGATAGGACCGTGTCGGATCGAGTACAGTTCTTGAGCTTCACCACTAATCTGCTCGACAAAAGAGATACACACCTTAGATAAGACAATGCTTTTAACTCACGTTTATCAAAAAGGCATTTTAATTATTCGCAGGCTTTTAAAACCGCTCATTCGGAGTGAAAAGAAATTCTTGCAGAGACAATGAAAAAAACGAACAGAAAAAAAAGAAAGAAAGAAAATGTTTCTACTATTAGTCTGAGCCAAAGCTCTTTTAGCTACTAGGAAGATGGGAGCCCACAATCTTTGTCTCAGCATCCAGACATTATTCACGAGGATGAGGAAGATGTGTACTACAGAGTTAGTAATAACCATGTAGTACATATATCTTCCTCATGTAGCACAAAAGTTGAAACTCCACAAGAAAAGGGAGATATAAAAAGTAATATAGTAAAATTCTTTAAAAATGACTTGCTTCTGGGCATCCCAAAATCTGTGTTTGCTTCTGGGCATCCCAAAATCTGTGTTTGTGGAGTACAGGATGTTAGATAAAAAAAGGGCTTTGGGAGTAATCCAGCACATTTTTTTAAAAAAATCATGTGAGAGAATTCTGATTTTAACCTGTGTTCAATTGTGATTCAATAAAATGAATCTCTTCTACTGCTTAGAAGGGGCTCCTAATAGTATAACTCAGGTCCATACAAATGAGGTAAATCAATTTTTCCAACCTTGAGCAGTGATTGTCTCTGCTACTTTCATTCTTGATAAACTCTTAGTTCTTCGTAAAGTGAGTAACAAATTTTTGATACAGGTAGTCCTCGACTTAATGGCCACGATTGGGGCCAGAGTGTCCACTGCTAAGCAAGGGAGTTGTAAAGTGAATTGTGCCAATTTTATTACCTTTTTTGGCACCGTTGTTAAGCAAATCCAGCTTCCCCCACTGACTTTGCTTGTCAGAAGCTGGCTGGGAAAGCTTGCAAATGGCAGTCCACAGGACACTGCAACATGCTGCTTGCTAAGCACCAAAATATTGATCACATGGCCGTGAGGATGCTGTGACCGTCATAAATAGGAGGACCAGTCATAAGTCTCTTTCTGAGTGCTATCATAACCACAAACGGTAGCTAAAAGAATGGTTGAAGATTACCTTAAAATAATTCATAAGCACATTCATGTCCTTAAATTCTCATCCCCTATTCCAGAGTTCATGCACGTAGCCCTAACTTTTTGTTATTGTTTTATTTAAAGCATGCATAATGCATAATAAAGCATATTCCAATAGCTGGTAATAATTCAGGTGATTTAGAGGTTCCTAATGCCTCCAGGCTACACTGCCAAATTAACCCAAAGGTGCTTTTTCAAAAGGTAATTGGACTTCCTTTGTTTATTTTCTTTGAAGATGTTTCGATTATCATCCAAGAAGCTTCGTCAGATCTCTGCTTCTTCAGAACTGAAGAAGCTTCTTGGATGAGAAGCAAAATGTTTTCAAGGAAAAAACAAAGAAAGTCTAGTTGCCTTTTGAAAATCACCTTTGGGACAAACATGACCTGGATTGACTGAGAATCTCCACAGACACTTACCTAATGAAGCTTTAGTTTAATATGTTATCCTTTTTGCAATCTTAAGCAATCCAAATTTCTCCTCCGAATGGCTTGAAAAATTGATTGGAAATAAAGTGATCTAGAATACACGGTACATAACTTTCAAATGAAAGAAGATCTACTCACCAGTTTTATTATCAAAATTACTCATCTATTACTGGAATTTTATGGACTGATTGTGTATGATTTTATTAATTGGACTGAGCTATATATTTAAGCCACTTAACTTGCCCAATAAACCATCATAAAAGTAACATAAATAAATGTTTCTGCAGGATCAGCCTAAAAGTAGGAGTGTAAAGCATGTAAGAATCTTGATAAAAACCACAAGGGTCAAAATTATACTTCTGTTAAAACATTTTCCAAATGTTTAAAGCAGGAAATATAACAGAGCCGTACTAAAATAAACGCAAAATCCTATCACTATTTGAACATTACTTTATACTGTCTTATTGTTATTTCATCTGTAATTCCATAATGAAACAAAAACCAAATATATTACGAACCAGAAAGCCAAAAATAAAAAAAAATACTAACACTCCAATCATATGTTAACTACAGACTGGATAAAGAAAATCTAACAATTTTCTTTCCATTAAAAATTCCTAATATCATATCAATCTGCTAGAAAATGTCAAAAATATTAACAGAGGAATATTTCTACTTTAGTATATTAATATATTTTTGAAGCAGTTGTTTTTACTACATTTGAACTTTCCCCATAAATTCAATGGAATTTCCAAATGGGCCTGTTTACATCCATTTTCATCTCGGATTTTGCAAAAAATAATGCATTTAGAACCACAAAGGAGGAATGTTTCCTTGGAAGTAAGTACTTCCCAGCTTTCAAACAAGTAAACTTCGAATCACCGGAACTTTCCACAGAACCTTCAGAACTTAAAAGAAAAATATGTGACTTATCCAGTGAATTAAAATAACCTAATAAATTATCAAACTGATGTATAACATGCATAAGTTTTGATAAAGAGAGGTCGTTATTTACAGTTCTACATGCGGCTGAATAGAACTCAGGATTCCAATATAAATGTGTACAACGTAAAACAACAGGCCGCTAAAAATTATATTAGAATTTCCAAAAAGAAAAAAACAAGAAACAATCCCAGTGCTGAACATATGAAATAGGGAGAGCTAACAGGAACGTGTCAAAGAATAATAATAATAATAGTAATAATTTTATTTGTATACCGCCCTTCTCCCAAAGGACTCAGGGCGGTGAACAGGGCAATACATGTTAAAAGACAAGAATACAAAAATTAAAAGAGATTAAACAAGATGCCCAAAAACTATGACAATGTTAAAATACATAAAAAGCAATAAAACCCAAACCCATCACCCATCAGGGCAGGCCGGCTTGTTCGAACAGGTAGGTCTTTAGATCGCGCTGGAAGGAGCGGAGGTCGGGCGCCATCCGGAGCTCAACCGGAAGATGGTTCCATAAATCCGGCGCGCCCACAGAGAACGCCCTCCTCCTGGGGGCCACCAGTCGACATTCTTTGACCGGTGGCACCCTGAGGAGGCCCTCTCTGTGGGAGCGCACTGGGCGGAGGGAGGTTGATGCCGGCCGCAGGTGCTCCCTGAGGTATTCCGCACCCATGCCATGAAGGGCTTTGTAAGTCATTACCAGCACCTTGAATCTCACCCGGAAGACAACTGGGAGCCAATGCAGCTCGCGGAGCAGGGGTGTGACATGGGAGTATCGGGAAACTCCCAACACAACTCTCGCGGCTGCCTTCTGTACCAGTTGGAGCCTCCGAGTGGTCCTCAAGGGCAGCCCCATATAGAGAGCGTTGCAGTAGTCCAAACGAGAGGAAGGAAGGAAGGAAGGAAGGAAGGAAGGAAGGAAGGAAGGAAGGAAGGAAGGAAGGAAGGAAGGAAGGAAGGAAGGAAGGAAGGAAGGGAGTGAGCTATGTGCTGAAAAGGATTATAATGTCAGGCACAAAATATCAAGCCCGTAAATTCCAATCAAGCTCATGCCTAGAAACAAGAATGTAGTCAATAATGGTCAACACTAAATTGGTGCTGGATAAAAGTTAACAGAATTCAAGAAGGATTAAAACTAGGGGTGACAGATGATAGCAGTCTTCCAATATCTCAGGGGTTGCCACAAAGAAGTGGCAAGCTATTCTCCAAAGCGCCTGAAGGCTGAACAAGAAGCAACAGATGGAAACTAGTCAAGGAGAGAAGCAACCTAGAACTAAGGAGAAATTTCATGATAGTCAGAACAATTAACCAGTGGAACAACCTGCCACCAGAAGTTGTGAATGCTCCAACACTGGAGGTTTTTAAGAAGAGACTGGACAACCACTTGTCTGAAATAGCATAGGGTTTCCTGCCTAAGCAGTGGGTTGGACTAGAAGACCTCCACGGTCCCTCCCAATTCTGTTATTCTATATTCTAATATTGGATTTTGGACCACAAGAAAGGCTGAGCGGCAAAGAATCGAGGCCTTTGAACTCTGGTGCTGGAGAAGACTCCTGCGAGTCCCTTGGACTGCAAGGCGATCAAACCGGTCGGTCCTAGAGGAGATCAACCCTGACTGCTCTTTAGAAGGCCAGATCCTGAAGTTGAAACTCAGATACTTTGGCCACCTAATGAGAAGGAAGGACTCACTGGAGAAGAGCCTAATGCTGGGAAAGGTTGAGGGCAAGAGAAGAAGGGGACAACAGAGAACGAGGTGGCTGGATGGAGTCACTGAAGGAGTAGGCGTGAGCTTAAAGGGACTCCAGAAGATGGTAGAGGACAGGAAGGCCTGGAGGAACGTTGCCCATGGGGTTGCGATGGGTCAGACACAACTTCGCAACTAACAACAAGAATATTGGATTTAGACCGCTGGTGGGAATGTAATGATTCTAGGCTGGTTCCTCTCTTGCCTCCGCCCCCGGGCTCTGCCTGTCCTTCTCCTGCATCCAGCACATCAAAATCTAGCACTGCTATAAGTGGTATCCCAGACCTCCAAAATAGTTCCTGACTGCAAGAGGTGTCTCTCGGGAGCTGCCGCTTGCCTATTCTGGGTGACTGAGAGATTATTTAGTGTGGAAAGTGTATTAAGTCGCCCACTTTCCAAGGAAAGCTATTATGGGTTTGTCAGAGAGGAGTGCCTAGGCACTTTTTCATCTACCTCAACTGTGTGCTTAGCTCTCCTGAAAGCCTTACAAAGGGGTCAAAGAAAAAGAAAAACATTCTAGCCTGGTGACAGGAACTCTGCACTTATGATCTGTCAAGTTTATGGAATGTTGTTTTAAGCGAGGCTATTTAACCGCGCCATAAAGGCAAAGGGCAAACACCGACTCACCAAGTTCACGCTCTTGATTGTCTAATAATATACTAAGACTCAGGGTATAGAAAATAAATAAGATGAGCGTCTTATGTTTCATCCAGGAAAGCAAATGTGATTTCATTGACATAATTGAGGGGTGTGTGTGTGTGTGTGTGATGTATCTCATGACTAGAACAGAACAAATGAAAGCTGTAACTCGTTCCAAGAAACATAAGCAAGTGAGAGGGATGCAGATTTGCACAGCGTTTGCTCAAAAATCCCAACCAGCCAGTGTGAAGGCCATGCAAAGAGCACAGGGATTAAAATAAACAGATAGCAGGAGTGCAGGTAGTCCTCGGCTTACAGCAGTTCGTTCAGTGACCCGTTCAGAGTTACCACAGCGCTGAAAAAAGGGACCTTAGGGCCGTTTAAAGTCTCTAAAGTCTACAAAAAAGAAGAAACAGAGGAGACATGATAGCAGTCTTCCAGTATTTGAGGGGCTGCCCACAAAGAAGAGGGGGGGGGGGTGTCAAGCTATCCTCCAAAGCGCCTGAAGGCAGGAGAAGAAGCAACAGATGGAAACTGATTCGAGGAGAGAAGCAACCTGGAATTAAGGAGAAATCTCCTAGCAGTGAGGACAATTAACCAGTGGAACAGCTTGCCACCAGAAATCGTGGGCGCTGCATCCCTGGAGGTTTTTAAGAAGAGACTGAACAATCGCTTCTCCAAGATGGTCTAGGGCAGACATGTCAAACACAAGGCCCGGGGGCCGGATCCGGCCCGCAAAGTGGTTTCATGTGGCCCGGGAAGCCATCCTGGAGACAGTGAGGGAACGGCCCCCACTGCCTTGGCCCTGGCCCAGAGACCCTCCTTCTGCCAGAGACCCCCAGATCTGTCCCACTCCTGCCCAGGCCCCCATAGGCACCCTTGATGCCAACGATGTAGAGCTGGCCACACCCACCCAGTAGGCCATACGCACTCTAGCCACGCCCACCCAGTAGGCCATACGTACTTTAACCCCGCCCACCCTGGCCATACCCACCCGGCCCCCTGAGGGCAACCGCAATGCTGATGCGGCCCTCAATGAAATTGAGTTTGACACCCCTGGTCTAGGGTTATATGCTCCTCCTACCCACTCCCACTCCCACCCTCGCCCACCCCCGGTCTGTGGAAATATTGTCTTCCAAGAAACTGGTCCCTGGTGCCAAAGAGGTTGGGGACCGCTGTCTTGCTTCTGAAGTTAGCCATCTTTTGCTAGACGTGAAGAGCTAACTGGCCAGCCTCTTAAGAAGAGTAACAGTCTTACACCTGTAGCACACAGAAGGGTGCGCCCAGCCTCACCTGCAGCGCCAGAGCCCCCTTCATGCGCGGCGGAGGGAGGGAGGGGGGGAGGGAGGGAGGGGGGGGGCGGAAGCGTGCAAAATTGAAGAGGTGCCTTTTGTCTCCTGGACATCTGGAACCAGTCTTTTTAGGAAGGCAGAGGAGAAAAACTTCAAGGACAAATTCAAACCCTTGTCTTAATTCCCGATGACAGGCTTTGTTGTCTGGGAGCAGAGCAGTTTGAATCCATCACAAACAAAAACAAAAGGAATACTATTTCTCTTACTGTGCAAACAAATATTTTCCAACCATGGAAAATCGCTTTCATATGGGGAGGGGGAGGGAGGGAGGGAGAGAGAGAGAGAGAGAGAGAGAGAGAGAGAAATGGAAAGGATTAACCAAAAAGTGGGGGGGGGGGAGAAGACAAACTTGTACCCAATCATACAAGAAATAACAAAATCAAAACTGGGGGAATCATCAAGAGCAATAAATTGTTTAATATATTTAATACATTTCTACCGCAAATGGGTGGGGTGCTGGCAGGGCTGGTGTGTGAGGCACATGTCCTCCTTTTGGAAAGTGACAGGAATGTCACGTTATTAATAAAAAAGCTGTAAGGCTTCAGATGTGTCGCCAAAGTGCAACTGCTGCACACGAGGAAATGGTGTTGTAATTAAACGCAGCGGGGAAACGCGTTTCTCGGGAGACCCACATTGCCTGGAGGACCCAATCCTAGGCAAGTACCGTAAACAATCAAGGCAACTCTTTATTTATCACATTTTGGAACCGTCCATCTTCTTCACAGAGGGACTCTAGGCACTGAACAATAATAATAATAATAATAATAATAATAATAATAATAATAATAATAATAATAATAATAATAATAATAATAATAGCAGCCTTGGTGGAGCAGTGGGCTAATGCCTGCAATTAGTGCAGGTTCGAGTCCCACCAGGCTCAAGGTTGACTCAGCCTTCCATCCTTCCGAGGGAGGTAAAATGGGGACCCAGATTGTTGGGGGCAATAAGCTGACTTTGTAATAATGCCGCTTGGGGGGGCCTGAAAGCCCCAACAAGCAGGCATATACATAGAATGAAGGCTACTGCTAAGCTTGTAAGCCGCCCTGAGTCTTCGGAGAAGGGCGGGATATAAATGTAATAAAAATAAAATAAATAAATAAATAATAATAATAATAGTAGTAGTAGTAGTAGTAGTAGTAGTAGTAATAGTAGTAGTGTAGTAGTAGTAGTAGTAGTAATAACAATAATAATAACAATAATAATAATAGAGTTGGAAGGGACTTTGGAGGTCATCTAGTCCAACCCGCGGTTCCGGAGCCGCATGCGGCTCTTTCAGCCGTCTCCTGCGGCTCCCAGTCTTCTGCCATGTGCAGTCCAAAAAAAAAAAAAAAGTGGGACTAAAAAAGTTCAACCAATCAATTCAAATATGCAGGGTAGGTGCATATCTCGCCTTGGCTCCACTCTTCAGTCAAACCCTGTTCTGCGCATGCGCGCATGTACGCACATGCGCACACATTTTTTGCGGCTCCCAGTTTTTCCTTTTGTGAGGGAACCGGTTCCGAGTGGCTCTTTCGCTGTTTCAGGTTGCTGACCCCTGCATGGCTGTCCGTTCTCTTCTTTAAAACTTCCAGGGTTGGAGCATTCACAGCTTCTGGAGGCAGATTGTTCCACTGGTTAATTGTTCTAACTGTCAGGAAGTTTCTCCTTAGTTCTAGGTTGCTTCTGTCCTTGATTGGTTTCCATCCGTTGCTTCTTCTCCTGCCTTCAGGGCCTTTGGAAAATTAGCTTGACTCCCTCTTCTTTGGGGCAGCCCCTGAGATACTGGAAGGCTGCTATCATGTCCCCCCTCGTCCTTCTCTTCATTAAACTACACATTCCCAATTCCAGCAACCGTTCCTTATACGTTTTAGTCTCCAGTCCCCTAATCATCTTTGTTGATCTTCTCTGCACTCTTTCTAGAATCTCAACATCTTTTTTACATCGTGGTGACCAAAAATAAAATGTTAAAAAGATAAAAAAAGTAATAAAAGTTAAAAATTTAAAACAGAAGCAAGGATGATTAAAACACTGGGGCTTCCCTATAGAAGATACAGAAGATATAGAAGAAGGTGGAGAACAACCCAACTCAGACATACTGGGGTACGTCTAACGTTCTTCAACACATGTGGAGAAAGACTTCGCGCTGGCAAGAGAAAATGATCTTGATGTGGTGGCCACAAACGTCATTCAGTTTTAATCCTATTTATTCTACATATTTTTACACATGCTATATTTCTCTGACTTTTTAAATATCTGTTTTATTCACCGTGCTGAATGCTAGATGTTGTTGCAGAGGTGGTTTTTTCAAGACTTACCTGGACTTTCTTGTTTTTCTTTGAAGACGTTTCGCTTCTCATCCGAGAAGCTTCTTCAGCTCTAACTGGAGGGTGACTGAAGAAGCTCCTCGGAGGAGAAGCGAAACGTCTTCAAAGAAAAAAGAAGAAAGTCCAGTTGGCCTCCTGAAAAAAAAGCACCTTTGAGACAACCATGACCTGGAGGACTGAGAATCTCCACCCATAATGCAAGATGTAGTTTGTCGGTGCTTCTGACACCAAGCAAGAATCAAAACATTGTTAAAATTCAATTGAAAGCCAAAGGCTTCCAGGATACTAACCAGCCCCACAGCTGCGTGCTTCTCCGAGTTGCCCACCTCAGGTCATAAAGCCATGTTTTCACACCTTTCCAGAAGGCCAGGAGCGTGCAGCCAGCAGCGGCCAAAAAACCCCCAAAAGTTATAGACTGCTTTAATAGAAGAATATAATCAAGATCATGTGAAGTTCTAGTAGCGATTTGCAAAACCTTAGTAAGACCATACTTGGAATACTGCATCCAGTTCTGCTCACCACAATACAAAAATGATACCGAGACTCTGGAAAGAGTGCAGAGAAGCTGCAACAAAGATGATTAGGCTAAAACATACGAAGAACGGTTGCAGGAATTGGGTATGTCTAGTTTAATGTGGCTCGGTGGGTGGCTGAGTGGGTTAGGACGCTGAGCTTGTCGATCAGAAGGTTGGCAGTTTGGCGGGTCGAATCCCGAGTGCCGCGGAGCAGAGTGAGCGCCTGTTACTCGTCCCAGCTTCTGCCAACCTAGCAGTTCGAAAGCACGTAAAAATGCAAGTAGAAAAATAGAGACCACTCCGGTGGGAAGGTAACAGCGTTCCGTGCGCCTTTGGCGTCTAGTCATGCCGGCCACATGACCACGGAGACGTCTTCGGACAAGCGCTGGCTCTTCGGCTTTGAAACGGAGATGAGCACCGGCCCCTAGAGTCGGAAACTACTAGCACGCACGTGCGGGGGAACTTTTACCTTTACCTTACCTAGTTTAATGAAGAGAAGGACGAGGGGGGACATGATAGCAGCGTTCCAGTATCTCAGGGGCTGCCATAAAGATTTTCCAAAGCACCAGAAGGCAAGACAAGAAACATTGCATGGAAACTAACCAAGGAAAGAAACTTCCTAACAGTGGGGACAATTAATCAGTGGAACTGCTTGTCTCCAGAAGCTGTGAATGCTCCAACACTGTGAATTTTTAAGAAGAGATTGGGCAGCCATTTGTCTGAAATGGTATAGGGTTTCCTGCCTGAGCAGGGGGTTGGACTACTAGATGACCTCCAAGGTCCCTTCCAACTTTCCCTTGTCTGAAATGGTATAGGGCCATGGTGGTGACCCTATGGCACACCACAGGTGGCACGCTGAGCCCTCTCTGTGGGCACGCGTGCCATTGTCCCAGTCCTAGGCCTTCAGCTGGGTTTTATAAAGCCTTTTCGCTTTAGGCCTCTGACGCCGTATGGAAAAAAAAAAGGTTCAATTAATCAATTCCAACTTCTCAAGGGGAAAAACAAGATCTCGCAAAGTTGGAATTGATTGAACTTTTTAGTCCCACCTAGTCTGCCGTTACCACCACAGCCACGCCCATCCAATTGGGCACGCCCATCCAATTGGGCACGCCCATCCAATTGGGCACGCCCACCCAATTGGGCACGCCCACCCAATTGGGCACACCCACCCAGCACCCGACAATACATAAGTGTGTTTTGGGTTGCAGTTTAAGCACTCGGTCTCTAAAAGGTTCGCCATCCCTGGTATAGGGTCTTCTGCTTGAGCAGGGGGTTGGACTAGAAGACCTTCAGGACCCCTTCCCAACTCTATTATTCTGTGTTCTATATGCTAGCATATAGAGGTGCTGTCACTAAGAACAGAGGGTCTACCACCTATTCTCCAAAGCCCCTGAAGGCAGGACAAGAAGCAATGGATGGAAACTAATCCAAGGAGAGAAGCAACCTGGAACTAAGGAGAAACTTCCTGACACAACAACTAACCAGTGGAACAACCTGCCTCCAGAAGCGGTGAATGCTCCAACACTGGAAGTTTTTAAGAAGAGACTGGACGGCCATTTGTCTGAAATGGTATAGGGTTTCCTGCTTGAGCTGGGGGCTGGACTAGATGACTTCCAAGGTCCTTTCCAGCTCTATTCTGACTGAGACTGGGTAATCATTTATCTGAAGAAATATTGGGTCTCCTGCTCCAAGGTCCCTTCCAACTGTGTTATTCTATGTTCTCACCTCCAAGGTGGGGGGTGAGGGAAGAGAATGGTACAGAAAGCATGGATAATGACAGAGAAGGCTCTCTTCCTGGACCTTGTCAGTCGCAATCTTTAGGATTCCACAACATATCTTCCCTGCAAATTTTCTTTAGTCAATTTAATATTTCCATCCCATAATTTTTGCCAGTCTTCCAAATCTATAGAATATCCAAAGTTCTTTTGCCCGTGTTGTCATTGTATCTTTTTACTTGTTCTTCTTCCATCTTCAAATGTAGCAGAAATCTGTAAAGCTCCTTAAATCAGGTTTTCGTCTGTTTTTAATAATAGTTGATCAAATTCTGTCTGTTCTTTATAAGATCCCATTGCCTTCTGCATCTTTTTCTATCTCTCGCTTGAATTTGCAAATATGGCCACCATGCTGAGTCAATACCTTGTTGATGTTAAGTCTTGTCTATCTTTCAATTTTCCTTCCGTATCTAGAATAGCTTTGCAGGTAACGACTTTGTCATAGTTAATTCAGTTTGGGTAAGCAAAAGCTTCCATTGCTGAAAGCCACTCAGGTCATTTAATATAGATTTTCTGCTTTATTCTTTCCCATTCTAAAAGAAGTACATTCCTTACAAAGTGATTTTGGAAGTATCGATGTATTTTACTTTTCTCGTACCATAGAGAGATTAAAGAGAAAGGGGACTCAATTTATTTTTAAAACATGGGATAAATTTTATCAACGGTTAGGAAAACGAACTAGAGGGAAATGAATGTGATATGTTATTTTGAATATATATTAGTAAGGAGAATGATGTGCACTGACTAACTGATACCGTTGATGATTTATCATTTAGCATATATATTACAGCTAATTACTGTTATATTAATTAGCCTTAACTGAACCTATGTACCCGGACAATAGTCTGTTTGCTAAAGCTTGAAAATGGTATTGGGGGGCAACCCCAATGTTGTTCCCAACCCCATTATTACCCCAATCGCGATCCTAATCCCATCCCAAATCCTGATCCTTACCCTGGTTATATCCTCTTCCCTAACCCTATAAAATTCAATAAGAACTCTTATAAAACCATATCTTCCCTGCCATTGGCCCCTGCTTCTCCTTACACACACCCCACTTCCTTATTGCCTAGCAAGCTGACTTGCTACTAAAACTTGGACTTGACGGTTTGCAGATGAGTTTCGAAATAAGGGGCCCTTGCAATGCCCTATGGGAATAAAGGTCAAGAGTCTGCTCGGCGTAACCTAACTAGGGAGGGTTTTTACGCTGCCAAAGACAGGCAGGGGAAAAAAAAGTTTTAATTTTTTTTTTAAAAAAAAA
This sequence comes from Daboia siamensis, assembly GCA_024449315.1. NCBI lineage: Eukaryota > Metazoa > Chordata > Lepidosauria > Squamata > Viperidae > Daboia > Daboia siamensis. The sequence continues at coordinate 124,082 of JAKJMR010000933.1, forward strand.
TCATTACTGAGATTATTCCAGTAGGCAAGTTTTCAAAGGCTCCGCTGATCAATGGTTGGCGTCTCTGTGGAGTCTTAGAGGCTGACAGCCCTCATAATCCCTTCTAACAAATGTTTTTTGTTTGACTTTATAATGTACAGTTGGTGAAAATGTTAAGGCAGCTCCAGATTCCAGCATCTTTTGTTCCCTAATGCAAGGCATTGCTTTGCAAACTTTCTCAGTTTGTAAAGTTCTAACGGCCTGGCTGCAGGTGAATTCCTCCTATACCTTGGCCCAAATTCTGCTCACATTTGCTGCTCAGCAGCTTCTCCAATTCTCTGGGGTTGTTGTGACTGTTGTAATGGTGAGGACCGGCTGTAAGTCACTTTTTCCCCCAGTGTCGTTAAAAATTCAAATGATTGCTAAAGGAATGGTTGAAAATCCAGAACTCCACATCTGCTCTCTCCCCCACCTCATTTCTGTATTAATGCATGTTTTAAGCCAGGGGTCCCCAACCCCCGGTCTGTGGACCGATAGCGGGCCATGGCATGCCAGCAACCAGGCTGCACAAACAAGCAAAGACCCCATCCGTGGGATGCAGGCAGCGCGCAAAATCACGCACCCTCTGGTCCGTGGAAAAACCTCCCTCCATGCAACCGGTCCCCGGTGCCCAAAGGGTTGGGTCTGTTACTTTAATTGCTTCGCTTGGGGGGGGGGGGGGGGAAGGAAAACTACCTGAATGTTGTGAGAAGATTAGAAAAGTCTGCATACAGAATGGGAAGTGAAACCTCATATGTAAAACTAATTGGATAATGTGATTTACGACGTGTAGTTAAGGGCGGGGAATGTGTGTGTGTTACGATGGGTTTGGCGGGAGGAGATTTGAGATTCTGGCATCTCCTCCATGAGTGCCATCTCATTATTAAGACTTTTTAGATAAACAATGCTTGCATTTTGTTTGAACGGTCTCATTTATTGGAACCATGACACAAGAAGCATCAGTCAGCAGAAGCTTTTAAAGGTGATTTGGGTACATTAGTAGAGAACAGTTCTATTAACCATGATAGAGTATGATGCATGGAGAAGGCCGAGCTCTATGCTCCAGCAAAGGAGACGGTCAAAATCCAGTTAGGTCCGTGACTGCTGAAGCCGAATCCAGATATGTCGCTCTTTCAGGTCCCCCTCCTTTAAATCAGATTAAGACCCAAGGCAAAATTCTTATTGTTCAGACTAGGTCTAGAGGTCAACGCTGATAACATCAGATGTTTTTGCATTGACAACAGATGGAAATGTAGCCATCTTTCTCCCTTTCGCTTTTAGAGTTAGATGATGCTGGGAGGGGGGGATGTGAATGAGAGTCTAGCTAGACATAACAACACTAAACTTAGCGTGAGAATCAAGGTTACTGAGCCCAGAGCTGATAAAAGAATTGGCAGGCTGGAGAAATGGAGAGGAAGCCCGCGCTTCAAGCTAATTGGGGAATGTGATTGATGACTGTTAATTGGAGGAGGGAATTGTGCTTTCATACTATCTGCCCAAGGGAGGAGAAATCAGTTTTTGGCTTCGATAATGGAAGTGCCGATATTATGCTACTTGAATAAAAGATCCTTTAAAGTAAACAATGCCTCGAAGTTCTTTTGAAGAGTTTCATCTGTCGGAACCATGACACTAACAAATGCAGGTAGTCCTCGACTTACAACCACAATGGAACCCAAAATTTCTGTTGCTGAGCAAGACGGTTGTTAAGTGAGCTCTGCCCCAGTTTACAACCTTCCTTGCCACCCTTGTTGAGTGAATCACTGCAGTTGTTAAGTTAGTACTATGGTTGTAAAGTGAATCTGGCTTCCGCACTGGCTTGGTGATCACATAACCTCGGGACACTGCAACGGTCATAAATATGAGCCAGTGGCCAAGCAGCCTCATTTTGATTTATGTTGACTGTGGGGATGCTATAGAGGCTGTAAATGTAAAAAATGGTCATAAGTCGCTTTGTTTAGTGGCACTGTAACTTCAAATAGTCATTAAACCAAAGTCGAGGATGACCTGTATACTTTTCAATCTACTGCTACCAAGTGTAATATTCTCATACCTTAGCTGGTAGAACTAATCATAAAATTGCAGGTTGTGCTTAAAAAGAAGGTAAGGAATGAATGAATGAATGAATGAATGAATGAATGAATGAATGAAATAATAATAATAATAATAATAATAATAATAATAATAATAATAATAA
>JAKJMR010000933.1:126303-137329 GCA_024449315.1 Daboia siamensis
AATAATAATAATAATAATAATAATAATAATAATAATAATAATAATAATAATAATAATAATAATAAAAGGTGGAAGGGATCTTAGAGGTCATCTAGTCCAACCCCCTGCTCAGGTAGGAAACTCTTTACCATTTCAGACAAATGGCTGTCAGACAAATTCCATTTCAGACAAATTCCACAATACATGGCCCTGCACCTATTGTGGAATTACACCTCACATGATTTAACTATTCACAACGATATCTAGCATTAATGTGTGTTAGGACAGAACAGCATAAGGACAGCCATCATTTCTGAAATCTATACTGGAGTGCACACCGCTTGCTAAACATCTGCTGGCTAAGTGCTTACAGTTCAAGAATTGCTTGACTTTCAGTCAATCAGAACAGAGCTGGAAGGGACCTTGGAGGTCTTCTAGTCCAGCCCCCTGCTGAAGCAGGAGACCCTATGACATTTCAGACAAATGGCTGTCCAGTCTCTTCTTAAAAACCTCCAGTGTTGGAGCATCCACAATTTCTGGAGGCAGGTTGTTCCACTGGTTAATTGTTCCAACTGTCAGGAAGTTTCTCCTTAGTTCCAGGTTGCTTCTCTCCTTGACTAGTTTCCATCCGTTGCTTCTTGTCCTGCCTTCTGGTGCTTTGGACAACAGCTTGACTCCCTCTTCTTTGGGGCAGCCCCTGAGATACTGGAAGACTGCTAACATGTCACCCCCGGTCCTTCTTTTCTCTAGATTAGCCATACTGAATTCCTGCAACCGTTCTTCATAGGTTTTTCTCTCCAGGCCTTTTAATGAGTTGCTCTTCTTTGCACTTTTTCCCAAAGTCTCAACCTTTTTTTTGTATTGTGTCCACCAAAACTGGACCCAGGATTCCAGATCTGGCCTTACTAAGGCTTCATAAAGCGGTTTTACCAGTAATACCTGTATGATTTTGCTTGTCAGAAGATGGCAAAAGGTGATCACATGACCCCAGGCACTGCAACTGTCATAAATACGAGCCGGTTGCCAAGCCTCCGAATTTTGATCGCATGACTATGGGGCTGTTGCAACAGTGATAAGCGTGAAAAACAATCATCGGTCACATTTTTCAGGCCATTGTAACTTCAAGCGGTCACTAAACCAATGGTTGAAAGTCACCTTTTTTCTTTCCTTTCTCTGTTTCTGAAAATAAGGGACAGCAATTACATCTAATGTTTCAAGAGTTCTCAGGGCTAGTATGTAAGGATTCTGTCAGAACATCATCTATCCCCTTCGGGACCCTAGGACAGGGCTTTTCAACCAGTGGTACGGGTACCACCTGGGGTACATTGGCACCTGGCAGGTGGTACGCCGCCATCCTAGAAAAGTGGTAGCGGGGGAGGGGAATGAGCTGAACCGGTGGCAGCACCACATAAGCCTGAGCGAGAGACGGCTGGAGCTGCAGGGCTGTCAGGGCTCAGCAGAAACACCAGAATCAGTGCCAGGTTCTTGCTGGAGCTCGGCGCTGATCCTGGCGCTTCTGCTGAGCCCGGAAGAAGCGCCGATCGGCTGGAATGTTGCAGCATCTCCAGGGTCTTGTGATTTACATTCAGATGCTTGGCAACTGATTCATATTTATGATGGTCAGTGTCCCAGGGGCATGTGAGGAGACCAAAACCTGCTGCGACCACCCAGCAGGCGGGGGGGGGGGGGGAATAAAAACCAAACACCCACCCCACCCCACCCCCGCTGCCAATCCTCAACAGAAATGCTCAGAACAATGAAAACCTCGGACAGGAGGAAGAGCGCCGCCGGGCGGGCAGGCGTCTTGCTCGGCTGTGGCTTGGGGGGCACTTTTTTCAGTGCCATTGTAACTCCGAACAGTCACTAAGCGAACTGTTGTAAGTCGAGGACTACTGTACTTCATCACTTTTTTCCTTTTTGGGGGGGGGGGTCATCAAGTTTTTGACACCTTGCTAGGTGGTACTCGGATGTTGCCATATCCTAAAAGTGGTACAATGGGTGAAAAGGTTGAAAAGCCCTGCTGTAGGAAAAGAGATCCCCAATCTTTTGGGCACCACCAGGGACTGGTTCTGTGGAGAGAGTTTTTCCCGTGGACTGGAGGGGGCGTGGTTTTGTGTGCTGCCTGCATCTCGCGGATGGGGCTTTGCTTGTTTGTGCGGACCGGTTGCTAGCGTGTCGCGGCCCGGTACTGGTCCACGGACCCAGGGTTGGGGACCATTGCCCCTAGGATGCAATCTGTCTTGTCCTGGTGGTTCAAAGTCATCTGCTTCTGTTGATCAAAAGTAAAGGAAAATTCCCTGACTATATTTCTATCAGTTGCAAACAACAACCTTGCTCTCGCTACAATTTCCCGACAGTCCTCGAAGTTACAACGGTGATGGGGAAAAAAAAGTGACTTCGGACCATTTTTTACACGACCGTTGCAGGTCACACGATCAAAATCAGCCGTTTGGCAGTTGACTCATATTTATGACGGTTGCAGCCTCCCGGTGGGGGAGGGGGAGGGGTGTCACGTGATCCCCTTTTGCGACCTTCTGACCAGCAAAGCAAATGGGGAAGCCGGATTCACTTAACGACCATGCTGCTCACTGAACAACTGCAGTGATCCACTTCGCGACTGCGTCAAAAAAAAAAAAGTCATAAAACGGGGGCAGCAAACATCTCGCTTAGCAACAGAAATTTCGGTCTCAAGTGTGGTTGTAGGTTGAGGGCTGCCTATGTTCATATGTTTTGCTGGAGAAAAGGGATCTAAAAGAGCAGTGCAGCACAGGAAGTCCTCGACTACCATTAGGACCAGAATTTCCGTTGCTAGGCAAGGTGGTCGCTAAGCGAGTCAGACCTGACGTTGTGAGCCTTTGCTATTATGGTCGCTAAGCAAATCACTGCAGTGATTAAGCAAATCCAGCTTCCGCCCTTGATTTTGCTTGTTGGAAGCCAGATGGGAAGGTCAGAAACGGCGATCATGTGACCCTCAGATGCTGCGATGATCGACAAATACACGCCAGTTGCCAAGCTTTTTTGATCACGTGACCTCAGGGTTGCTGCAACGGTCACAAGTGTGAAAAACAGGCGTAAGTCACTTTTTTTTCAGTGCCGCTGTTAACTCTGAACAGTCACTAAACCGCTGAACGGTTACTAAACTAAATGGCCGTAAGTTGAGGACTACCTGGAGTTAGCTTTTCTGTTAGTATTTTGGAATGGTTTTGATCAACTATTAGTATGAGGTTTTTTTCCCTTTTCTTTTGAATACAACAGTCCATTTAGTGACTGTTCAAAGTCACACTAAAAAAAAGATGACTTGCGACCGTTCTTCACGCTTACAGCCCTCCTTGCAGCATCCTCGTGCTCACACAATCAGAATTCGGACACGTGGAAACTGACTCATATTTATGACGGTCGCAGTGTCCTGGGGTCACCGGGGTCCCCTTTTGCGACCTTCTGACAAGCAAAGTCAATGGGGGAAAGCCGGATTCGCTTAACAACCATGCTCCTAACTTAACAACAGCAGTGATTTACTTAACAACTGTGGCCAAAAAAAAAAAAAAGATCATAAAATGGGGCAAAATTCACTTCACAACTGTCTCGCTTAGCAACAATAATTTGGGGCTCAATTGTGGCTGTTGAGGGCTACTCACATAGGGTTTTTATTTTTATTTATTTTTATTTTATTACATTTATATACCGCCCTTTCCCGAAATACCGTAGAACTACACAATCCGGCCTTTAATTCAGCCCTGGCAGTTCAACTGAGCTGTTCTGCACAACGCAGAAGTAATAAGTAAATATTTCTCACGCCTCAGCCATGCCCCTTTTGATCAGGCTTCATTCGGCTCCACATGCTTTCTTATGACATAGCTCTCCACATAGGAGGAGGAGGAGGAGGAAAGGAAGGCGGGAGGGGGGGAAAAAAACAAGCAAAACGTAATTATAGCAAAAAAAAAAAAAAAAAAATCCCACGTTTCCAACTCATAAATCATACCCTTTACGGTTTGTCTGATTTCACTGCACAAACACACAATTTCGTTCCTTGTTTAAAGAGGGCTTTTAACCTTCCCACCCACACTTTCCTTTCAAAAAGAAAAAAAAAAAGAAGCTTCTCTTCTCGTGTTTTATAGATTAACACAACTGCACTTCAAAAAAAAAAAAACTCATCCGGAGCTGTTCTTCTGCCCCAGCCGTTAACAGAATCCTTTTGAAGCACATCTAAATGGGATACTCCATTTGCAAGTAACACTTTGGTAGTCAAAAGATCTGACTCAGAAGGGATTTAATGCAAAACCACTCAAGACTGGAAAGAGACACGCCATCAGAAACGAAGGGGCCGAGAAGTGTTTCCAAGTCCCATGTAACACCATTACGCAGGGTGTCGGCTTAGGAACTGTCATAAACACTTCATAATCACTCAAGACACAAACTGGGTTGCCTGGAGCACATTCGCTTATGAAGTGCTGAATAGGTGTCCAGCTGAATGGAGAGCCAAAGTACAACACTACAGATAAAAGTGAGTTTCGGCGTGGGACTTTACACACGATACGGGGAGGGCAGCAGCTTGGCAGACATTTCCAAAGAGGGCCGGGGAGGGTGGGTGGGTGGGGGAAATATTTCTAAATATAGAAATGTTAAGATGGAGGTAGCACAAGGCGGTTAAAGAGCACCATGAGACAGGGGCGTGCTCTTGACTCTTATCGTTTGGGAAGAGGAACAGACTTCACGGGTGACGTTTTATTATTATTATTATTATTTTTTGTCCCTCTATACCTGAAAACTGTCTGGGCTAAAGCACTCAGAGACAGAGATAGAGGGACACAATCAAGATCATGTGAAGTGTTAATCCCACTTTACAAGGCCTTGGTAAGGCCACTCTTGGAACACTGCATCCAGTTTTGGTCACCACGATGTAAAAAAAGATGTCGAGACTCTAGAAAGGGCACAGAGAAGAGCAACAAAGATCATTAGGGGACTGGAGGCTAAAACATATAGGGAACGGTTGTTGGAATTAGGTATGTATAGTTTAATGAAGAGAAGGATGAGGGGGGACATGACAGCAGTGTTCCAATATCTGAGGGTTCTGCCAGAAAGAAAAGGGGGTCAACCCATTCTCCAAAGCACCCGAAGGCAGGGCAAGAAGCCACAGATGGAAACTAACCAAGGAGACAAGCAGTCTAGAACAAGGGAGAAATTTTATAACAACTGGAACAATTAATCAGGGGAATGACTTGCCTCCAGAAATTGTGGGTAGTCCCAACAATCTGAGGACCCAGATTGTTGGGGGCAATAAGCTGACTTTGTAATGATGCCGCTTGGGGGGGGCGCGCGAAAGCCCTAATAAGCAGGCATATACATAGAATGAAGGCTATTGCTAAGCACATTGGTTTGTGCTTCTTAGATTGTAAGCCGCCCTGAGTCTTCGGAGAAGGGCGGGATATAAATGGGATTTTTAAAAAAAAAAAACAACGCTGGAGGCTTTCAAGAAAAGATTGGACAGCCATTTGTCTGAAATGGTATCGGGTTTCCTGCCTGAACAGGGGTTTGGACTAGATGATCTCCAAGGTCCCTTCCAACTCTGTTATTCTGTTACGGTGTTCGTAAAATGACTTGCTCGCAAAGCAAAACTATCTTCACTTCAATTACTGGGTGCTGTTGTTTAAAGGAGATTCCGAGGCCCCTAGAAAGTTTGCGGAGGATGTTGCTAAAACTCCCCTGATTTTAAAAAGTACAAAGTTTTCCTCGACTTACTATCGTTTGTTTAGCGAATATTCGAAGTTACAACAGCACTGAAAAAACAAGGACTTATGATTGGCCCTGGCACTTACAAGCAAGGCAGCATCCCCACGATCACGGGATCAGAATTCAGGTTTTCGGCCACGGGCATGTATTTATGACAGTTGCAGCATTCTGGGGTCACATGATCACCATTGGCGACCTTCCCAGCTAGCTTCTGACTAAGCAAAGTCAATGGGGAGAAGCTGGATTTGCTTAACGACTGCAGGGCTCACTTAACAACTGCAATCATTAGCTTAACAACCATGGCCAAAGAAAGGTTGTAAAAGCAGACACGGCTCACTTTGCTTAGCAGTGGAAATTTGGATCCCAATTGTGATCGTAAGTTGAGGAATTGGGTATGTCTAGTTTAATGAAGAGAAGGACTAGGGATGGCAGTGTTCCAATATGTCAGGGGCTGCCCCAAAGAAGAGGGAGTCAAGCTATTCTCCAAAGCCCCTGAAGGCAGGACAAGAAGCAACGGATGGAAACTAGTCAAGGAGAGAAGCAACCTGGAACTAAGGAGGAATTTCCTGACAGTGAGAACAATTAACCAGTGGAACTCCTTGCCTCCAGAAGTGGTGAATGCTCCAACACTGGAAGTTTTGAAGAAGAGACTGGACAGCCATTTGTTTGAAATGGTATAGGGTTTCCTGCCTGAGCAGGGGCTTGGACTATATGACCTCCAAGGTCCCTTCCAACTTTATTATTATTTAAAACTTTTATTCATAAAGCATGAAACTCAGTCAACTGAACACTCAGATTATTATTATTGTTGTTGTTGTTGTTGTTGTTGTTGTTGTTATCCATATACCAAGGACGTCTGCAGTTTCTTAGAACTTATCCCAAAGGCAACTAAGGCTTTCTTGGTGGTGGTTTTTCCCCCTGAAAATGTTTCGCTTCTCATCCAAGGAGCTCCTCCAAGTTCTGAAGAAGCAGAGAACCGAAAAAGCTTCTTGTATGAGAAGCGCCACATTCTCAAGGGGGAAAAAAAAACCCAGACAAAGCAAGAAAGTTCAGTTGCCTTTTGAAAAGCACCCCTGGGGCAGCCATCCGTGACCTCGATCAGGGGTGTCAAACTCGCAACGTCACGGGGACACGCGTCGCGACATAGCACGACTATTTTTGCCACTGTCGGCAGTGGGGTGGGCGCAGGTTTCGCCGTGACGCATCCAGCCCCCAGGCTGGCAGTTTGACACCCCTGATCTAGTTGATTGGGAATCTCCACAGACATCCTCAGAGCTTACTAGATTAGCAGTACAGATGTGTGAGGCCCAACCGGTGTGAATAAACCTCTTTCCTACCTGAAGGGAGGCAAGCAGTTCAAGAGTTTCCCTTAAAAAACATAGTCACAACAAGGAGTAGGATAAAAAGGTAAAGGTAAAGGTTCCCCCGCACATGCCTGCTAGTCGTTTCCGACTCTAGGGGCCGGTGCTCATCTCCGTTTCAAAGCCGAAGAGCCAGCGCTTGTCCGAGGACGTCTCCGTGGTCATGTGGCCGGCATGACTAGACGCCAAAGGCGCATGGAACGCTGTTACCTTCCCACCGTAGTGGTCCCTATTTTTCTACTTGCATTTTTACGTGCTTTCGAACTGCTAGGTTGGCAGAAGCTGGGACGAGTAACAGGCGCTCACTCTGTTACGTGGCACAGGGCTACCTAAATCAACTCTCCACCTAATCTACTCTATGAAGGGGAGAGATCCCCACAATTCTTCACAACCGGCAAGGGTTCTCCTAAGCCAGGGGTGGGGAACCTTGGCTCTTTTAGGACTCGTGGACTTCAACTCCCAGAATTCCTGAGCCAGCGTGGGGCAGCGTGGAAACCTCTCCCTTTCTCCTCAGCATGGCTGGCTCAGGAATTCTGGGAGTTGAAGTCCACGAGCCACCAAAGAGCCAAGGTTGCCTACCCCTGTCCTAAGGGCAGGACTGGATGGGTGGGGGTGGGGAACAAGAGGGCACAAGAGCGAACTGCGTGGTTACTTTGAGTAACCACTGATAACGCAAAATCTCCTGCCGGTTTCTTTTGTTCCCCCTTCAGCACTTCATGAGTGAACGAACCACAGTTACTGAAACAGACAATCTTGCTCAATACTTGAGCGGCACCTACTGCTCATTTTGCAGAAATGACAGGGCTGGCAGGAGGGGGGAAAAAAATTTTTTTTTAAGGAGGGAAACTTGTGTCATCTATGGAGTCTTACTTTGTCTGTAAACATATACGCATAATTCTGTATTTATTTATTTACATTTGTCACGTTTATGTAGTGTATATCGAAGGTGGCGAATGCAACAAAATTTCATTTTAATTTTTTGCCGATTATTGTACATTGTAAAGTGACTAGTTATTATTGTCATTATTATAAAGTTATTATTATAAAGTTATAACTTTATAATAACAGTTATTATTATTTTTCTATTGTATTTTATTCCATTCCATTCTTTCATTATTCTATTCTATTCTATTCTATTCTATTCTATTCTATTCTAGTCTAGTCCAGTCTAGTCTATTCTCAATAAAGATTCTATTCTAATATAATTCTATTCTATTCTATTCTCAATATTCTACTACATTCTATTCTAATATTATTCTTTTCTAATATCCTATTCTATTCTATTATTCTCTTCTCTTCTATTCCGTTCATTATTCTATTCCATTCTATTCTAGTCCTCCACTTACAAACGTTCATTTAGCAGCCTTTTGAAATTACAGCACCACTGAAAAAAAAGAAAGTGGCTTACAATGGGTCCTCATACTTACACACCCACACCCACAAACTATTTCAACGTTCCCCATGGTCATGTGATCAAAATTTGGGCACTTGAAGCAATAGGTATGTATTTACGATAGTTGGAGTGTCCTGGAGTCATGTGATTCGCATTTACGACCTTCCCAGTTGGCTCCCAACGAGCAAAGTCAATGGGGGAAGCGGGATTCGTTTGATGACCATGTGATTCACGTAACTGCCGTGATTCACTTAACCATCACCACAAAAAAGGATTGTAAAAAATCAGGTGCGATTCACCTAACAACTGCCATGCTTAGCTACAGGAACAGTGGTTCCAACTGTGGTCATAAGTCAAGGACTGTAATCCAGTTTTCCTGAATGTCAGGGTCTGGTCTCACATAAAATGGCTTTTATGCCAGGTCAGAAAATTATCAGCAGCAGCATCTATTACGTAAGTAGGAAGAGGTTATGAATCAGACTTGAATTGGGGAAATCCTTCTAAATACTCAGACTTTGTAAAAATAAGCCAAGGAAGTTATTTTTACACCAGATCCATTTAGGTATCTACCACATCCTGTATTAATTGGCAGTGGTTCTGCAGGATCCCAAGATGACAACTTGCTCCCCTTCCTTAGAGGTGACATGATAGCAGTCTTCCAGTATCTCAGGGGCTGCCCCAAAGAAGAGGGAGTCAAGCTATTCTCCAAAGTGCCTGAAGGCAGGACAAGAAGCAATGGATGGAAACTAACCAAGGAGAGAAGCAACCTGGAATTAAGGATGAATTGTCTGACAGTGAGAACAAAGAGGAATGGCTTCCTTCAGAAGCTATGGGTGCTCCATCACTGGGCAGACTGGACAACCATTTGCCTGAAACAGTACAGGGCCTCTTGCTGGAGTAGGGGGTTGGTCTAGAAGATCTTCAAGGTCCCTTCCAACTCTGTTATCCTTTAAGATCTCATTACAATCCTTTTCTCTGGAGAGGCTTATGATCCAAGCTGGGGTTTCTGCACAAAATGGGTCCTCTTGCCATTCAGAGGAGCAGGAAACATCTCCAGGGCTACTTATTCTTTTTTTAATCAGAAAAGAAAGACATAGGGGGGAAAAAATGCAGCTTTATGACCTTCCCCTCAGAGGATAGAAGTTATTATACTCCCTCACTGAAATTCTGCTGCCTTCCTTTTTTTCTCCTCATAAACGCACACAGACCTTCTGCCAGGTGACTGAATATTAACGCAATCTGAGACGGATCAGGGGGTGTCCCAGGAACCCCTTTGCACCAAGTAGCCAGGAGTTAACTCACAGGTATGCTCCATATCTGTATCCCGTCGCTGTAGCCAATGGTGAGCAGAAGAGGAGGTTCGTTCCCAGTGCCGTGCATTTCGTGCAACTCCACGTTCCTTAGGGTATCTGAAAAACAAACCAGAAAAAGAAATCCAAAATTCAGCAGCAGCAGACTAGGACAAGGCTTCCACGGAGTCCGAAGAGCTGGCACGGATAATAGAACGGATAGCAGAGTTGGAAGGTAACCTTGGAGGCCTTCTAGACCAACACCCCTGCACACGGATAGTGGGAAACGAAGATGAAATATTCCATTATCCCGCGTCATATCACTGATAAAAAGGTAAAGGTTCCCCCGCACATGCGTGCTAGTCGTTTCCGACTCTAGGGGCCGGTGCTCATCTCCGTTTCAAAGCCGAAGAGCCAGCGCTTGTCCGAGGACGTCTCCGTGGTCATGTGGCCGGCATGACTAGACACCAAAGACACACGGAATGCTGTTACCTTCCCACCGGAGTGGTCCCTATTTTTCTACTTGCATTTTTACGTGCTTTCGAACTGCTAGGCTGGCAGAAGCTGGGAAGAGTAACAGGTGCTCACTCTGTTACGTGGCACTCGGGATTCAACCCTCCAAACTGCCGACCTTCTGATCGACAAGCTCAGCGTCTTAACCCATTGAGCCACCGCGTCCCTCCATATCATTGATATGCTCCTGCTAAAAGGCTTTCTTCGCCCGTTAACAAAAGCTGTGTGCAAACAAGAGCAGTCAAGCAACTGGGGGCTCTGATGAACTTTTGAGCACGCAGTAAGAAATGTCTTGAGTGGTGGTGACATTTCAAGGGGATGGAGGGCAATCCAGGTGGTCCTTGAACTGAGCCCAGAATTTATGTTGTTTAAGTGAGACACTTAGTAAGCGAGTTTTGCCCCATTTTTACGACTTTCCTTGCTGCAGGAGTTAAGTGAATCACTGCAGCTGTTAAATTAGGAACATGGCTTGTGAAGTGAATCTGGCTTCCCAATTGACTGATCACATGACCCCCGAGACACTGCAACCGTCATAAATATAAACCAGTTGTCAAGCAACCAAACGTAAATGATGTGACCATGGGGGTGCTGTAACGGGCATAAGTGTGAAGATTGGTCATAACTCAATTTTTTCAGTGCCGCTGTAACTTCCAACAGTCACTAAATGAACTGTTGTAAGTGGAGGACTACCTGTAATTGTCTCTTAAGGTCCTTTGTGATAGATAGATAGATAGATAGATAGATAGATAGATAGATAGATAGAT
>JAKJMR010000933.1:147177-167517 GCA_024449315.1 Daboia siamensis
TCAACCATTAGTCCTAGCTATCAACCAGGTATCTCCTTAAAATGTAAAATGTTCCGAGCAGCGCAGGGGGTTGGACTAGATGACCTCCAAGGTCCCTTCCAACTACTACTACTACTACTACTATTATTATATTATTATTATTATTATTATTATTATTATTATTATTATTATTATTATTATTATTATTATTATTATTTATTATTATTATTATTCTTCACAATCTGAATTTAATTTCTTTAAAGTATACAACTCCTTTGCGTAACACGTTACATCAAAATCCAACCAATCACCTTATGACTTATTGTAATAGACAAACTATGAACCACTGATAAATGTAACTTGGCACGCTCTTTTCTGCATTTCCCCCATCTTTCACCCCCCGTACTTTCTTTGGTGGGGGGAGACCCATTTTAAGAGAACAAAGTTTAAAACGTTGCAACAAGCCAGCTGCACTTGCCTGCGGTACGACATCTTGCAGGAATGTAACGACACTTTCCATGTATGACTGCTCCCTGGAACAGAAAGATGAATATCCATAAAAAACAACAATGGTTATTATATATACACACACAAATGTAGCCCTGGTGGAATTACAGGCTAAGCAGCATCACGCACATCACAAAATGGAAGTAACAAACAGTAACCCCAAGAAATGAAGGGCATAAGGTAAGAAAAAAGATAGGAAACATTGACTTGTTAGCTTTAAAACTGCATTTTTCTGAACACTACAGATTTTTTTTTTCCAAAAGTCAACTTCGATACGTCCGTGATCACTTCTCACTGGAACCTAACATGCAACTATGAACAATTTTATAAAAGTAAGTGTACCTAAAGGTAAAGGTAAAGGTTCCCCCGCACATGCGTGCTAGTCGTTTCCAACTCTAGGGGCTGTTGCTCATCTCCGTTTCAAAGCCGAAGAGCCAGCGCTTGTCCAAGGACATCTCCGTGGTCATGTGGCTGGCATGACTAGACGCCAAAGGCGCACGGAACGCTGTTACCTTCCCACCGGAGTGGTCCCTATTTTTCTACTTGCATTTTTACGTGCTTTCAAACTGCTAGGTTGGCAGAAGCTGGGACGAGTAACAGGCGCTCACTCTGCTACGCGGCACTCAGGATTCGACCCGCCAAACTGCCGATCTTCTGATCGACAAGCTCAGCGTCCTAACCCACTGAGCCACCACATCCCCCTAAGTGTATCTACAAACTGCTTGAAGAATAAAAACTGACTTCAAAAGTTAAGAAAGAGTTTCTAAGAAAAATGACAGAATTTGAAATACTCATACAGAATTAAGGCTGCCTACTAAGGCCTGAGATTAATTACGACAGCTTATAGTTGTTACAGCTGTTGTGAACTCTGGGCTGTACCAGACAAAGCAATTCCAAAGTGGATATCAAAATAACCCACAGCCAAAAACTTCATTCCATCACTGTTGCAGGTAGCATGTTTAGCAAACTTCAGAAGCAGAGAAATTCCAGTTTTATCTTCCATTTGCAATTTTAGATCAGAGTGCCCAAACCTTTTGGGCACCAGGGACCAGTTACGTGGAGAGAGGTTTTTCCGTGAACCGGAGACTGCATGGTTTTGTGTGCTGCCTGCATCCTGTGGAAGGGGCTTTGCTTGTTTGTGTGGACCGGTTGCTGGCATGCCGTGGCCCGGTACTGGTCCATGGCCTGGAGGTTGGGGACCCCTGCTCTAGATGAACAATATGGAATTGTATCTACATACTGTAAAGCCATGGTGGCGCAGTGGTTAGAATGCAGTATTGCAGGCTGATTCTGCCAACTGCCAGGAGTTTGATCCTGACTGGATCAAGGTTGACTCAGCCTTCCCTCCTTCCAAGGTCGGTAAAATGAGGACCCAGATTGTTGGGGGCAAAAAGGCTGACTCTGTAAACTGCTTAGAGAAGGTTGTAAAGCACTATGAAGCAGCATATAAGTCTAAGTGCTATTGCTATTAACCACTTACGTAACAGCCTGTGGCCGGACTATCACTCCTCCAGTACATCGGCTTGGGCGGCGGGGAGATTCAGCAGCCATGATTGCTCTTAATTCCTGGAAGCAAAAAAAAAGTGTTTTTGAATTATTTCTCACACTCTCTTATTCCCCCACTTCTTCAACGATCATCAACAGCACTGTTTAAAAAAGGAACTGCTATCAAAAGGTATGCAAACAGCAAAATCAGCTGTCAGAAAAGGCAAGGGATGATGGATCAATGCTACATTTGACCTCCCACAGCTTAAAACCTTAAATTGGAATCTCCAAAGCCCTGCCTTAAAAAATGCCCAAATTACCTCAGTCTTTGTATGTAGATAGAAGTAACAGAAAAATTAAGTCAATCCTAACTCTGTGCTCACTTCATCCAATTCCCACTAAGCTAAAATGAAACAAGGACAATATAATTTGGTGTGATACACAAAATTTTAAATAACTATCGTCCAGTCTCCAACCTTCGCTTTTTGGCGAAGGTTGTTGAGAGTGTGGTGGCGCATCAGCTTCCTCTGTTCCTGGAGGAAACTGATTATCTCGACCCGTACCAATCGGGTTTCAGGCCCGGGCACAGCACGGAGACGGCATTGGTCGTGCTGGTGAATGATCTCTGGCGGGCTCGGGACAGGGGTTGTTCCTCTGTCCTGGTCCTTTTAGATCTCTCAGCGGCTTTTGATACCATCGACCATGGTATCCTACTGCGGCATCTCAGGGGGTTAGGAATGGGAGGCACCGTTTTACAGTGGTTCTCCTCCTATCTCCTGGGCCGTTCGCAGTCGGTGTTGACGGGAAAGCAGAGGTCCGCCCCAAGGTCTCTCGTTTGTGGAGTTCCTCAGGGGTCGGTTCTCTCGCCCCTCCTGTTCAACATCTATATGAAGCCGCTGGGTGAGATCATTCGTAGTTTCGGGGTGGGGTATCATCAGTACGCTGATGATACCCAACTTTTTCTTTCTACCCCGAACCAACCCAGCGATGCCCTCGCCGTGATGTCCCGTTGCCTGGAGGCGGTCCAGGTCTGGATGGGGAGAAATAGGCTTCGTCTCAATCCCACCAAGACTGAGTGGCTGTGCATATCGGCATCTCGGGCTAACCAGACTATTCCAACTCCAACGATGGGGGGTGAGGTGTTAACCCCCATTGATAGGGCTCGCAACTTGGGCGTCCTCCTGGATTCACGACTCAATTTTGAAGACCATATAGGAGCCGTGACATGGGGGGCTTTTGCCCAGGTTCGCCTGGTGCACCAGTTGCGACCCTATCTAGACCGAGATGCCCTACGCACAGTCACTCACGCACTCATGACCTCCCGTTTAGACTACTGCAACGCTCTCTACATGGGGCTGCCCTTGAGGACCACTCAGAGGCTTCAGCTGGTGCAGAATGCAGCCGCGCGAGTTGTAATGGAGGTTTCCGATACTCCCATGTAACACCTCTACTCCGCGAGCTGCATTGGCTCCCGGTTGCCCTCCAGGTGAGATTCAAGGTGCTGGTGATGACCTATAAAGCCCTAAATGGCTTGGGTCTGGGATATCTGAGGGAGCACCTGCTGCTGGCATCAAGCTCCCTTCGTCCAGTGCGCTCCCACAGGGAGGGTCTTCTCAGGGTGCCACCGGTAAGAGATTGCCGGCGGACGACACCCAGGGATAGGGCCTTCTCTGTGGGTGTGCCTGCCCTCTGGAACCAGCTGCCAGTGGAGCTTAGGACTGCCCCGACCTTCGTTCATTCCGCCGGGACCTGAAGACCTGGCTCTTCGAGCTCTCTGGCCCAGGCTGAGAATTTTAATTTTAATTTTAATTTTAATTTTAACTGGGGTTTTATTTGTTCAGGGATGGATATAATTTTTTAATTGTTTTTAACTTTTGTATTTTTTGTTTTAATCACCCTGTAAACCGCCCTGAGTCCTTCGGGAAAGGGCGATATATAAATGTAATAAAATAAAAAATAAAATAAAAATTACCACTGAAATCAGTGAGGCTACGAGTTAACTGCTGCCTAGAGTAGACCAATGGTGAGATACCAGTAGGTGGCGAATAAGTTTAACAAATAATAATTATAGTAACTAAACTCACCAGACTTTATTTCAAAAGGTGAGCCTGAAAGAAAGCACAACTAAATATGGAATCAACCAACTGCCAGTCTCCCGGCAAAAGGGTGATCTGAAACCATCTATCTTCTATGACCTTCTTTCCGTTATCCTGGGGTACAAGAGATATTAAAAGCCTTTGCTGTCAAAAAACAAAATACCCCTCACCAAAATAGGGACAAGTCTTCCTTCTTCTTACAGTCTAAACATGGGTTTAAAACATACCTAAACCCAGCTTTCTAGAACTGCTAGGAGATTTATCCAACTGGATTAACACATACAAATAAATCGCCAAAACAACATAGCAAAATAAATCAAAGCAGTTAAAACAATGATCCGTAAAACCGGTGCAATTGATAACTTACAAACAAATAGAACTATTTCATGCATTCCATAACACCCCAGGATTCCTACGGTCAGAGACAAAGCCATATCTCCAAGGCCCTTTGAAAGGTCAAAAGGGTTGGGGTTGAGCCTCTACGACAGGGCTTTTCAACCAGTGGTACGGGCACCACCTGTGGTACGTTGGCACCTGGCAGGTAGTACGCGGCCATCCTAGAAAAGTGGCAGCAGGGAAAGGGAATGAGCTGAACCGGTGGCAGCACCCCACAAGGCTGAGCGAGAGACGGCTGGAGCTGTAGGGCTGTCGGGGCTCAGCGGAAGGGCCAGGATCAGCGCCAGGCTCCAGCTGGAGCTCGGCACCAATCCTGGCGCTTCAGACCCAGAAGAAGCGCCGATCAGCTGGAATGTTGCAGCATCTCCAGGGTCTTGTGATTTACATTCAGATGCTTGGCAACTGATTCATATTTATGACGGTCACAGTGTACCAGGGTTATGTGAAGTGACCAAAACCTGCTGCAACAACCCAGCAGATGGGGGAGGGGGAATAAAAACCAAACACCCCCCCCCATCCCACCCCGGCTGCCAATGCTCACAACCATGAAAACCTCAGACAGGAGGAAGAGCGCCGCCCGGCGGGCAGGCAGGTGTCTTGCTCGGCTGTGGCTTGGGGGGCACTTTTTTCAGTGCCATTGTAACTTTGAACCTGTCACTAAGCAAAAAAAGGAAAAAAGTGATGAAGTACAGGTAGTCCTCGACTTACAACAGTTCGCTTAGTGACTGTTCAAAGTTACAGTGGCACTGAAAAAAGTGTACGGGTAGGGGCCTCCGATATAGATCTAATAAGAGGCCCCTGGTAAATTTTTTAGCTAAGTTTTTTGTGGGGTTAGGGAGGGGGGTGGGATTTTTTGGTTGTTTGGGAATAGGGGGTAATCCGTCAACCATCGTTCAGGCCAGGTCCGGGATTGATCGCGAGGGGGGGAGCGGAGGTCGGTTGCCTCTGGGGCTCCAGAGCGGGTCGTGGGATTACCTATTCCCACGACGTTAGGGAATGGCAGCAGGTGTATGAGCAGAGGGCCGTATCGATTTTTGGCAAGGCCTCTCCGCTGTTTGCAAGCGGTGAGGCACTCCGACCCTCTGTCTCTTCCCCGAGGTCCCGGGAGCGAGGATGTGCAGCCACCTGAGCTCCGGTTGATGTATTTGAATGCCAGGTCCATTGTTAATAAGGCTCCTCTTGTCCGCGATCTAGTCGAGGGTGAGCATGCGGACCTGGCTTGCATTACGGAAACTTGGTTGGGCCCAGAGGGCGGTATTCCTCTGGTTGATATTTGCCCACCAGGTTTCTGGGTGCTACACCAACCTCGGGCTCAGGGTAGGGGTGGAGGAGTGGCGGTTGTTATGAGGGAGACCTTGTGTCCGCGGGAGACCACCGGTCCTCAGATAGTCGGGTGTGAGTCTCTCTTTTTGAGATGTGGCCCTGGTGCGCAGTTGGGCTTGCTGCTGGTGTATATTTCACCTAGACACACAGCAGCAGCTCTGCCTGAGCTTCTCGATATTCTCTCTGGGTTGGTGGTTGAGTTCCCCAAACTTATAGTTTTGGGTGACTTCAACCTACCATCCCTGGGAGGATCATCTGAGTTAGCTCGGGAGTTCATGGCTTCCATGACGGCCATGGACCTGACGCAAGTAATTGCTGGACCGACTCATGAGGGAGGCCACACCCTTGACCTGATTTTCTTATCTAGACGGTGGTTAGATGATCTTGGTGGGAGTTCTCCAATTGTTATACCCCTGTCATGGACCGATCATCATCTCCTGCGGTTGGTCTTCCGTTTTGCCACTCCCCACCGTGGGTGTGTGGAACCAACTAAATGGTACCGCCCCAGACGCTTAATGGACACTGAGAGGTTCCAGGCTGCGCTGGGGTCCCCACCTGCCTCCTCTGCTTACAACTCGGCAGATTCCCTAGTGGAAGCCTGGGAAAGGGCAGCCACTGAGGCTCTGGACCGAGTTGTACCCTTGCGGCCCCTGACCCAGTGCCGATCCCATCGAGCTCCATGGTTTTCCGCGGAGCTTCGGGAGATGAAGCGTCGGAGACGGGGCCTAGAGAGCTGTTGGAGATCCAGCCGATCCGAATCCGACCGATTGCGACTAAGAACCTATATTAGGTCTTATCTCGCTGCGATAAGGGAGGCGAGGTCTAATCACTTCGCCACCCTTATCGCGTCCGCAGATAATCGCCCGGCCGCCTTGTTCAGGGTGACTCCCTCCCTCCTTAATCAGGAGGTGAGAGAAGAACCCTTGCAGGGTCGTGCCGAGGAGTTTAACCAGTATCTGTCGGACAAAATCGCTCGGATTCGGACCGGTCTGGACTCTGACTGGGCAGAGTCTGACGAGCAGGATACGGGCAATCTTGTCGTTTGGGAGGAGTTTGACTCTGTTACTCCGGAAGAAGTGGACAGGATTATGGGGAAGCTGAGTTCCACCACATGTTTATTGGATCCGTGCCCTTCCTGGCTGGTTTATGCGGCTCGGGAAGGGACACGAGGCTGGCTCCAGGCGGTTATATCTGCTTCTTTGAGTGAGGGTAGTTTCCCCGCCGTCTTGAAAGAGGCGGTGGTGAGACCCCTCCTCAAGAAGCCTGCCTTGGATCCAGCTGTGTTGAATAACTTTCGCCCGGTCTCCAACCTTCGCTTTCTTGCGAAGATTGTTGAGTTTGGTGGCACATCAGCTCCCTCTGGCCCTGGATGAAGCGGATTATCTAGACCCGTACCCATCGGGCTTCAGGCCCGGGTACAGCACGGAGACGGCATTGGTCGCTCTGGTGAATGATCTCTGGAGGGCTCGGGACAGGGGATGTTCCTCTGTCCTAGTCCTATTAGACCTCTCAGCGGCGTTCGATACCATCGACCATGGTATCCTGCTGCGGCGTCTCAGGGGATTGGGAGTGGGAGGCACAGTTTTGCGGTGGTTCTCCTCCTATCTCCTGGGACGTTCGCAGTCGGTGTTGGCAGGGGGACAGAGGTCGACCTCGAGGTCTCTCGTTTGTGGAGTTCCTCAGGGGTCGGTCCTCTCGCCCCTCCTGTTCAACATCTATATGAAACCGCTGGGTGAGATCATTCGTGGTTTTGGAGTTGGGTATCATCAATATGCTGATGATACCCAGCTTTTTCTTTCTACCCCAAACCACCCCAGTGATGCCCTCGACGTGATGTCCCGTTGCCTGGAGCCGGTCCGGGTCTGGATGGGGAGTAACAGACTTCAACTCAACCCCAACAAGACTGAGTGGCTGTGCATACCTGCATCCCGGGATATTCAGAATATTCCATCACTTTCTATGGGGGGTGAATTATTACCCCCCGTAGATAGGGCTCGCAACTTGGGAGTCCTCCTAGATTCACAGCTTACTTTGGAAGATCACATAGTGGCTGTGACTAGGGGGGCCTTCGCCCAGGTTCGCCTGGTGCGCCAGTTGCGGCCCTATCTTGACCGGGATGCCTTGTGTACGGTCACTCACGCGCTCGTGACCTCTCGCCTTGACTACTGCAATGCTCTCTACATGGGGCTGCCCTTGAAGACCACTCGGAGGCTCCAACTGGTACAGAATGCAGCCGCGAGAGTTGTGTTGGGAGTCTCCCGATACTCCCATATAACACCTCTGCTCCGTGAGCTGCATTGGTTGCCAGTTGTCTTCCGGGTGAGATTCAAGGTACTGGTAATGGTGTTTAAGGCCCTTCATGGCACGGGTCCGGAGTACCTTAGGGATCACCTGCTGCCGGCATCTACTTCCCTCCGCCCTGTGCGTTCCCACAGAGAAAGTCTCCTCAGGGTGCCACCGATCAGAGAATGTCGATTGGTGGCCCCCAGGGGGAGATCCTTCTCTGTGGGCGCCCCGGAGCTATGGAATCAGCTGCCGGTTGAGCTCCGGACGGCGCCCGACCTTCGCTCCTTCCGTCGCGATTTGAAAACATTTTTATTTGTACAAGCTGGACTGGCCTGATGAGGGATGGGTGGTTTTTAATGTTTGTATTGGATTTTAGTCGGGCATGTTTAATTCCTTTTTAATTTTTGTATTTTTGTATGTTTATATTTGCCCTGTACACTGCCCTGAGTCCTTCGGGAGAAGGGCGGTATATAAATAAAATTAAATAAATAAATAAATAAGACCCTGGAGATGCTGCAACATTCCAGCTGATCAGTGCTTCTTCTGGGCTCAGCAGAAGCGCCGGGATCAGTGCTGAGCTCTAGCTGGATCCTGGTGCTGATCCTGGCGCTTCCGCTGAGCCCTGACAGCCCTGCAGCTCCAGCCGTCTCTCGCTCAGGCTCGTGTGGTGCTGCCACCAGTTCAGCTCATTCCCCTCCCCCGCTGCCACTTTTCTGGGATGGTCGCGTACCACCTGCCAGGTGCCAATGTACCACAGGTGGTGCCCATACCACTGGTTAAAAAGCCCTGGTTTACAGGATTTCTTTGACATTGACTGATTCTCAGCTATGCCTTCTTCCTTGCCCTTTTTAAACATGTATGCTGTCCAAGAAAAACAAGGTAATTGTTTCCTAAGGTCAAAAGTTGTTTTTTTTTAAATTATTATTTTGTCTTCTAAGAATGGCCGTTTAAAGAAGCCCACGGATGAGTTCAAAAGAATCCTTCAGGCACGTAGATGTACCTGACCAGCAGGGGGCCACAGTAGGTACGTTTTGATACCCCCAAAATCTGAAGCTGGTATTCCTCAACATACGACCACAATTGAGCCCAAAACTGCTCCTGCTGAGATAGTCGTTAGGTGAGTTTTGCCCCATTTTATGACCTTTCTTGCCCGAACCGTTAAGAGAATCACTTCAATTGTTAAATTAGCAACAGTCGTTAAGCCAATCGGGCTTCCCCCATTGACTTTGCTCGTCAGAAGGTCCCAAAAGGGGATCACGTGACTCATGGACTTCAACTCCCAGAATTCCTGAGCCAGCTGGCTCAGGAATTCTGGGAGTTGAAGTCCGTGAGTCATAAAAGAGCCAAGGTTGCCTACCCCTGAACTAGGTATTAAAGGAAAAAAACAGCTAAGAATTTGTTCCATGGGGAGTAAAAAAGGCTCTTTTGGGGGTTTTTTTTTTGAGAAACCCCTATTTCCTTAAACTGACTTACAATACATTCTTGCTCTTTCACTACCATTTGCTTTCAAATTAGTAGGTAACCCCACCGACATAAAGTTAGCTTTCCATGCCCTACAATTAAGATACCCTACAAAATGGGACCTTTCAATCCCGTTCTTTCCTAACGTTATAACAGATTAACTGGCCAAGTGTTGCCTAAATCATCTTTTGGATTGATCAATAAAATAAAAGGCAAAAAAAAAAAAGCTTGTTATTTCGCTGGCCTAATATAAATTATTATTATTATTATTATTATTAATTTTATTTATATACCGCCCTTCTCCCGAAGGACTCAGGGCGGTGAACAGGGCAATACATGTTAAAAAACAGTACTACAAAAATTAAAAGAGAATTAAACAAGATGCCCCTAAAACAATAAAATAAGATAAAACCCACAATAAAAACCCTAA
The DNA here is from genome assembly GCA_024449315.1 of Daboia siamensis. Lineage (NCBI taxonomy): Eukaryota > Metazoa > Chordata > Lepidosauria > Squamata > Viperidae > Daboia > Daboia siamensis. The sequence goes on from JAKJMR010000933.1 coordinate 157,141, forward strand.
CCCATCCCCCATCAGGCCAGGCCGGCTTGTTCGAATAAGTAGGTCTTCAGATCGCGTCGGAAGGAGCGGAGGTCAGGTGCCATCCGGAGCTCAACCGGCAACTGATTCCATAAAGCCGGTGCGCCCACAGAGAAGGCCCTCCCCCTGGGGGCCACCAGCCGACATTCCCTGACCGGCGGCACCCTGAGGAGGCCCTCTCTGTGGGAACGCACTGGGCGGAGGGATGATGACGCCGGCAGCAGGTGATCCCCGAGGTACTCCGGACCCAAGCCATGTAGGGCCTTATAAACCATCGTCAGAACCTTGAATCGCACCCGGAAGACAACTGGTAACCAATGCAGCTCGCGGAGTAAAGGTGTAACATGGGAGTACCGGGAAACCCCCAAGACAACTCTCGCGGCTGCATTCTGTACCAGTTGGAGCCTCCGAGTGGTCTTCAAGGGAAGCCCCATGTAGAGAGCGTTGCAGTAGTCCAGACGAGAGGTAACGAGCGCATGAGTGACCGTGCATAGGGCATCCCGGTCTAGATAGGGCCGCAACTGGCGCACCAGGCGAACCTGGGCAAAAGCCCCCCTAGTCACAGCCACCATATGATCTTCTAAAGTAAGTCGTGAATCTAGGAGGACTCCCAAGTTGCGAGCCCTATCTACGGGGGGTAAAAACTCACCCCCCATAGAAAGAGGTGGAATATTCTGAATATCCCGGGATGCCGGTATGCAAAGCCACTCAGTCTTGTCAGGGTTGAGTTGAAGTCTGTTCCTCCCCATCCAGACCCGAACCGCTTCCAGGCAACGGGACATCACGTTGAGGGCATCACTGGGGTGGTTTGGGGTCGAAATGAAAAGTTGGGTATCATCAGCGTACTGATGATACCCAACTCCAAAACCACGAATGATCTCACCCAGCGGTTTCATATAGATGTTGAACAGGAGAGGCGAGAGGACCGACCCCTGAGGAACCCCACAAACGAGAGACCTCGGGGTCGACCTCTGTCCCCCTGCCAACACCGACTGCGAACGTCCCAGGAGATAGGAGGAGAACCACTGAAGAACTGTGCCTCCCACTCCCAATCCCCTGAGACGCCGCAGCAAGATACCATGGTCGATGGTATCGAAAGCCGCTGAGAGGTCTAATAGGACTAGGACAGAGGAATGTCCCCTGTCCCGAGCCCTCCAGAGATCATTCACCAGAGCGACCAATGCCGTCTCCGTGCTGTACCCGGGCCTGAAACCCGATTGGCACGGGTCTAGATAATCCGCTTCATCCAGGACCAGAGGGAGCTGATGCGCCACCACAGTCTCAACAACCTTCGCAAGAAAGCGAAGGTTGGAGACTGGACGAAAGTTATTTAACACAGCTGGGTCCAAGGCAGGCTTCTTGAGGAGGGGTCTCACCACCGCCTCCTTCAAGACGGCGGGGAAACTACCCTCACTCAAAGAAGCAGATATAACCGCCTGGAACCAGCCTCGTGTCCTCTCCCGAGCTGCATAAACCAGCCAAGAAGGGCACGGGTCCAATAAACATGTGGTGGAGCTCAACCTCCCCATAATCCTGTCCACTTCCTCAGGGGTCACAGAATCAAACTCCTCCCAGATGACATCGACAAGACCGCCCGTATCCTGATCGCCAGACCCTGCCCAGTTGGAGTCCAGACCGGTCCGAATCCGAGCGATTTTATCCGACAGATGTTGACCAAACTCCTCGGCACGACCCTGCAAGGGTTCCTCCCTCACCTCCTGATTAAGGAGGGAGCGGGTCACCCTAAACAGGGCGGCCGGGCGATTATCTGCGGACGCGATGAGGGCAGAGAAATAATTACACCTCGCCGCCCTCATCGCTGCGAGATAAGACCTAATAAAGGTTCTTAGACGCAACCGGTCGGATTCGGATCGGCTGGACCTCCAACAGCTCTCTAGGCCCCGTTTCCGACGCTTCATCTCCCGGAGCTCCATGGAGAACCATGGAGCTCGTTGGGATCTGCACCGGGTCAGGGGCCGCGAGGGTACAACTCGGTCAAGTGCCTCAGTGGCCGCCCTTTCCCAGGCTTCCACTAGGTCATCCGCCGAGTTGTGAGCAACGGAGGCAGGTGGGGACCCCAGCACTGCCTGGAACCTATCAGGATCCATTAAGCGCCTGGGACGGTACCATCTAGTTGGCTCCATATCCCCACGGCGGGGGGTGGCAAAACGGAAGACCAGCCGCAGGAGGTAATGATCGGTCCATGACAGGGGCATAATAAATGGAGAGCCCCCACCAAGATCATCAAACCACCGTCCAGATAAAAAAACCAGGTCAAGGGTGTGGCCTCCCTTATGAGTTGGTTCAGAAATTACTTGCGTCAGGTCCATGGCCGTCATGGAAGCCATGAACTCCCGAGCTAACTCAGATGAACCTCCCAGGGATGGTAGATTGAAGTCACCCAAAACTATAAGTTTGGGGAACTCAATCACCAACCCTGAGAGGACATCGAGTAGCTCAGGCAGGGCTGCCGCTGCGCAACTAGGCGAAAAGTACACGAGCAGCAAGCCCAACTGCGCCCCCGGACCAAATCTCAAAAAGAGAGACTCACACCCGACTATCTGAGGAACGGTGGTCTCCCGCGGACATAAGGTCTCCCTAATAGCTACTGCTACTCCCCCGCCCCTACCTTGAGCCCGGGGCTGGTGTAGCACCCGGAAACCTGGTGGGCAGAGATCAACCAAAGGAACCCCACCCTCTGAACCCAACCAAGTCTCCGTGATGCAAGCCAGGTCCGCATGCTCACCCTCAACTAAATCCCGAACAAGGGGAGCTTTGTTAACCACGGACCTGGCATTTAGGTACACCAGCCGGAGTTCAGGAGGCTGCACATCCTCGCTCCCGGGACCTCGGGGAAGAGACAGAGGGTCGGGGCGCCTCACCGCTTGTAAATAGCGGAGACGACCCCCCCCGATAACAATACGGCCCTCTGTTCATGCACCTGCTGCCATTCCCCAACGTCGTGGGAATCGGTAGTCCCACGACCCGCTCCAGAGCCCCGGAGGGAACCACACCCCGCTCCCCCCCTACGCGATCAGATTCAGGCCTGGCCTGAGCCACGGTTGATTGACCACCCCCCATAGCCAAACAACCACCACCCACTCCCACCCCTCTCCCTAACCCCATAAATAATTTTGCTAAAAAGTTAACCATTAAAAATGCGATCACTGAAGTGGTAGTTATCAAGCAGTGAGAATGCAGTGTGCCAAATCACAGCACTGGTTATCAATGGACAATGTCCGGCGATGACTGTGTTCGCACAACACACTGACACGCAAATTAATCATGTGGTTAGTGTATAGTTAACATGCAAATCCAAAAAACTGAGTCAGTTACCCACGGCCAAGTATGTTAACAAATAGCTTACGAAATAAATTAGCTAGTTTCACACAACATCAATCAGGCTGCTTGGTAGTAGCATATACTATTCAAATACATTTGGTGGTACTGAGCATGAATAGTTATTGTGTTATTCATTAATCTGATTAAAGGAAATTTATTTATTTTTATTTTTATTACATTTATATCCCGCCCTTCTCTGAAGACTCAGGGCGGCTTACAAACTTAGCAGTAGCCTTCATTCTATGTATATGCCTGCTTGTTAGGGCTTTCACACACACACCCAAGCGGCATTATTACAAAGTCAGCTTATTGCCCCCAACAATCTGGGTCCTCATTTTACCTACCTCGGAAGGATGGAAGGCTGAGTCAACCTTGAGCCTGGTGGGACTCGAACCTGCACTAATTGCAGGCAGCTGGTGTTACTTAAGGAGGCATTAGCCCTCTGCTCCACCAAGGCTCAATAAATCAGTGGCCTTTTAGAGTTTGCAGAACACGGCAGCTTGGTTTGCATGAAATAGTGAAGCTCAAACTAGCCAACTGGCTTTTAGTTAATGTGTCACTGCTCAGTTTACAGTTCAATGTATTTTGCAAACTTCAACGTTGAATATTCAAATGAGATAACAACAAACGTGACCTGGAATATAGAGTGTATTTGCACAACACTCGTAACCATGGATAATTTAATGAAGGTATATTCAACATTGGTTTAATTGAATATACCTTCATTAAATTATCCATGGTTACGAGTGTTGTGCAAATACACTCTATATTCTAGGTCACGTTTGTTGTTATCTCATTTGAATATTCAGTAATTTTATTTGTGATATGATCAAATGACATACAGATATCATTACACTCATGCTAAACATAAATAATACCGTATGTCCAAGTATTCGCCTCACTCATCCCTTATTCAATCACATACATTACATCTAATAATAATAGATCTAGAATGCGGCCGCGCAAGTTGTGATGGGGGTCTCCCGATACTCCCATGTAACACCTCTACTCCGCAAGCTGCATTGGCTTCCAGTTGCCCTCCGGGTGAGATTCAAAGTGCTGGTGATTACCTATAAAGCCCTAAATGGCATGGGTCCGGATTACTTACGGGAGCACCTGCTGCCAGCGTCAACTTCCCTTCGTCCTGTGCGCTCCCACAGAGAGGGCCTGCTCAGGGTGCCGTCGGTCAGAGAGTGTCGACTGGCGACCCCCAGGGTGAGAAGGTTCTCTGTGGGCGCGCCAGCCCTTTGGAATCAATTACCGGTTGAGCTCCGGATGGCTCCTGACCTCCGCTCTTTCCGCCGTGATCTGAAAACTTACCTATTTGAACAAGCCGGCCTGGTCTAATGGGTTTGGGGAATTTTATTTAGTAAATTTTTAATTATTTATTGTAATGGGCTAGTTTGATTTAATTTTATTTTTAACTTTTGTATATTGTATTTTTATTGTATTTTTATTGCCTTGTACACCGCCCTGAGTCCTCCGGGAGAAGGGCGGTATAGAAATTAAATTATTATTAATAATAATAATAATAATAAATTAATAATAATAGCCCTTTCGATGAATTCTTACCTCTATCCTACACAAAAACCAGTCTCTGGTCTCATACATTACACCAAGCATAATATTAATTGAAAAGAATATTTGTAGCTCAGGGTTGAACTATTTTATTTTCTTGCAGACTTTTGATTACCCAACTAGGTAACATCAACAGTGCTAAAAGAGAGTGGGATTTGCCCTCATTATGTTACAGGACTGATGTTACCTAGCAATGAAACATCTGCAAGAAAACCACAAAACTCAGAGATCACCAAGAACCCCACAACCATAGAATTATGTGTTTGATTCTGATATACAATAATTCATACAATATGCTACAGTATGATTGATCAATCACCCATAGCTGGCTGATTTTACGTCATGCTAAACTGTAAATAAACTAACCATATCACATCTTAGTTCCTTGTGACCCCAACAGCTCTGACAACTATAGTTTATGTATGTGGATTTTCCAGTTGGACTTCTGAACAACTCTAGGTAAATCCAACTAACAACTGTTTGTTTAGTGACTGTTTAACGTTACAACAGCACTGAAAAAAGTGATTTATAAAAGTTTAACACACTTACAACATCCCTGTGGTCACGCGATCAAAACCAGATGCATGGCAACTTGTTCATATTTATGACGGTTGCAGTGTCCCAGAAACATCTGATCACCTTTTGCAAACTTCCGATAAACAAAGTCAAAGGGAAAGCCAGATTCACTTAAAAACTGTGTTACTAAATTAACGGTGGCAGTGATTCACTTAACAACTGTAGCAGAAAAAATCATAAAATGGGGCAAAACTCACTGAATTGTCTTGCTTAGCAAGAGAAATTTGGGGCTCATTTGTGGTAGTTTATGAACCAAATTCATTTAAGAACCGTGTTACTAATTTAACAACTGTAGTGATTGTTTAGCAACCATGGCAACAAAGGTCCTAAAAAATAGGGCAGGACTTACATTAACTGTCTTGCTTAGCAACAGAAAATTTGGGCTCAGTAAGTCAAGGACTACCTGTACACGCTAAAAATTAATATCATAATAATACTGCAGTATTAAAAAAAAAGAATTAAATTAGATTTCCCAAATAAAAGCCTCATTAGTAGAATTTCCTTGGTGGGTCCTTTTAGATAGTAACTGTGAGAGGGATCTCGGACAATCCCTTAAATAGGAGCCAGCCGTGTGCTGCAGCTGCCAAAAAAGCCAACACAGTTCTAGGCTGCATTAACAGAGGGATAGAATCAAGATCGCGTGAAGTACTAATACCACTTTACAATGCCTTGGTAAGGCCACACCTGGAATACTGCATCCAGTTTTGGTCACCACGATGTAAAAAAGATGTTGAGACTAGAAAGAGTGCAGAGAAGAGCAACAGAGATGATCAGGGGACTGGAGGCTACAACATAAAAGGAATGGCTGCTGGAATTGAGTCTGTCTAGTTTAATGAAAAGAAGGACTGGGGGGGGGGGACATGATAGCAAGTCTTCCAATATCTCAGGGGCTGCCCCAAAGAAGAGGGAGTCAAGCTATTCTCCAAAGCACCTGAAAGCAGGACAAGCAGCAACGGATGGAAACTCAAGGAGGAGCAACCTGGAATTAAGGAGAAATTTCCTGACAGTTAGAACAACCAACCAGTGGAACCACCTGCCTCCAGAAGTTGTGGCTGCTCCAACACTGGAAGTTTTTAAGAAGAGACTGGACAGCCATTTGTCTGAAACGGTACAGGGTTTCCTGCCTGAGCAGGGGGTTGGACTAGATGACCTCCAAGGTCCCTTCCAACTTTATTATTATTATTAACCACCTGCCTCCAGAAGCTGTGAATGCTCCAACCCTGGAAGTTTTTAAGAAGAGACTGGACAGCCATTTGACTGAAACGGTATAGGGTTTCCTGCCTGAGCAGGGGGTTGGACTAGATGACCTCCGAGGTCCCTTCCAACTTTATTATTATTATATTATTATATGAGCCTTGGTGGAGCAGTGGGCTAATGCCTCCTCAAGTAACACCAGCTGCCTGCAATTAGTGCAGGTTCGAGTCCCACCAGGCTCAAGGTTGACTCAGCCTTCCATCCTTCCCAGGTAGGTAAAATGAGGACCCAGATTGTTGGGGGCAATAAGCTGACTTTGTAATAATGCCGCTTGGGTGTGTGTGTGAAAGCCCTAACAAGCAGGCATATACATAGAATGAAGGCTACTGCTAAGCTTGTAAGCCGCCCTGAGTCTTCGGAGAAGGGCGGGATATAAATGTAATAAAAATAAATAAAATAAATAAATAAACCACCTGCCTCCAGAAGCTGTGAATGCTCCAACCCTGGAAGTTTTTAAGAAGAGACTGGACAGCCGTTTGTCTGAAACGGTACAGGGTTTCCTGCCTGAGCAGGGGGTGGGACTAGATGACCTCCAAGGTCCCTTCCAACTATCCAAACCCTACCCTTCCCTCTTCCCGGCCACAACCATGACAGGAGGGTGAAAAGATGCCTGGCTCAACCCCCTCCCCCCACCCCCCCACCCCCCACCCCAGTTGTTAAAAAACAGGCCTTCAAATGATACGTGGACCCTGAAGCCCAAAGGGCCAAGGAAGGCCTGTGCCCCAGATCTGGCAGCCCTACGGACTCAGCATTATGGGCTTCGGGGTCAGTCTCGCTCTCTTGAGGCTGGCCTACCTCGCAGGGCTGCCGTGAGTGGAGAAGACGAGCGTGGGGGGAGAAGGAAACCTCGGAGGCTTGAGGGCAATGAGGGGGGGGGGGAAATACACCCCCCCACACACTAGCTGACCGGCCGCCTCGGACACTCCTTTTCCCCCGCGCCCCCCCAAAATTGGCTCCCTCACACGACCCTCCCCCACCTTTCCTGTCAGCCTGGCTTCCCCTCCCTCTCCCCCTCCCAAGAAGCCCCACCCACCGCTCGCGCTTCCCATAATGCCCCCCCCCTCCCTCCGTTTACCTGCTACGGTTGAAGCGCCTCGCTTTCTCCCCTCCCTGGCAATATTTGGGACCCTCTCACCGGCCGCCGCACTGACAGCCAATGGTCGGCAAGGGGAGGCGGGCGCTGGTCTGCCTTCGGATCCAATCAGTGGCCAGCAAGGCGCTGGGCAACACTTGCCAAGGGTGGTTGTGACTCTCGCTCGCTCTCCCGACGTTTCCCCCCTTGCCCAATCGCCGCAACTAAGCTAGGTTGAGAAAGCTCGAGGTTTGGGATGCTTTCGACGCTCCCCCCTGCGGGGGGGGAGGGGGAGAGGGAGGGTTGTTTACATCCGGGTCTCAAAGGAGGAGGAGGTGCTTGACATGTTGCAGCCGGTGCTGAGCCACCCAATGGGATTCGTGTTTGTACGCCTGAGCCACACCCACCAGTGACGAAAGGGAAGGTTGTTTACCGCTTTCCACTTGGGGTGGGGCAAACTGGGGACGAGGCGTGTGACGTCAAGCCGCGGCTGATGCAATGACGTAAACATAAAGCGCCTTCAGGACTTGTAGAGATAGAAAAGGGTAGAGATAGAAAAGGGTATAGAGAGGGACAAAGGGTTATTTGACAAAGTAGCTGTTTAAAAATCAGGGCATAAGCTTATGAAAAGGTCTTAATTTTCACAAAATTAAGGGCTCTTAATTAATACAATTAAGAGCTGTTCATTCACAAAATTAAGATCCCTTCTAACGCCGTTATTCTATTAATATTTTTTCCTTTAGTCTACTGATCATTAAGGTGCTGAATTAAAGAATCAGGGAGGTCTAGTACAAAGGTGAGCAATTATGGCCCCTATACAACCTGTGGACTTCAATTCACAGAATTCCTGACCGTGCATTAGAGATAGTAAAATAAAAAGAAGAATCTTGAATTATGCAATATTTTGCACTAGTACAGGTAGTCCTTGGCTTGTGACCACATTTCAGCCCAAAATTTCTTGTTCTTAAGCAAGACAGTGGCTGTGAGTTTTTCCCCATCTTACAACCTTTTGCCACAGTTGTTAAGTGAATCACTGCATTTGTTAGGTAATAATTCGGATAGAAAGGAAATGCATATGCTATGTGGTCAGTTCTAAAGAGTGAATCTTTGTCAAAAGATGTCTATGGAGATTCTCAGTCATCCAGGTCATCGTTATCCCAACTTTTCATTAAGCAAATTCAGCTTGAACTGCTTGTCAGAAGCTGGCTGGGAAGGTCGCAGGTGGAGATCATGTGACTGGGGGGGGTTGCGACCGTTTCATTTTCATGCTGGATGACTGGCTGGTTGGGGAATGGAAGGAAATATTGCAGACAGCTGGTCATTTGCATCCTTTTAAAGTTGTTGAGGCCACTTGGAGGTTTACCTATGTCTTCAGGGTCACCTGAGTAGTACAAATGTGTGTGGAGCCTTCTTGGCTGGAAGATGTTTTCTGTCCTGTCTCCCTCTTCAGTCAGAGCTGAAGAAGCTTCTTGGATGAGAAGCGAAATGTCTTCAAAGAAAAACAAGAAAGTCCAGTTGCCTCCTGAAAAAACACCTTTGGGACTTTGTCAAAAGAAGTAAACAGAAGGCTATTGTATAATAGCATGCTTGCCCATTCTATGGATGTCTGATCAGCGCATGAGAAGGACCGATGAATTAAGTTGGATATACAGGTAGTCCTTAATTTACAACCACTCATTCAGTGACCATTTGAAATTATGGCACTGGAAAAAGGGACTCACAACTCATCCTTGCAGTTACAACCATCACAGCATCAGGTGATCAAAATTCAGGTGCTTGGCAAACAGCATGAAAATGCAACAGTCACAACACCCCAAGTCATGCGATCTTCATTTGGAACCTTCCCAGCCAGCTTCTGACAAGCAGTCAATGGGGGAAGCTGAATTTGCTTACTGACTGCCTGATTCACTTAACAGCTGCAATGACTGGCTTAGCAACAGGGGCAAAAAAAAGATCATAACATTTTTTTGGAGGGGATGCAATTCAGGTAATATCCACCTTGCTTAGCAACCGAAATTCTGATCCCAATTGTGGAGCACTACCTGGATTGGAAATGAGCATAAGAAAAATAAATGGGGATAAAATAAGATTGTCAACATGGAACAATCAGTGAATGATGGTGGATTGAATTCAAATCTCAGCAATCAGTACCAAAGAAATCCATTGAGGTGGTTTGATCACAGAGAATGAATAAGGATGGTTCCTAATGGAACTCATGGTGGAAAGGAGCAGAGACGATCCTGAAAAAAAGTATTTTGTGTAAGCAACAGCAATAGCATTTAGACCTATATACTGCTTCACAGTGCTTTACAGCCCTGCCTAAGCAGTTTACAGATAGACAGACAGAATATACAGATGGATGAATAAATGAGAGATAAATAGACAAGACAGAGATATGAATATATATATACAGATGGATGAATAAATGAGAGATAGATAGGATAGATAGATAGATGAGAGATAGATAGATAGGTAGATCAAAGGATGGGTGGGTGGATAGATGATAGATCAAAGGATGGATGGGTGGGTGGGTGGAT
>JAKJMR010000933.1:212754-238432 GCA_024449315.1 Daboia siamensis
CTAGGGAGAATTGCAAACCCTCCCTCCTAATCTCTTTGGTTTGCCCCATCCCATTTGTTTGCACCCCCCCTTTGAAGAATTGGTTTGCACACCTTCTAGGGAGAATTGCACACACACACCCCTCGTGCCTATCTCTGGGTTCCCCCACCCCATTTGTTTGTTTGTCTCCCCCCTATGAAGAATTGGACCCCTCCATCTGACAGCTGGTTGGTTGTATGGGCAGCTTTTTTTTATTGCATAAAGACATTTGAAAGAGAAGTCCCCTGTTTCCTCCTCCCCCCCCCCCCAAAAAAAAATATGGGCCTTGTTTATCTTGCACCCAGGTCTGTCAGTTCATGCCAGAATTCTACCAAGAGTCCTTTTTCTTTGAATTCTGGTGTTTCAATGTTCCTGGAAAATCACACTGCTGTAATCTATGCCTTTTGCTTGTCTCTGCACCCTTTTTTTTTTTTTTCCTTTGGAGGAATTGCATCTGGGAGCTGCTCCCATTCACATGTTGTTTTCTAAAGTCACCTTGGGACCTCTCAGCCTTTGGTGGAATTTTGCTTCCTTTCTGGGTTTTTGTTTTTTTGCAGTGGGATTTGGCCTCTTGGAAATGTCTCTTGTTTTCTGTTCCGAAAAATGATTTGCGCCCATCAGAATAACTGGCTTCATCCCAGCCCATTGCTGCATGATTATTCCCCTTTGCTTTTCAGTTTGCATCCCAGGGATCTCTCTTCTGTCTATGATCCCACCCAACTATTTCACTATTGCATCTCAGCTTCCTTGGACATTTTCTCTCCACTCCACTCCAAACCCTCCTCATTTCAACCCTGAGCTACAAATACAAGTAGCCCTCAACTTATAACCATTTGTTTAGTGACTGTTCAAAGTTACAACAGCACTGAAAAAAGTTATCAGACTTTTACGTGATCCCATGATCAAAATTCAGATGCTTGGCAACTGACTCATATTTATGACAGTTGCAGTGTCCCGGGTTCAAGTGATGCCGTTCTGTGGCTTTCTGACAAGCAAAATCATTTGGGAAGCCAGATTCATTTAACAACCGTGTTACTAACTGAACAACTGCAGTCATTCACTGTGGCAAGAAAGGTTGTAAAATGGGGGCAACCACACTCAGTTAAGACATGTCTCACTTAACAGGAAATTTTGCGTGTACGTTGTGGACTACCTGTATTCTACTGTATTGGCTCCTCAAAAGTTTATCTCCACTTCTAAAGTTGGCCAACTTTGATACCCTTTCTCAGTATGTGGCTTCATGATTTTTAAAACTTCCTCCAGAAAACTCCTCTCATTTGATTCTTTATAGTTTATTAGAGAATTTGAGACTTGTGCCTATATGACACCCCAGATGTCTTGGTTTCCCGATTTCCATTCAACTACCCAACTAACTGTCATTTTTTAAGAGTCTCAACACGTCTGGAGGGCATTGGTGCAGAAAGGTCAACTTAGGAGCTGTGGATACATCCTGTAGCACCCTTACAGGGCTAATTTACAACCTTGCTGCCCATCCCAGCCAGACATGAAATACTGTAATGTCATTGCTTTGGAATCTGTGTTGTTTTTATTATCTTGTGTATTTTTCTTAGAATGCCCTATGGTTTGCAATGTGTTTTTGAATTGTTCTGGTAAATTTTACCTGTTTTAATACAGATAGTCCTCGACTTAACTGCTATTCATTTAGTGACCAGTTGAAGTTACGACGACACTGAAAAAAGTCACTTAGGACCTGCTTTCACACTTGTGACCATTGCAGCGCTCCTATGGTGACTTGATCAAAATTCAGACGCTTGGCAACTGGCATGTGTTTACGATGGTTGCACTGTCCCGGGGTCATGTGATCACCATTTGTTACCTTCCCAACTGGCTTCTGACAAGCCAAGTCAGTGGATGAAGCCAGATTCACTTAATGACTGCACGATTCACTTAACAGCTAAAGTGATTCATTTAACTGCTGCAAAAAAAAAGGATGTAAAATAGGGCAAAAGTCGTGGACGTAAGTCAAGAACTACCTGTAAAGAAGGACTGGTGCTTTTTTAACTTAGGTTTTTGAAGTATGTTCACAGATGGGACTTCATCAGGGTGCTGAGATGGGTGGAATTAATTGGAAACGGTCCTTTAATAGAGAATGTGTCCTTTGGGTGGGGAAAGTTTATACCTCATAAAAATGATCATCTGATTGTTTACTGCAGTCCCTGCTTTTTGCTATCTCTGAATATTTTCAGAGCGGGATCAACAGGAAGGGTCCAAGCAAGTTGGGCAATAATCCTTGGTGTTTGTCTAGACTAAAATTCAGTGGCTTTGTTTTTCATATTGGTTATGTAGCAAATCACTTTATTTATTTACATAGACTTTTCCTTTGAAACATAATTCATATTTATGTTCTTGATGGTGGTGGAAACCCTGTTCACCTTCTGTCCATTGGCTCAGTGGGTTAGGATGCTGAGCTTGTCGATCAGAAGGTTGGCAGTTTGGTGGGTTGAATCCCGAGTGCCGCGTAACAGAGTGAGCGCCTGTTACTTGTCCCAGCTTCTGCCAACCTAGCAGTTCGAAAGCACGTAAAAGTGCAAGTAGAAAAATAGGGACCACTCCGGTGGGAAGGTAACAGCGTTCCGTGCGCCTTTGGCGTCTAGTCATGCCGGCCACGTGACCACGGAGACGTCCTCAGACAAGCGCTGGCTCTTTGGCTTTGAAATGGAGATGAGCACCGGCCCCTAGAGTCAGAAACGACTAGCACGCATGTGCGGGGGAACCTTTACCTTTACCTTTTTAGAGACAATATGCGGCTTTCGTGTTCAAAAAAATAAGAATAGGTAATCTTCCCACCTATCCATTATTTTCGTGCACTGGAATGAATGTTTGCATGTTACATCTATCTTAATTTTTCTTCCAGAAAGAAATCTCTCCCATCTTTTTCACTTAGGAGTAACTCTTTAAGGGAGTCCATGAGTTAGTCTCAAGTGCAGGCTGTATATCGTATGGACAGCAGAATGTTTTAATAATAATTTAGCTAGAACCTCTGGTTGAGGGTTTCTGATTCATTCTTCTCTTCCCTCCACCTGAAAGCACATTACAGGTAGTCCTCGACTTACAGTCACCATTGAGCCCAAAATTTCTGTCGCTAAGTAAAGACATTTGTTAAGTGAATTTTGTCTCATTTATAAAGTGGATCATTAGAGTTGTTAAAATAGTAACATGGTTGTTAACTGGATCTGGCTTCCCCCTTGACATTCCTTCTCCGAAAGCTGCAGAATGTGCTCACATGACCCCAGGACCGTCATAAACATGAGTCAATTGCAAAGTGTCTGAATTTTGAGCACATGACCACGGGGATGCTGCAATAGTCATAAGTGTGAAAAACAGTCATATAAGTCACGCTTTTCAGTGCCGTTGTAACTTCAGATGGTCACTAAATGAACTGTTGCAAGTCGAGGACTACCTTAATATGTTTTCTATAACAGGGATTTTTAGCATATGAAACATCTGTCCTAGAAATTAAAATGATCACGTGATGGGAATGCAGCCTCATTATTTAGAAATGGAAGGATGAACTTTAAGTAAGAGAAATCTATCTGGGAAGAAAAATGTAAGTTCCCCCCTGCATGCTAACAGAGAGCTATGCAGGTGCTAAATCTGATTCCCCACCTGCTCCCCTCCTTACGTTGTCCCTGAATTAAAATTAGGACATTATATAAGGAAAACATTCTTGGAGAGTTGGCATGAAAAAATAAATATAACTGCTGTAAAGTTAAATTCTTAGCCTAGCCCTTCCCACATTTTGACCATTTGCCTGTGTTAAAAGGTGATGGTAGCTTGATAATGCAGCTGCCAAAGAGTCTTCTCTGCCTTAAAAAAAAGTGTTGTGCATTCTTGCTACTTCTCACAGCACATTACTTAGCTTATCAGTATGAGAAAAACAAGCCCTCCAACTTTAGTATGTTTTCATGGGAGTTGTGAATTGCTGACTAAGCAGTTTGCTTTGTGCCTTGTGACATGCAGTAGTTCTGTTTGTGTATGGTGATCAGGCGAGGGGGGGCCTCTGGACAGACCACACGGAGATCTGATCCCTCCGCAAAGAATTTACTGGGGGATCCTTTTGTTCCACGCATCAGATATTAGAATCAGGGGTGCGTCATGCGGAAGCCGTGCCCACCCCATTGCCGGCAATGGCAAAATCGTCCCTATGCGTTGCGCGACATCACATGACGTTGTGAGTTTGACCTGTCTGTATTAGATGGATATCTCTCAGTGTTTCTTTCACCATCCAATTCTTTCTGTTTGTGACGTTTAAAGGTCAGATAAATGCTCTTTTTTTTTAAACAGCCAGCAGAGAAGTACAAGAAGTCCTCGACTGATGACCAAAACTGAGCCAAAAAAATTTGTTAAGTGAGTTTTGCCCCATTTTACGACCTTTCTTGCCACAGTCATTCAACGAATCATTGTAATTGTTAAGTGAGTTACACAGTTGCTAAGTGAACCTGGCTTGTCCATTGACTTTGCTTCTCAGAAAGTTGCAGAAGGTGATGACGTGACCCCAGGACACTGCAACTATCATAAATATGAGTCAGTTGTTAAGCGTCTGAATTTTGATGACGTGACCATGGGGGATGCTGCAGTAGCCATAAGTCACTTTTTTCACTGCTGTTGAACTTTGAGTGGTCACAAAATGAACTGTTGTTAAGTCGAGGACTGCCTATTCAGGGGTAGGCAACCTTGGTTCTTTTATGACTCGTGGACTTCAATTCCCAGAATTCCTGAGCCAGCATGGAAACCTTTCCCTTTCTCCTCAGCATGGCTGGCTCAGGAATTCTGGGAATTGAAGTCCACGAGTCATAAAAGAGCTAAGGTTGCCTACCCCTGGCCTATATAAATGATATTCTGAGACAGAGGAATACTCTATAGCAGACATGTCAAACACAAGGCCCGGGGGGCCGGATGTGGCCCACAAAGTGGTTTCATGTGGCCCGCAAAGCCATCCTGGAAACAGTGAGGGAACGGCCCCCGCTGCTTTGGCCCCGGCTCAGGCTGGCCAGGAGCCAATGTACAATTTTGTGGTGGTCATCTATGCTGAAATAGATTCAGTCTTAGCTCCACAAGGCCATCTGGAAATAGGGACCAGCCCCTGCCATGTCAGCACTGTCCCCTGGGTGCACGCTGGGGAGGTATCACCCTTTGTGGGGAATGAAGAAATGCACCATCGCCTGGAAGTGGCCAGCACTTGGCCCTGCCTACTTTGGGCAGGCTAGGGGCTGGGCAGCGTTGCACTTCTCTTCAGATTTGTGCCACCCGGCTCAGCCTCTCGGCACTATGAGAAGAATGCCCCGCTGCCTGCCAAAACTGGGCAGGCTGGGGGCTGGGTGCCATCGCGCTTCTCTCTGGATTTGCACTGCCTGGCCCCCAGCCTCCCTGGTTTCAGCAGGCAGCGGGGTGCTCTCTCACAGCGCTGAGAGGCTGAGCCAGGCAGCATTGAGCTTTGCGCCGTTTGGCTCAGCCTCTCGGCACTGTGAGGAGATTGCCCCACTGCCTGCCAAAACAGGGCTGGCTGGAGGCTGGGCAGCATTGCGCAGGTAACATCGACTCTCACGCTGCTCATGGCATCCCCTTCCCCAGAGCCCACCAAGCCGGATATGTGAAGTAGGCGAGGGCCATACGCTGGCCACTTCCAGGCGATGGTGCATTTCTTCATTCCTCATGAAGGATGACACTTCCCCAGCTGCGTTTCTTCCCTGTTTTTCTCCCTCCCTCATCCCAAATATTTCCCTACCACTCTGTTCTAAGGAAGGAAGGAGAGGGAGGGTCTGAGGGAACTCCTTCCTTAGTGCTGCCCTGCTGCCCTTTCACTATCCCCTTGCCCCCTCCTCCTGGCCTATTCTGGGGGGTCTCCCATCCTTTTCGTAAGGAATCTTTGGATAGGGAATGGGCCTCCCTCTGACTTACCCTCTTGCCGATCATGAGCAACCTGGCTAAGGAGAGCAAGCACAGCAGCTGGGTGCCCCCTTAGGGAAGTGGTGCTGGGCTTAGTGCCGCGGGTGCTTGAGTGCTGAGCTGGGCATTTGACCTCCGCACCACCATCCAGCCCCCCTCCCCATATGGCCTGAGAGGAACACTTAGGCTCCTCCACTGGACCATGCCTTGGCACTTGTCCCAGTCTCATCTCCTTCTGCCAGAGACCCTCAGATTTGTCCCACACCTGCCCAGGCCCCCATAGGCATCCTTGATGTGAACGATGTAGAGCTGGCCATGCTGTCCCAGTAGGCCACATGCACTCCAGCCACACCCAACCAGTAGGCCATGCCCACCCTGGCCACACCCGCCCAGCCCCCCAAGGGCAACCGCAATGCTGAAGCGGCCCTCAATGAAATTGAGTTTGACACCCCTGGTCTATAGCATGGACAATACAGGTGAATGCCAATTGGAAATTAATTTGATTAGAAGTGTCAATGAATAACATATATGAGTCTAATGAATCACTCAAAATGGCAGAAGTCACCCAGTTTCTCCAAGCTCAGCCAACGTGGCCTTCAGTCCAGGAGGATGGGGGGGGTTACATTCAAATCATCCGGATGGTTTATGTTGTATAATTCTATACCAGTTCACAAAAGCTTATGCCATGTAACACGAATGCTTTCTGGTGGGGCTTTGCCAATGTTGACCCCTGGCAACTGCCTGGATTAGTCTCTGCAATTTTCTTGGCAGGTTTTTAAAAATCTTTTATCCGTGTCGTCTTCTAAGAGAGAGGTCATTTAGCTCAGGGCTTTTCAACCAGTGATATAGGTACCATCTGTGGTACATTGGCACCTGGCAGGTGGTACACGACCATCCTAGAAAAGTGGCAACGGGGAAGGGGAATGAGCTGAACCGGTGGCAGCACCGCACAAGCCTGAGCGAGAGACGGCTGGAGCTGCAGGGCTGTCGGGGCTCAGCGGAAGTGCCAGGATCAGCGCCAGGCTCCAGATGGAGCTCGGCACCGATCCTGGCGCTTCTAAGCCCAGAAGAAGCTCCGATCAGCTGGAATGTGGCAGCATCTCCAGGCTTTTGTGATTTACCTTCAGATGCTTGGCAACTGATTCATGTTTATGACGGTTACGGTGTCCCAGGGTCATGTGAAGTGACCAAAACCTGCAGCAACCACCCAGCAGACGGGGGGGGGGAATAAAAACCAAACACCCCCCCCTCACTCCACCCCAACCCGCTGCCAATCCTCAACAGAAATCCTCAGACAGGAGGAAGAGCACCACCAGGCGGACAGGCAGGCAAATGTCTTGCTCGGATGTGGCTTGGGGGGCACTTTTTTCAGTGCCATTGTAACTTTGAACAGTCACTAAGCGAACTGTTGTAAGTCAAGGACTACCTGTACTTCATCACTTTTTTCTCTTTTTTTTTTTTTTTTTTTTTTTTTTGTCAATTTTTTGACACCTTGTAGGCGACTGATGGTACTCGGATGTTGCCATATCCTAAAAGTGATACAGTGGGTGAAAGGATAGAAAAGCCCTGATTTAGCTGGTTTCATGCCTAAGGTGGGACTAGAAATCGCCCATTTTCTAGCCACTACACCAAAGTGGCTTTTGGTTTATAAAACTACAAGCAGTCCTCAATTTACAACCGTTCATTTAGTGGCCCTTCAAAGTTAATAGTGGCACTGTAAAAAGCGACTTTACAACTGTTTTTCCTACCTACACTGTTGCTGCCTTCCCATGGTCATGTGATCAAAATTCGGACCCTTGGCAAACTGGCTCATATTTATGACTGTCGCAGTGTCCCAAGGTCATGTGCATCATCTTGTTGCCACTTTCTGACAAGCAAAGCAACAGGAAAACCAGATTCACTTAACCAGCTGTGTTACTAACTTAACAATTGCAGTGATTCACTTAACGGGAAAGGTCGTAAAATGGGGCAGATACACTTAATAGCTGTCTTGCTCGGCAGTGGAAATTTTGGACTCAGTTGTGGTCATAAGCCAAGGTCTACCTGATGGGTCACACAACAATTGGACCAAAATGCATTCTGCAAATCTAACCAACTGCTTTCATTAAATCAGTCATGGCTGAGTTAACTTTTTAGCTCATCAGCTAGGATAGCAGCAGTCCAGGATTGTGAGAGGTATGTTTAAATTGTTATTCAGTAGGGAGCTCACTTGCTGATCCCTTTATACGTTTTATTTGTTTCATTTCAAAATTAAATTTCAGTATGGTGGAAAGAGGTAGCACAGAGAAATGCCATAGATGCTGCTACTTTTGCAATAATCTTATTATCTATAATAATTATAATTATCAATTGAAAGCTAGGTGGAAGCTAGATCAAAAGATTGGCATCACAATTATAGATCAAAATTTAGTAAAACAAATTAGAGACTCAAATTGTGCACATATAAAGAGGATATATAACGCTTTAATTGTATGATAAAGTGGGCACAAAATATTCAGGAACCAATTTCGCTGGACACTTGGGAGATAATTTGGGTCAGAAATGTTAAATTTACTCAGGCTCAAAACTTAAGAGAAAATTTTTATAAAATGTTTTATAGATGGCATCTGGATCCCAAGAAGTTGTCTAACATGTATGCTAACTTACAGTCTAAATGTTGGAGATGCGGTAGTTTAGAAGCCACCTATTTTCATATGTGGTGGACTTGTAGAAATATAAAAACTTTTTGGATTAAAATTTGGTGGAACATTCAAAAGATTTTTAAGAGAAAGATAAAGTTTTCTCCGCAATTGTTCCTATTGGGTATTGTTGTAGATTGTGATGTTAAAGAAACCAATTTGATGTTGAATATGATAACAGCAGCACGGTTACTGGTGGGACAATACTGGAAGAAGGATAGTTTGCCTACTATAGAAGAATGGGTGTTTAAAGTTTCGAATCTTGCAGAAATGTCTTAAGATTTCTGCTTACTTGAAAGATCATTCACAGGAAAGATATATTTCAGTTTGGAGGAGATGGATAGATTATATTCAGAACAAATATAAAAAGTTCTAAAAAGTTCCATTTAGCTTATGAGTAGATTTTAGAGGAATATTGTTATTGATCTTAGTGTTGGTACTTTGTATGTATTTATGTTAAAGGGGAGTTAAAGCACATTATGAATTTGGTTAATTGTATATTATGCATAATTCTTATTTAGAATATGATTATTATAACTATAATCCTGTATTTAGCTCTGGGAAGTGGGGGGGGGAAGTGGGGAGGTTTGGGGTGGGGGGGGGATTTGGGGATATATTGTAAAATCTTGTTTTTGTAAAACTCTTTAAATAAAAAAAAAATTATAATTATCTATAAACCATAGTTTGCAAAACAAAAAAAATTGTGGTGTGATATGCAAGGCCAAAACCAAACAAACCCCATACAAACGACTTATGCACTATGTGAATCAAGCCTTTGTCTGCCCCAGCATTTGTATCCTTAGATTCATTGAACTTATTCTAAAGCCAACAAGATGGAATTGTGTTCTTTGTTTTTCCAAGAAGCAGGAGGAAAAAAATAATTTCAAAATGTGACTAGGAAGTTGTGAAATAACGCTTGGAACAATCTGGCAGGATGATAGCGCTGC
The DNA here is from genome assembly GCA_024449315.1 of Daboia siamensis. Taxonomy (NCBI): domain Eukaryota; kingdom Metazoa; phylum Chordata; class Lepidosauria; order Squamata; family Viperidae; genus Daboia; species Daboia siamensis. Next base: position 222,305 of record JAKJMR010000933.1, read on the forward strand.
AGAGGCATTATTTGCAAAAAGGCTACATTAGGAAAAATAAGGAAAAGAGAAAATAACCTCTGAGACCGTGTCTTCTTCTCAAAAGAACAACATGGAACTGTGATTAAAATGTTTAATCCTGTGGTGGAGCCTGTAGTTTCTTTTCCTGGGAGAGAGCATGAAAGAGCATCACGGAGTTGCTATGCTGTGTAAAATAAATATTGTGTGTTTAAGCAGCAGCTTGGTGGTTTTTTTTTTAATTTGGAATATTTATTTACTTTATACTTTCTCAAACGGAACAGAGTACGTCGTCCAGTTTTTTTTAGCAAAGTTGTCTTTCATCAACATGTTGCTCTCATCGAATTCGGTCACAACTCTGATATGATTATCCTACGTCCATGGTGGTGAACGTATGGCACGTGTGCCACAGGTGGCACGCAGAGCCCTCTCTGTGGGCACGCGCACCGTCGCCCCAGTCTAAGGCCTTCAGCTGGGTTTTATAAAACCTTTTTTGCTTTAGGCCTCCGCCGCCGTGTGCAAAAAAAAAAAAAGTTTGATCAATCAATTTCAACTTCTCGCGGGGGAAAAAAAAATCTCGCAAAGTTGGAATTGATTGAACTTTTTAGTCCCACCCAGTCTGCCATTACCACTGCAGCCATGCCCACCCAATGGGTCAGGCCCACCCAATTGGCCACGCCCACCCAATGGGTCACGCCCACCCGGCACCCGATGATATATAAGTGGGTTTTAGGTTATAATTTGGGCACTTGGTCTTTAAAAGGTTCGCCATCACTGTCCTACCTTATCAACTATGGTGGTAAAATAGCATAGCATGGGTAAAATGCAATGTAAAGGGGGTCTGTTGCTTATATGGAAGGTCTAATGCCTACCTTTTAGTATTTTTTTTTTTAATTTGAAGAATTAAAAATAAAATTCTACGATATCTGGAAGTTGCACGTGAATAAGATGTGTATTTAATTTGAAGAATTGAAAATAAAATTCTACGATATCTGGGAGTTGCACGTGAATAAGATGTGTATTTAATTTGAAGAATTGAAAATAAAATTCTACGATATCTGGGAGTTGCAGGTGAATAAGATGTGTATTTAATTTTTTAAAGATCTTTTTTTATAAATAAGGCAGCAAACGTACCTAATGCCCTTCCTGTTCCTTTTTTCACCACAATAACCTCGTGAGGTGAGTTAGGCTGAGGGAGACAACTACTGGCCCAAAGTTTAGATACATAAAAATTAAATTTGCATTCAGATTCCAGAACAGTAGGTCCTTTTTAACTGCAACCCAAGTTTGACTGATATTTTCTCTTTGAGTTAATCCTACTAACATCATTTGCTTCCCTTTAATCTCCAGAACAAATTCGTCTTTTCTGACTGCAACTACAGCTAAGCGTAATTAAGCCAGTATTTTTTAATCATTGGTTATTAAAGTAATGGCTTCGTTCATACAACATGCTAAGCCAGGAAGCAAGCGGCAATATGGTTTAGTTAGTACAATGTTTGAATCTGACCTAGCCCCCCCCCCCCCCCAAACCGGGCTTCAAAACATGATTGTTTTTGCAATGTCTGGATTTCTTTTCTTTTTTGGTTTGAAACATTTTGCCTGCTTATCCAAACAGCTGCTTTATAACTTTGCTTCCTTTCATCTTTGGCCTCCACTTCCTGCTTTCCTGTGTCAGTTTGGATCCTGGCGTGCAGAGTTCTATACCCAATAATATCCCCAAAGCACATCGGTTAAATTGCAGCTCTAATCCAACACCATTCAGAGAGAGGTTATGCATAGGCTGATGTTTTTTGAAGGGCAAGATCTAAGAGGCAGAAGCCTTAAAAGTGACAGCTTGGATTTTAACCTAGAAAGAAATGACATGCTGTGTACAAATAATTATTTTCAGAAAGGAAGAGATGGAATACGTATAAGAGAGTTCAAAAGATACGACGACAACAACAACAACAATAATAGAGTTGGAAGGGACCTTGGGGGTCTGTCTTCTAGTCCAACCCCCTGTTTAACTAGGAAACACTATATCAGGGGTCCCTAACCCCCAGTCCGTGGACCAGTACCAGGCCACGGCATGCCAGCAACTGGGCTGCACAAACAAAGCCCCAGGTATTTGGAAAGGGACCTTGGAGGTCATCTAGTCCAAGCCCCTGCTCAGACAGGAAACCCTATACCATTTCAGACAAATGGCTATCCAGTCTCTTCTAAAAAAACTTCCAGTGTTGGAGCATTCACAGCTTCTGGAGGCAGGTTGTTTCATTGATTAATTGTTCTAACTGTCAGGAAATTTCTCCTTAGTTCTAGGTTGCTTCTCTCCTTGATGAGTTTCCATCCTTTCTTGTTCTGCCTTCAGGGGCTCTGGAGAACAGCTTTGACTCCCTCTTCTTTGGGGCAGCCCCTGGGACACTGGAAGACTGCTATCATGTCCCCCCTCGTCCTTCTCTTCATTAAACTAGACATACCCAATTCCAGCAACCGTTCCTTGTATGTTTTAGCCTCCAGTCCCCTGATCATCTTTGTTGCTCTTCTCTGCGCTCTTTCTAGAGAGTCTCAACATCTTTTTTACATCGTGGTGACCAAAACTGGATGCAGTATTCCAAGTGTGGCCTTACGAAGGCCTTGTAAAGTGGGGTTAACACTTCACGTAATCTTGATTCTCTCCCTCTGTTAATGCAGCCTAGCACTGTGTTGGCTTTTTTGGCAGCTGCAGCACACAGCTGGCTCATATTGAAGTGATTGTCCACTGGAGTCTAGACAATGTACGGCTTTCTAGTGTGTTGTGGGAGCTCTCTTAGACCCTGAAACCCCCCATCCAGTTATCTGGTGATAAGATGGCTCTAGCTAGGTATGGCCCAAAGCATCGCTTGGCCTGCTTCTGTTTCTGGTAAAATTCCAAGTGTTGATCTGTATACCTGTTTTATCAATTATTCCTGACCCTTGCTTGGAGGACTCAAGAGACACGTAGCCAACTCTTTTGGAAGTAAGGCCTCACTGAAATATGACAGGCATTTGGAGAGAAGAATTTCAGTAAGGAAGCCACGCTCATTGGAAGAAGTGCAGTCAGCTGATTCTTAACTTTTATAAATCAATATTAACCAGCTGATTACCTTTTCAGAACTTTTATTTAGCCAACTTAGATACTTTTTATCCTTGAAATACTGTGGTTCTCTAAGATTGAGTTCCATGCTAAGCCTTGTTTACTTTTGGTTTGGCATAATGGTGTTAATCTAATCACTGTGATAGAATTTAAGGGTTGTGACTCAGTGCAGAGATATGATAGCATGGGAAGCCCATCATATTTCCCCTGTGAAGGAATTCCATTATCTGGGAACCATCACAGAAAAAAATGCTACCCTTAACCACCATGCTGGAGGACTGATCTGTCATTAGAACCCAGGCGGGTATCTTTAATTATTTAGCACAGGTTAAGTAATTTCAGATCCTGCACTCATCATAAGCCATTATTGGCAAATTACTTTGGGTTGATGAAGGTATGACACCGATTCAAAACCAAGCCATATTTTGATGTCTGAATGCAGCCACAGGTAGTTTGCATCTTTTACTGCATTTTTAGGGTTTTTTTCTCCAAATTATGCTTTTTGCATTCTTCAAAGGAACTTCAGTGGGGTAGTTAAAAAGTGATATTTAAGCCAGGAAAATGTTGATCTTTATATGAAGTGAAAAGTGAAAAGTAATTGTTTTTATTTAGTGTTTATTATTGTAATGTATTAGTTTTAATGTTTGTAAGCCACACAAAGTTGTCTCTGATGAAGTAAAAGGCACATAAATTTAATAAGGTAAAGGTTCCCCCGCACATGCGTGCTAGTTGTTTCTGACTCTAGGGGCCGGTGCTCGTCTCCGTTTCAAAGCCAAAGAGCCAGTGCTTGTCTGAGGACGTCTCCGTGGTCATGTGGCCAGCATGACTAGATGCCAGAGGCTCATGGGACGCTGTTACCTTCCCACCGTAGTGGTCTCTATTTTTCTACTTGCATTTTTACGTGCTTTCGAACTGCTAGGTTGGCAGAAGCTGGGACGAGTAACAGGCGCTCACTCTGCTACGCGGCACTTGGGATTCGACCCGCCAAACTGCCGACCTTCTGATCGACAAGCTCAGCGTCCTAACCCACAGAGCCATCGCGCCCCTTTTATAAATTTAATAAAGACAAATAAATAAAAACATACTACCTGGAGGATTTGCTTTATATAGATTTAGAGGCATGTATGGTTATTCCATTTTCAGAATGTATGGCAGAGAGGAAAAAACAAATTACAGGAAATACAATGAAATTAGTAAAGATATGTGCCCACCACCATTTCAATAGCAGCAACAATTCTCAATGTCCTTGCAGGAAAGTTCAATTTTTCCAGCCTTTCAAAGTAATGCCAGGGTAGGTTTACCAACCAAACTTATCTCTGATAACTCTCATGTGATGGGCCTTTGAGTCAATTGGAAAAGGAACTGTTACAGGGAGAGTGGTGGCTAATTAACTTCAACTATTCTAGAAGAAAATAGACAAATTTTATTTCAAAATAGATTTAAAGAAAACTCTAGTGTTAAGGTAACTTCGATTAGCCCAGGGGTCTTCAAACTTGACCCTTTGATGACTTGTGGACTTCAACTCCCAGAATTCCTCAGCCAGGCACGCTGGCTGAGGAATTCTGGGAGTTGAAGTCCACAAGTCATGAAGGGGCCCTAGTTCCCCTATGCTGGCTGAGGAATTCTGGGAGTTGAAGTCCACAAGTCATCAAAGGGTCAAGTTTGAAGACCCCTGGATTAGCCTATAAGTGACTTTCGCAGATAACAGATACAATAATAGTCTTCTGGGTTTATTTGTTGTTTTTTTCTTTCCCTTTTTGATCTCTTTGGACTGGTGATGATACTCTGAAGTGTGTGAGAAGAGATTGAGAAGTGGGTCAGTGCATTATCTTCAACAGAAATACCTCCGGACTCTCTCTCTTGTCACCAGTGCTTTGCAGTGACTAAATGAAATTACTGAGTGAGGTCACCAGAAGGTTTGGTGCTGTGTATTATTAAGACGTTGGTGTCACTTAAAACAATTTGTGTCATCATTCTCAAGTCATGTCCTTAACCTCTCTAGATGCCTGCCAGCAGGCACTGACTAACTGCAGGAGTGAGGAGGATACATTGAAATGGAATTTAAGCAAGATAGTATGTGTGTTGTCCATGAGTGCACCTGAATCCTGGTGTTTCAGGTTGAAACACTCTCACCAGAGGTACTTACTGTAAGTCAGGGGTAGACAACCTCGGCTCTTTTATGAGTCCATGAGTCATAAAAGAGCCGAGGTTGTCTACCCCTGCTGTAAGTAATAGACAGTTCCACCCATTCCTTGTAGCCTGATTTCCAAGAAGTAGTGCATTAATTGGTAGTCATCAAACTGGACTTCTGTGTAATTTGAAAAGTTTGGTTAATAGAAAATATAGCAATCAGATTGTTGGGTTGTGGGTTTAAAAAAAAAAGACCTTGCCAAAAAAGAAAATCTTGTCAAATTTAAACGTTTGCCCTGACCCCTCGTAGATTTCTTGGATAAATTATGCAATGTTGGCTATCATTTTTTAAAGAAATAAATAGCCTAGGTGTGAACTCATGTGGTTGCCCATCTTAGTCAAAACTCTGGACAGCTTGTTGTTAGCTGCGAAGTCGTGTCCGACCCCATGAACAACGTTCCTCCAGGCCTTGCTGTCCTCTACCATGGACTCTTCTGGAGTCCATTTAAGCTCACGCCTACTGCTTCAGTGACTTCATCCAGCCACCCCATTCTCTGTCATCCCCTTCTTCTATTGTCCTCGATCTTTCCCAGCATTAGGCTCTTCTCCAGTGAGTCCTTCCTTCTCATTAGGTGGCCAAAGGATTTGAGTTTCAACTTCAGGATCTGGCCTTCTAAAGAGCAGTCAGGGTTGATCTCTTCTAGGACTGACCAGTTGGATTGCCTGGCAGTCCAAGGGACTCGCAGCAGTCTTCTCCAGCACCGTAGTTCAAAGGCCTGAATTCTTTGGCGCTCAGCCTTTCTTATGGTCCAACTTTCACTGCCATACATTGCAACTGGGAAGACCATAGCCTTGACTATGCGCACTTTTGTTGGCAGCTAGCAAAGCATAAAAACAGAAACATCGGTAAAAAGAGTAGAAGAAATAATAAAAAGACATTGGATAAATCAGTTCTGTTAGTACAGGGCAAATGACAAGCCAGGCTCCATTTACATCTTGGCCCTAAACTCTGAGAGAAGCACCCGGTTTTTAAGGCCTTCTGAAAGGCCAACAAGCGTTGGGCCTATCCAGACTTTAGTGGCAAAGCCCTTCCACCAAGCTGGCACTGTGACAGAGAAAGTATCCCACCCAGATTCCATAAGGTGACACCTTTGGAAAGGACCTATAGCAGTAATGGCAAACCTTTTAGAGACCGAGTTCCCAAACTGCAACCCAAAACCCAGTTATTTATCGTCGGGTGCCGGGTGGGTGTGGCCCATTGGATGGGCGTGGCCCATTGGGTGGGACTAAAAAGTCCAATCAATCAATTCCGACTTTCCGAGATCTTTTTTTTTTCCCTGCGAGAAGTTGAAATTGATTGATTGATTGAACCCTTTTTTTTTTTTTTTTTGCACACGGCGGCAAGGTTGACTCAGCCTTCCATCATTCTGAGGTTGGTAAAATGAGGACTCCGATTGTTGGAGGCAAAATGCTGACATTCTAAACTTCCCGGAGATTGCTGTAAATTCAGGCACTAAGGGGTGGTGTATAGGTAATCTGGGACCTAAATGTTGAGCCCAGAATTTCTCTTGCTAAGCGAAACATTTTGTTAAGTGAACTTTGGACCCATTTTACCACTTTTCTGGCCGAAGCTGTTAAGTGAATCACTACAGTTCTTAAGTTAGCAGCCTGGTTGCCAGGTGAATATTGGCTTCCCCAATGACCTTGCTTGCCAGGTCGTAAAAGGTGATCACGTGACCCTGGGAACACTGCAACCGTCATAAGAATGAGCCATTTGCCACATGCCTGAATTTTGATCACGCGACTATGGGGATGTTGCAACGGTCGTTAAGCGTGAAAAACGATCATTAGTCTTTTTTTTTTTTTAATGCCTAACTTTGGACAGTCATTAAATCAACTGTTGTAAGTCAGGGATTACCTATATCAGTCTTCAGTGTTACTGCTATTTTTCTTTGCATAATCCCAATAGCTCCTTAAATCCATAAGAAAAAGTATGTTTGGGGCAACTCAAGAATGGGCCTCTCAGCTGTCATATTGAGAAAGTCTCTCTCCCTGCAAAATACCATGTTTTGAGGTGGTTTTGTGGCTCAGGGATAATAATCTTTGATAGCGTGGATCATGGAAATAAGGAGGAATTTCCTCATAGTGAGAACTACTAAGCAGTGGAATAGCTTGCCTCCCAGAGGCATGCTCTTATCACTGGACCTTTTCAAGAAAAAAAACCCAGAACATTTGTCCAAGATGGTATGAGGACTCCTGCTTTGAACAGGGGGTTGAACAGGGGTATCAAACTCCATTTCATTGAGGGCCGCATCAGCATTGGGATTGCCCTCAGGGGGCCGGGTGGGTATGGCCAGGGTGGGCGTGGCCTACTGGGTGGGCATGGCTGGAGTGTGTATGGCCTACTGGGTGGGCGTGGCCAACTCTACATCGTTGGCATCGAGGGTGCCTATGGGGGCCTGGGCAGGAGTGGGACAGATCTGAGGGTCTCTGGCAGGAGGAGGGTCTCTGGGCCAGGGCCAAGGTAGCGGGGGCCTTTCCCCTCACTGTTTCCAGGACGGCTTCGCGGGCCGCATGAAACCACTTCACGGGCCGGATCCGGCCCCCGGGCCTTGTGTTTGACATGTCTGAACTAGAAGATCTCCAAAGTCCCTTTCAAACCTATGATTTTATGAGTATTGCCAATTTGTCATAGTATGAGTTTACACCGTAGGTCTCTTTTTAAGAGATTCAGAATGTGAAGGCTCTGTTGGTTCAGTTGGATTTGATATAAAAATTGCCGCTATAAATAGTTCTTTATGTTTTGCCTAATTCATGATCTTATTATTTATTTCAAGCATAATCAAGTTCATAATCTTTTTTTTTTTTTTTTGAGTTCAGCAATCTTGGTGGGAATTGCCCTACATATAAAATTTATTACCTGGCCAGTTAAGTGTGCCATCTAAAACAAAAAGTGGCCTGTTCTGGAAAGGCTTTTAATAACAAATGAGGTTACTTGATAAATACTTCTGTTATATAATTACAAAACAATTATTTTTCCGGCTATTTTAAAAAGCCATTAAGATACATGGAAAACCATCAGATTGCCAGAGGTGTGTAATATTTGTAATGTACATTATACATATTCAAATGGTATTAAAGTGATTAATAATACTGGCATATTTATTGACCTGGTTTTGGGCCTACATTGATCTGCGTTTTGTTGAACAAGTTAGCATAGCACAGTCAACGTAGGACACTGAGCTATGAATTGGGCAGACAACCTTTTTTCATTTACTGTATTTCATACTTGTAGGCAGCAGTGATGCCACCAGGATGGCAAACCTGATATTTCTGTTTGCTCTCCCTAACCTCCGGTGCCATTTTTAGGATATTTTGCGATCTGAGGGCAAAAAGGTGGATTAAAAGTTTAAAGCTGAAAATAATGTACCTATTTTGGCTGTAAGCAAAATAGCCGTATTTTCATTTAGTTCAGTATGTTGCTGACTCAGCTACAGAGGACAGTTTACTAACAGAATAACAAAATTGGAAGTGATCTTGAAGGTCTTCTGGTCCCGTGGTGGCGAACCTATGGCACGTGTGCCACAGGTGGCACGCTGAGCCCTCTCTATGGGCACGCACACCGTTGCCCCAGTCCTGGGCCTTCAGCTGGGTTTTATAAAACCTTTTCTGTTTAGGCCTCCACCGCCGTGTGCAAAAAAAAAAAAAAAAAAAAAGGTCAATCAATTTCAACTTCTCATGGGAAAAAAAAAAGATCTTGCAAAGTTGGTTTTTTGAACTTTTTAGTCCCACCCAGTCTGCCGTTACCACTGCAGCCACGCCCATCCAATGGACCACGCCCACCCGGCACCCGACGATACATAAGTGGGTTTTGGGTTGCAGTTTGGGCACTCGGTCTCTAAAAGGTTGGCCATCGCTGTAATCTAGTCTAAACCCTTGCTCAAGCAGAAGACCGTACACCATTCCAGACAAGTGGTTGTCCAGTCTCTTCTTAGAAGCCTCCAATGTTGGAGCGCCCACAACTTCTGAAAGGAAGCATTTTCACTGGTTAATTGTTCTGACTTGTCAGGAAATTCCTCCTTAGTTCTAGGTTGGTTCTCTGTTGGATTAGTTTCCATCTATTGCAGGGGTGTCAAACTCAATTTCATTGAGGGCCGCATCAGCATTGCGGCTGCCCTCAGGGGGCCGGGTGGTTATGGCCAGGGTGGGTGTGGCCTATTGGGTGGGCGTGGCTAGAGTGCATATGGCCTACTGGGTGGGTGTGGCCGGCTCTAAATCCTTCGCATCAAGGGTGCCTGTGGGGGCCTGGGCAGGAGTGGGACAGATCTGAGGGTCTCTGGCAGAAGGAGGGTCTCTGGGCCAGGGCCAAGGCAGTAGGGGCCGTTCCCTCACTGTTTCCAGGATGGCTTCGCGGGCCGCATGAAACCACTTCGCGGGCCGGATCCGGCCCCCGGGCCTTGTGTTTGACATGTCTGATCTATTGCTTCTTGTCCTGTCTTCAAGGTGCTTTGGGGAATAGGCAACACACACACACACACACACACACACACACGTTTCTTTGTGGCAACCTTTCAGTGCTACTGAATTTATTTGCTTTTTTTTTTCCCCAGTATAAAAGTCATTCTTTTTTTAAAAAAAAAACCAACAACAAGGATTTTTTTTTTAAATAGAACATTAGATCTAGTTCCCTCAAACTAGGCACACATTGTTTGTTGACTTAAAGCATGCAGCACTGTAAACATATTTTTTTTTCCCCTGGATTATACCGTTGTGCAGATTTGCTAGGTGAGCAAAGTATTATTTGCCACAGCAGGGGAAACAAAGCTGCTAAGTCCTTGTGAGTGTTTCAAAAAAGAAACTCAAGCACAATCCCAAAGATATTTTTTTAATGAAAAAAAAAGGTCTCTCCTTTCCAGATGAGAAAAAAAAACATTCTGGGATGAAAGTATTAGCCTTAATCAGCTATTTTAAGAATTATTTTCCTGTCTCCAATTTCTTCTTGGTCCCATCAGCTATCTCTTTTGGATTGCCTTCCTTAAATTTACTATCCCCAGGCGTACGGTCTCCAAGTCCTGTGAAAATGTGAAAATCGTGTGAAATGAAAACTCTGGAGAATATCTAGATTGGAGAAGATGACACTTAGATTTCAAAAGGAGGGGGAGGGGAAATTCATGGGAAATAAAGTTGACTAAGACATAAATTAAAGGGACGCAGTGTCTCAGTGGGTTAGGCCACTGAGCTTGTCGATCAGAAGGTCGGCAGTTTGGCGGGTCGAATCCCGAGTGCCGTGTAGCAGAGTGAGCGCCTGTTACTCATCCCAGCTTCTGCCAACCTAGCAGTTCAAAAGCATGTAAAAATGCAAGTAGAAAAATAGGGATCGCTCCGGTGGGAAGGTAACAGTGTTCCGTGCGCCTTTGGCGTCTAGTCATGCCGGCCACATGACCACGGAGACATCCTCGGACAAGCGCTGGCTCTTTGACTTTGAAACGGAGATGAGCACCAGCCCCTAGAGTCAGAAACGACTAGCACGCATCTGCGGGGGAACCTTTACCTTTACCTTTAAGACATAAATAAATAAATAAAAATGACATCATTTTGTTTGCTCGTAGCATCAGGGATTCTGAAAGAAACTGCCCTTATATACAGGTAGTTCTTGACTTATGACCACAACCGAGAGCCAAAATTTCCGTTGCTAAGCAAGACAGCGTGTTAAAAGTGAGTTTTGTCCCATTTTACAACTTTTAACAACCTTTCTTGGCACAGTTGTTAAATGAATCACTGCAGTTGTTAAGTTAGTAACACAGCTGTTCCGTGAATCTGCCTTCCGCATTGCTTTGCTTGTCAGAAGGTTGGGAAAGGTGATCTCATGGCCCTGGACACTGCATACATCAGACATGTCAAACTTGTGACGTCACGTGATGTCACGCAACGTATCGGGACAGTTTTGCCATTGCCGGCAATGGAGTGGGCGCGGCTTCCAGATGATGCGCCCGCCCCATGGGCCGGCAGTTTGACACCTCTGACATCCATTATAAACACATGCCATTTGCCAAGCATCCGATTTTTGATCACATGACCACAGGGACCGTTTGAAAAAAAGGTCGCAAGTCACATTCTTCAGTGGCCTTGTAACTTCAGTCACTCAACAAATCGTTGTAAGTTGAGACTTACTTATATAGGCAAAGTCTATTTTTCAGAAGTAAGGGCCATGTATGTAACTCTTTTCCATAAATTTATTTCTTCTTGCTACGTTGATTTAAAATTTGGGGTGAAATCAGTCATTGTGGTTTCCTTAAACAAAATATATGGTTTAATGCATTGTAGACGTTAAACTGTGTGTTTAGTTTGAAATGCCGCATCCAGAACACATTGCCTACTGTCCAGCAAATAGCAATATATCTTTAAGTGGCAAGATACCATCATATTGGAAGGAATGGGTGGCATACCCCAATTCATATTTGCCAAATACAGGAAGTCTGGAGAGGTCTTTGGCTTGAAAAGCCGCTCGGGATCCAGCTCTTCCAGAGGAGTCTTGAAACTGAGCAATCACGGTGCCAAACCCGTGTACGAAATTAGCACCTGTGGTTATATTAATACAAATCATTTTCTTTTCTTTTTCTTTTTCTTTTTTTTTTTTCTCTTTTATGCAGCTTTACCAACAAGGCCGACTCTGCCAGCTGGGTAGCGAATTCTGCGAACTAGAAGTTTTTGCAAAGGTGCTTCGAGCTTTAGATAAAAGGTACATTTTGCAAATATTGCTTCCCCTTCTCCCCCCCCCCCCCTTGTGTTATGTATCAAACAGGTTTCGCCAGCAAAAACTTCCACAGCCCAGTTCAAATGCCGATAAGCATTTTTTTTAAAGTCCTGCTAATTTAAGCACGAATAAACTAAGATTCTGTCCTTGATTGGGGCAGTGTGAGGGGGCTGTCAAACCTTTATGCAGGCTAGCTTGTCCGCTGCAGTTACACAGTAGTTTCCTCTTAATTTAAAATAGGCCTTTTACAGGTAGTCCTTGACTTACGACCACTCATTGAGCAACCATTTGAAGTTACAGCGCCTTTGTAAAAAGTGACTTATGACCGGTCCCTATATGGTATAATGATTGCAGCAGCCGCCAGGTAGACAATCAAAATTTGGGTGCTTGGCAACCGAGATGCACTTAACAGTGGCTGCAGCCTCCCCGGGGTCACGTGATGCCATTTGTGACCTTCCCAGCCAGCTTCTGACAAGCAAAGCAAAAGGGAGGAGCCAGATTCACTTTAATAACTGCACGATTCACTTAGCAACTGCAGTGCTTCGCTTAACAACCGTGGCAGCAAATAAGATACGGCTCCCTTTTTACAGCTGCCTCTTGTAGGTGTAGAAATTCTGGTCCCAATTGTGACCACAAGTCAAGGGCTACGTGTGTTATTGGAAACCACTAGCGAACTCTTCTTGGGTGGCGTTCCCTTAGAGCAGGGCTTTTCAACCTTTTCACCCACTGTACCACTTTTAGGATATGGCAACATCCGAGTACTACCCATCGCCTAGCAAGGTGTCAAAAACTTGATGACCAAAAAGGAAAAAAGTGATGAAGTACAGGTAGTCCTTGACTTACAACAGTTCACTTAGTGACAGGTTCAAAGTTACCATGGCACTGAAAAACGTGCCCCCAAGCCACAGCCGAGCAAGACGTCTGCCTGCCCACCCATCCGGCGGTGCTCTTCCTCCTGTCCAAGGTTTTCATTGTTGTGAGCATTTCTGTTGAGGATTGGCAGCGGGGGTGAGGTGGGTGGGAGATTGGTTTTTATCCCCCCCCCCCCCATCTGCTGGGTGGTTGCAGCAGGTTTTGGTCACATCACATGACCCTGGGACACTGTGACCATCATAAACATGAATTGGTTGCCAAGCATCTGAATGTAAATCACAAGACCCTGGAGATGCTGCAACATTCCAGCTGATTGGTGCTTCTTCCAGGCTCAGCAGAAGCGCCAGGATCAGCGCCAAGCCCCAGCTGGATCCTGGCGCTTCCGCTGAGCCCTGACAGCCCTGCAGCTCCAGCCGTCTCTCACTCAGGCTTGTGCGGTGCTGCCACCGGTTCAGCTCATTCCCCTTCCCCACTACTTTTTTAGGATGGTCGCCTACCACCTGCCAGGTGCCAATGTACCACAGGTGATACTCGTACCACTGGTTGAAAAGCCCTGCCTTAGAGCAGGAGAGGAACAGCCTGAACAAACCAAGGGCTAACAACACGGTGGCGGAGGCCTAAAGCGAAAAGGTTTTTAAAAACCCAGCTGAAGGCCCAGGACTGGGGTGACGGCGCGTGTGCCCACAGAGAGGGCTCTGTGTGCCACCTATGGCATGCGTGGGGCTAAGAGAGGCTTCTGTGAGGCAAGCCTGAGCGAGAGAAGGGGACAGCAATTGGCATCCCTGTTCTACACCTTCAAAAGAGATCTAATTCCAGGTCCCTTTGGCGCCAATTTCCATCGACCATAATAGATCAGATTCTTCTGTATCGATTGCATGGAATCAAATAGGCGGTGCTTTTGAAGTCTTATCCTGACTCCTTGTTTTTTGCGCCTGACACATAGTTTTTTCTCCTCAAAACTCCAGAATGCAACCATAGGGACTACTCACGCTGGGGAGGCTGCATGCATGTGTTTGCTTGCTTTCTATGCCTCCCATCTCTCTCAGGCTACTCTGGAGGGCTTCAGCAAAAGTACCATATAAACATCTACAACGATAGCTAGAGACCTTACGTGTAAAATTCTCTTAAAATCCAATCAAGCTTCTTGGGTTAACATTTTCCACTGGGTGGGCATACCATCTCTGGCTGTGATGCTGAGCGATAGCGGATTTGGATTGGAGTTCCAGGTTTTCATTTTGTATGTGTGTTTCCCTCTTTGCTGAGGATGCGGAGCAAATTTCTTCTGTAATGTAAAATGCGGGAAGCTGTTGGAACCAGTTGGGTAGATGTGTTAAAATTTCACCTGCTGTTCTGACTTCCTCTGCAGCTGCAGAGAGGAAAAACTAATACCAGTGTGAGGAATGGGTGGGAATCTATTTAAAGGAATTAAACCAATAGTTGGACGGTTCAATCCAGGGACTTCCATGAGGCCCTACTGCTGATCTTAGTTATCTGTTGACTAAATAGGAAGATGCAGCGTCATCCCAAGCATGTTTTTCTTGATAATCGCTTTCCTGACACTGCTATTTTTAAAAAAAGTTCCATTTGACCTCCCAAAATTTGCCAGTGACTGTAGCTGGCTTGAAATGTCATATGGCAAGCAGAGTACAGGTAGTCCTTGACGTATGACCATAATGGAGCTTGCCCATTAGGGTCATATGTGGTGATGGTTGAATAGCAACAGGTCACCACATGAGCAGATCCAATTTTACGACCTTTTTTTACAATGATTGCAGGTAGTCCTCGACCTGCAACAGTTTGTTTAGTGACCTTCAAAGTTACAACGGCACTGAAAAATGTGACTTTTGTCCATTTTTCATAATTATGACCTTTGCAGCATCCCCATCATAATGTGATCAACATTCAGATGCTTGGCAACTGGTTCATATTTATGACCATTGCTGTGTCCCAGGATCGTGTGATCAGCTTTTGCAGCCTTCTGACAAGCAAAGTCAGTGGGGAAGCCAGATTCACTTAATAACCATACTACTAACAATGGCAGTGATTCCCTTAACAACTGTGGCAGGAAAGGTCGTAAAATGGGGCAAATCTTACTTAACAGATATCTCACTTAACAACAGAAATTTTGGGCTCAATTGAGGTTGTACGTCAAGGACTACCTGTATTAAATCTATTGCTGGCTATGGTGCACTTTGGTCAAAAAAGTAAATGCCAGTTTTCAGTAAAAATGTAAATTGTGGTCATGTGACTGTTGTTGTTAGTTGCGAAGTCGTGTCCGACCCATCGCGACCCCATGGACAACATTCCTCCAGGCCTTCCTGTCCTCCACCATCTTCTGGAGCCCATTTAAACTCAGGCCTCCTGCTTCAGTGACTCCATCCAGCCACCTCATTCTCTGTCGTCCCCTTCTTTTATTGCCCTCCACCTTTCCCAGCATGAGGCTCTTCTCCAGTGAGTCCTTCCTTCTCATTAGGTGGCCAAAGTATTTGAGTTTCAACTTCAGGATCTGGCCTTCTAAAGAGCAGACAGGGTTGATCTCCTCTAGGACCGACTGGTTTGATCGCCTTGCAGTCCAAGGGACTCGCAGGAGTCTTCTCCAGCACCAGAGTTCAAAGGCCTCAATTCTTTGGCACTCGGCCTTTCTTATGGTCCAACTTTCACTGCCATACATTGCAACTGGGAAGACCATGTGGCTGTAGGATGCTGCAAACAGCCATAAATGCAGACCACCTGTTGGGCACCTGCAATTCGGTCGTGTGACTTTAGACGAGGGGGTTGGCTGTCTGAACTTTGGAGCTGAGTTGTAAGTACCTTTGTGGGGATCCATCCTAACTCTGAAAGGTGGCTAAACAACCAGTATTTTTAAGAGACACAATAAAGACTGAAATTTTCCAGCATTGCTAGGACAATGTTCTTATCTCCACCGGTGCTTTCTTTTGTCTTCTAGGCATCTCCTTCATCACTGCTTTCAGGCCTTGATGGATCACGGAGTAAAAGTTGCTTCTGTCTTGGCCTACTCGTTCAGCAGGAGGTGTTCCTACATCGCAGAATCAGATGCTACCGTAAAAGAAAAAGCGATCCAGATTGGGTTTGTCTTAGGTAACTCTGCAGATAAAATATTAGCCACATCACTTCTTTACAGGTACCTTCAAGGGCCATTTGAAAATGTAGCACTTTGTCTTTTTTAAAAAAACAAACCATCCCTAGCACCTGGACATGGGAGAGTTTAGCATAATAATAATAATAATAATAATAATAATAATAATAATAATAATAATAATAA
>JAKJMR010000933.1:267718-282553 GCA_024449315.1 Daboia siamensis
TTCTTTCTTTCTTTCTTTCTTTCTTTCTTTCTTTCTTTCTTTCTTTCATCATCTCTCCACCATCAATAATTTCCTTTCTTTCTTTCTTTCTTTCTTTCTTTCTTTCTTTCTTTCTTTCTTTCTTTCTTTCTTTCTTTCTTTCTTTCTTTCATCTCTCCACCATCAATAATTTCTTTTCTTTTCTTTCTTTCTTTCTTTCTTTCTTTCTTTCTTTCTTTCTTTCTTTCTTTCTTTCATCTCTCCACCATCAATAATTTCTTTTCTTTTCTTTTCTTTCTTTCTTTGTCAGAGATGGGGCATCTTGTAATTCTTTGGTGAAAAATTTGGAAGCAAGTTTTTATGCGGGGGACAGACCGGGGGGCAAAAACATACTTAGAAAAGAGAGTTGACCGTTGTTTTTGGGAGAATGGCATCTTGAGATCGGGATCGGGCCCTTGAAAAGGGCTTTGGCAGGTGAACGTCAGCAGTCAGAAATTCTGCTCGCCTTAAGGGGCTATGCCCAAAAGATTTGGAGCAGCGAGGACAGGTGCAAACCACCACCTCCACCTGGGCTGGGGTCTCTAGTAAGAAGTTGCAGATCTTCAGTCCTGTTTGCAGGCAGCTGTGTGGGAGCTGTTAATATTTTGAGGCTGTTTCGTCCCCCGTCCCCCAAGTGTTCTAGTTGGATATGTCTCTGAGAGGTTCACTGTTTTAGGAACGAAGCAGTTGGCTAGCTTGTCTGGATAGTTCTTTGCTTTGGGCTTCCCTGGCCCTTTCAACTCCCACGGTTAATTTTTGTCCTTAAGTGGAATTCTCCATCAGCGTGGCAGCGTAAACATTGCACATGGCGTTATTATTCCCCCTCGTCGTAGCTTTCAAAAACCGTTCTTTCTTCCCCATCTCCTCTCGTGCAAAAGCTGCCTTGTTTCCTAAATCATGTCGGTTATATTCTCGGTTGCATTTAGTTGGATCGAAATCCCAGAAGGGAAAATGAAATGAAATCCGAATTATGTGTTTTGTGCTGGCATGTTGTATCGGCCTAGCCCAGGGATCTTCAAACTTGGCCCTTTTATGACTTGTGGACTTCAACTCCCAAAATTCCTCAGCCAGCATGCCTGGCTGAGGAATTATGGGAGTTGAAGTCCACAAGACATAAAAGGGCCAAGTTTGAAGACCTCTGGCCTAGCCCTTCCGGTTAATAGTAGGAAAAAAAAAAAGGGGAGGACAGGACCCAAAAGAAATACACCCGGAACATTCCCCCACCCCACCCTCATCTGCAGGGAAAAAAACAGGAAACATTCTTGAACTTTATAGAGGAAGATCTTGTTTTCTTCAGAGTTGGATGGTTAAATTCTAGCTCCATCCTCCCAAACTTTTCCTTGCGGAATCAGACGGACCCGTGTTGGTGGCATGTTATGTGAACCGAGCTCCCAGGTACTGGCTTTTTAGGACCCTTTATTTTTGGAAAAAAATCATGTCATGCTACATTCTCACAGCCAAATAGAACCGTGCAAAGATGCTCGACTTCCGCCATCCTTTCTGAATTCCTCGGAGTAGGCTGCTCCCAATTCCTCTGCTGTTTCGGTAAAAGCCTTGCTACAGCTACAGCTACAGCTACAGATATATATATATATATATTTGTGATGTCGAGCAAGTTAATTCCAAAATGTCTCCCTGAATCTTCCGTCCTATCATCGTCCTCCCCCACCCGCCCCGTTATTGCTGGTCACTGGAGGTGATGTGGTAGGGAAATCGGCTGCGGTTGCTTTCTCTTCTCCTGCGATTGCAAATAAAACTGGGGGAGTGGGGGCGGGGAGCGGATCAATGGATAGCTTGAACTCAAAATCAGAAGGAAGAAGCAGCAAAATTCACAAGACAATCCTTTTCAAGCTTGGGCTGCTAGAAAGACAGGACTGGGAACATGGGTGAGTAATTTCCTTAGCTGATGTTTTCGAGCTGGGTTGTCCTTTCAATGCCAGCTCATGTGCAGATGTTGCCAAGGGTACCAACATTTATTTTCTGGTCCAGATCACTTGTTTTACATCACGGTTAAAGTAGACGATTCAAATTGCATTACTCAGTGGATCACGCAGAGTGGCACCACCGGGAGCCAGTTGTGAAGTTTGGGAGACAGTAATTGCAAGGAATTATTCATCTAACTGTTCCTCCAACCCCCAACATCCTGGCAGTTAAAGTAATTTAGCAAAAATGATTCCCCCCCCTTCCCCTTTCCCCTCACCTACTCAGAAATCCCAGTAAGCTTTTATCTAGAACAGGGTGCTCTAAACCAGGGGTAGGCAACCTCGTTTCTTTTATGACTCATGGACTTCAACTCCCAGAATTAAGTTGAAGTCCATGAGTCATAAAAGAACCGAGGTTGCCTACCCCTGCTCTAAACCTAACAACTTTTAAGACTTGCGGACTTCAACTCCCAGAATTCCCCAGCTAGCCATGAGGAATTCTGGGAGTTGAAGTCCACCAGTCTTAAAAGTTGTCAAATTTGGAGACACCCCCCCGGATCTAAAGCACAACTGGGAGCAGCAGAATAATTCTTGTAAAGTATAAAAGTGAGGGTGTAGGTCTTAACTTCAGAGTCACCAGCGCCTCTCACCAATGGGTACCATGCCAGCGTGCCACGGTACCCATTGAAAACTAGGAAGTGGCCAAAAGCTAGCAAAAATCTGTGCGGTTGTGTTGAACTAATACCGAACTTCAGACGTGGGCTGTTAATTAAAGGCTGAGAAATTCAAGGCTGGGTATTCCAAGTCCAGTCCAATTAAAACGTTGCATTCAGAGAAATTCCAGTTGTTACACCTTTTGGAAGTGATTTATTTATTTATTTTTGCAAATCCAAGGATTTTTCCCCTTCTCCTTGCTACCGAGAGCATGCGTCGTGAAATAATTTTGCACAGTCGTGTGAAGCGCTTTGATTGGGAGATAAGTCAAAATTGTAATAAGTATATGAAGATGCACCTATGCAAGCAAAGTGTTCTTTTCCAGGAGTGAAATAGGAAACAGTGGCTCCTTTCTTGAACTTGGAATTTTGGCATTCTGAAAACTCACTTTGGACTTCAAATTTCTTTGCCCGTTTGATCAGGATTGTGACGAGTGAGCCTCTTTATTAAGGGAACAGGAACTAGCAGAGTAGAGGCTTAAAAATCTAACACAGGTATGACATGCTGCTGTGATAGTTACTTTTTCCCCCTTCCTTCCATAAAATTATAATTATTGCAGAATTTCCCTCCCACCCCCCTGGAGCTTTTGGCAGCTGCTTTAAAGAACTGAAGAAATGAATGGCTCTTGAAAGAACATTTCAGATGTTAGGGCTCCTTCGGAGGCAATGCATTTGTTTAGTTTCTCTTTCATTTAGTCTGGCTGGAGGTGATGAAGCAAGAGAATAGGATAATCCGGTTCATCCAGTCTGCTTTCTTCATTGTGTCTTATTTAAACAAAGACTGCTTCCTTAACCCCACTTGGTGGTAAACCTTTGTGAATTTTGAGGACTTGGTTCCAAAGAGAGGTTGATGGGCGGATGCCTGAGCCAGGCAACCAGAATAAGAAGAATAATTTAAGTTGGAACCACTGGATTAAGTCGTTTCTGGATTTAAGCTGTTGATTGGAAACTGATTTGTGAGCCTAGAAAATTGTGTTTAATTTTGGGGAACATCTGCTGGACGGTTCATACAACAGGTGGCTTAGGATCCATTTTCCCGTGTGCTTTTAAGGAGCCGGAAACGGAATTGCTTGCGGTTTTGAGGCGACTGCTTTAAAAACCTCTTCCTGGCACCCAAGGATGCAAATCCTTTCGTGGCTTCTACGCAGCAGGGAACTTGATCTTCTAGGACCACAATTTGAACTTGTTCCCTTCTGTACCCAAAGGGCACAATCTAGCCAAAGGGAAAGGCTCCTTCAAGCAACTTGGGAGTCTCACCGAAACCCAGAGGGCTTCTAAAACTCTCCGAAGGTTGTCTTCTAGAATCGACCAGACTTAATCGAAAGGCATCCCGAAGCACCCTGGCTATTTTCTCTGCCGCAGGTTTCGCCAGCCTGCGATTGCAGGGCTTTGCCATTATTATCCCCGTGGACCTTTCACGTCTTGGTGACTGTGTCCATCACATCTGTGTCCTTCTCCCCTATCCCGTCCCAGCTGGGTTGTTTTGTTTTTTGGGGGGCAGGTAAAAATGACTGGCTGTAGGAGGATGGCCAGGCGTTGGGAGAGCAACGTTGGGAGAGCAACGCCTAGCCATCCTTTTAAGGACCGTGCCTTTCAGTGCCACCCATGACCACGTTTAGCTCTCCGTGCCTGCCTGGCAGAGATCGGCCTCGTCTCACGGGACGTGGAAAGACGGCACTCGGCAGTGGATGCTTCTTTCACGTGGCTCCTAGAGCGAGGTCGACTTCAGAGAAGGGAGACTTGCTGAAGACCTCAAGTAACTCCAAGGCCTCTGCTTCCCCGTTGAAAAGGAGTCTGGGTTTCCTCCGGGCGGCGAACATAATGCCTGAAAATAAAGCCGACCGTTTTAAGGACTTCTTTAATTCCTTCTGATTACCAAACTCAGAAAGTGGGACCTTTTTTCTTTTTTTTTTTTTTTTTTACGGCCCGAGAAAAATAATAACAATAATAATAGAAGAATTGCTTGAATGAACCACAGAGAGATGCTACTTACTCTCACGCCTGCAGCATTTCCTCCGAACTGGTGTTTTGTTTCGTTTTGGTTGGTTGGTGTTGGTTTTTTAAGTGCACAGCCTTCGTGCCTTCTCGTCAGACACCGAAGCCACTCCAAACCTGGTGCCTTCCGCGTGGATTGGACCACCGTTCCCATCACTCCCAGTCAAAACAACAACAGCGCACCCAGTTAGGAAGATGCTCAAGGATTTGTTTTTAATTTTTTTTCCCCCTTGCGGTCAAAGCTGCCACATTACTGGCCGGGGGGGGGGGGGGGGGGGGGGGGAGGGAGAGGAAACGAGATTTATGGATTTGGGTCGTGTTCCTCGGCTTCACATTCAAGCCTGAATGGAAATGTTTGTTCATGGCTTTTTTTCAAAAAAAAAAAAAAATTAAAACATTTTTTTTGGTTGGTTTTGGGTTTCGACAACAGTTTGATCCGCGGCAGGGTTTGCCTCTGGGCCGTGGGGAGGAATAAATCTTGGCTACTTTGCGTGTCCTGTTGCATTGATAGAGAAGGGGTGAAGGCGATTGTCACGTGGCGAAAATGTGCTTGCAGTGGGGGTCCCTTTTGTGGACAGCGAAGGGGCTCAAGTGCTTTTGGTCCCCCTCCCCGAACTCAGGAATGTTTTGAAGGCAGAGAAGCCCACCTCCCTTTCCCGTGACAACGATTTGCGGTTTCTCGTTAGCAAATACACTTCTATGACGGCAATTGTAGGTATCCTAATAGCATGAAGAGGCCTTAGTGCGTTGTTTTTAAGTGCAGATTTCTTTGGTTTGAAGACATTAAAAAAAAATAAGATGGAAAAATTATATATATGCTATATAAATATATAGAGAGATATCTAGGAACTTGGTGTTTCGACATCCAGGTTTTTTTCAGTGTTGGATCACTAACCCTCACAGGTACCGTGTGTGTAACCATCCCGCACCCCCACCCCCACCCCACCCCCAGCTTTCCTTTGTATGCATATTCCTTGATATGAGCTATGTTGCCATGAAAGTAAGATTTTAAAACAGAGGGAAAAACCTTAGCATTACTACTTGGGGTTGGGGGGTATTGGGGATGTTGACTTTTTATTTAATATTACCGGTTTCACTACTATTATTTTTTTAATACTCCATGGATCTTAATAGGGGATTAAAATATGTACATAATGTTAAAGCAATGTTGTTGGAAACCAACCAGCTGAAAGCTGAGTCACACCACCCAGCATCTCTTAATTCTGAATCCCTTCCATCTTTTCTGTGCCACTGTTACTTATATGAAGACGTTTTGATCATCCTTGGCCATCCCGTTCCTTTTTTGTATCTGATGCCACGCCCGAGCGCCGTGCTTGAATTTTATTCTTTGTACACATCCAACCATCCTGAGTATGTTTGTAACCAACATGGTGATATTCTGTAATTGTATTGCTAAAATGAACTATTGACTTAATAAATATAGTGTTCCTGCAACGTGTGTGGGTGTGATATTTGGCTGATCAGGAAGACACCGGGAGAAGATAATATTTATAGCTCATGGTTGAACACAAAGTGTCCTTGCTGCTCTGTGAGCTGGGTGGTTTTCTCGCAGACGTTTCATGACCCAGCTAGGTAACCTCATCAGAGCTAGAAGGGAGTGGGGATTGCAGAGTGGAGGAGAAGTAGGAGGACTGTGGGGTCCTTGGTGCTTTCTGAGCTTGGTGGTTTTCTTGCAGACGTTTTGTTACCCAACTAGGGAACGTCATCAGTGATAAAAAGCGAATGGGGTTAGCTCTCACTACGTTATAGCACTGATGGTATTACCGTAGTTGGGTCATGAAACGTTTGCAAGAAAACAAGCTCGGAGAAGCACCAAGGGTCCCTCAGTAGAAAGACAAAAGTCCTCTGGGAAAAGACTAAATGAACTTGAACGTTTCTGTTTTAATGATAAATCTATTCTGAACTATTCTTAACATGACTTATGGAGCATTTTGGGATCTAGAAAGAAGTTGACAGCTCCCAGGTCTCTCGTTCACTTCGAGTCAGTGGATTGGCTGAGCCTGCGGCTTCATTCACTGAGGACGACCGACCGCTGACCCAACTAAGCTGCTGATCTTTCCTAAGATTTACTATTTCTTTCGAGGGCCAGGAGAGAAAATGAAGAGAGGGAAATGGGTTTTTCATGGTTTTCTTTGAGGCTTCTTTTCAGGGCATCCAAATATGCAAGATGGTGCGCCTTCGCAACCTTTGCATATGTTGTGACGACGCATCTTCCCAATTTACAGGAAATCCCCCCCCGACCTACAGCAGTTTGTTTAGTGACCGTTCAAGGTTACGACGGCACTGAAAAATGAGTCCTGGGACCGTTTTTTCACAGTGAACGACATGTGCAGCATTCTCTGGGATCACATGATCAGAGTCCAGATGCTTGGCAACTGGTTCATGTTTTATGAGCGTTGCTGTGTCCCAAAGGTCACGTGGATCCCCTTTTAAGACCTTAAGTCCATGGGGAAACCAGATTCGCTTCACAACCAGCGTAACTAACTTAAATCAGTTGGACCGATTCACTTCACAGCCATGGAAAGGAAAGGTCCTAAATTGGGGCAAAAGGTCTGGAGGGAAATTTAGGGCTTAATGATGGTCATAAGTTGGTGATTGCCTATATCAGACATGTCAAACCCAAGGCCCGGGGGCCGGATCCGGCCCGCGAAGTGGTTTCATGCGGCCCGCAAAGCCATCCTGGAAACAGTGAGGGAACGGCCCCCACTGCCTTGGCCCTGGCCCAGAGACCCTCCTTCTGCCAGAGACCCCCAGATCTGTCCCACTCCTGCCCAGGCCCCCATAGGCACCCTTGATGCCAACGATGTAGAGCTGGCCATGCCCACCCCGTAGGCCATACGCACTTTAGCCATGCCCACCCAGTAGGCCACGCCCACCCAGGCCACACCCACCCAGCCCCCTGAGGGCAACCGCAATGCTGATGCGGCCCTCAATGAAATTGAGTTTGACACCCCTGGCCTATAGAGACAAGCACATCTCCCTGAATGCCTCTGTTTCAGAAGGCCTTTACCATTGGAGCAAGTGGGATGGGCCAAACTTAATAGTAATAATAGTAATAATAAAAGTTGGAAGGGATCTCGGAGGTCATCTAGTCCAACCCCCTGCTCAGGGAGGAAACCCTACACCATTTCAGACAAATGGCTGTCCAGTCTCTTCTTAAAAACTTCCAGTGTTGGAGCATTCACAGCTTCTGGAGGCAGGTTGTTCCACTGGTTAATTGTTCTCACTGTCAGGAAGTTTCTCCTTAGTTCTAGGTTGCTTCTCTCCTTCACTCCTCCCACCCCAGGGTTTTGCAACCTCTTCCAAATAATAATTGGAAAAAGCAGGTTTTCCCCCGCAGACGCTACATTTAATGCACATTGCCACAAACACTCCATAGGAAGTGGATCCTGGATATTTTGCTAAACGTCTGCAAAAGTCTAAAGTTATGCGTGCCTTCAGGAATTCAAAAGAGTTGACGTAAAGTAGTCCCAACGGTCTGAATTCTTACTTAATGAACTTTTTTTTAAAAAAAGCTGTCCTTCTCCACGGTCTGTCTTTAATAGGGATTTGACGATGAAGAGCTGTCTGTTTCTTCATTGGTAGTAACAGAAAGAGGAGCAGAAATGTAGCACGTGCCACAGTGTTGGGATACAACGTCTTTGTCTTGGGCCGTTGAGCACCTGAGGGAACGACATGAAAACCTCTGCGAATTTTGAAAGAGATACCTCTTTATACCTTGCTAGGATCCTGGAACAGTGCATCCAAGTCTGGTCACTATGGTACAGAAAAGATGCTATGACCCTAGAACAGGGGTCCCCGACCCCTGGTCCGTGGACCAGTACCAGGCCACAGCATGCCAGCAACCGATCCACACAAACAAGGAAAGCCCCATCTGTGGGATGCAGGCAATACACAAAAACACGCACACTCCGGTCTGCGGAAAAACTTTTCTCCACGGAACCGGTCCCTGGTGCCCAAAAGGTTGGGGACCTCCGCCCTAGAAAGTGTGCAGAGAAGAGCAACAAAGATGAGGAAGAGTCTGGAGGCTAAATCGTATGACGGATGGTTGAAGGAATTAAGTCTGTCCAGCCCCATGAATCAAAATAACAGAATAACAAGAGTTGGAAGGGACCTTGGAGGTCTTCTAGTCCAACCCCCTGCTCAAGCAGGAGACCCTACACCATTCCAGACAAATGGTTGTCCAGTCTTTTCTTAAAACCTCCAGTATTGGAGTATTCACAACTTCTGGAGGCAAGCCATTCCACTGATTGTTCTAATTACTAGGAAATTTCTCCTTAGGTTGCTTCTCTCCATGATTAGTTTCCATCCGTTGCTTCTTGTTCTCCCTTCAGGTGCTTTGGAGAATAGCTTGACCCCCTTTTCTTTGTGGCAGCCCCTCAAATATTGGACTGCTGTCATGTCACCCCAAGTCCTTCTTTTCACCCACTTCTTGCAACCGTTCCTTATATGTTGTAGCTACCAGTCCCCTAATTATCTTTGTTGCTCTTCTCTGCACTTTTTCTAGAGTCTCAACAACTTTTTTATATTGTAGTGACCAAAACTGGATGGAGTATTCCAAGTGTGGCCGTACCAAGGCCTTGTAAAGTAAAGTATTAACACTTCATGTGACCTTGATAGCTGGCTTTCATCACTAAGGCAGGACTAGAACTCACTGTCTCCTGGTGATTGGCTCAAAGACCCCCCCAAATGGCTTTCATGCCCAAGGTGGGACTACAACTCACCATCTTCTGCTGATTGGCTCAAATACCCCAAAATGGCTTTCATGCCCAAGGTGGGACTAGAACTCACCGTCTCCTGGTGATTGGCTCAAAGACTCCCAAATGGCTTTCATGTCCAAGGTGGGACTACAACTCACCGTATCCTGGTGATTGGCTCAAAGACCCCCAAATGGCTTTCATTTCCAAGGTGGGACTACAACTCACCGTCTCCTGGTGATTGGCTCAAGGACCCCCAAATGGCTTTCATGCCCAAGGTGGGACTAGAACTCACCATCTCCTGGTGATTGGCTCAAATACCCCCAAATGGCTTTCATGCCCAAGGTGGGACTAGAACTCACCATCTCCTGGTGATTGGTCCAAAATCCGAGATGGCATTCCTGCCTAAGGCATGACAAGAACTCACTGTCTCCCAGTGATTAGCCCAAAGTCATCTAGCCGGCTTTCATGCTTAAGGCAGAATTCGAACTCGCGATCTCCCACTTTCTAGCCTGATGCCTTAACCCCGGGACAAACTCTACCTTTCTCCAGGCCCGTTTCCTTCTGGGAAATCACCACTTTCTGGCATTGAGTGCAAATATTCTTTCCATTCCTTCATCTTCATCCCGCAACCGGCGAGCCTCCACCGATCACGCAGCTTTGTCAGTTTTTTGTTACTGGGAAGGCTGGTCACGTCGGCGTATTCCAAGCGGCAATAGGCTTTCTGCAATTCAGCCACAGAAAAAAGAGGCAGAGGGCCGTGGCTGGCAATGGGGAGCATTTTTTGAGCGAAACAGTGCTAAGGGAACCCTTTCAAAGGAACTTGGGGAGCACTATTTCTTTTTGATGATTTTTCTCCCTTGCCTAAATCTTACGTATTTTCCTGCAAAATACTTTTTGTTTAATGTACATCCTCCTGGGCTTAATTTTTTTTAAAAAAAAATAAAGGAAAGCCACATTGCAACACTCTAAACTGCAGATTTCAACTGTTTCTACAGCTGAATTCCATGCAGGCAGTCCTCGACTTATAACGGTTCATTTAGCGATGGTTCAAAGTTATAAAAACAGCACTGAAAAAAGCGACTCAAGGAGATTTCAGCGTTGCATTGAGTTCCACCTTCACCTTAAGCCAGGGGTAGGCAACCCTGGCTCTTTTATGACCCGTGGACTTCAACTCCCAGAATTCCTGAGCCAGCATGAGGAACTATGGCCCTTTTATGACTCGTGGACTTCAACTCCCAGAATTCCTGAGCCCATATAGCTCAGCATGGAAACCTCTTCATTTCTCCTCAGCATGGCTGGCTCAGGAATTCTGGGAGTTGAAGTCCACAAGTCTTAAAGTTGCCAAGTTTGGAGACCCCTGAACTAGGCCTTACACAGCAAAACTGGCTAAGCCAGGGGTAGGCAACCTTGGCTCTTTTATGACTCGTGGACTTCAACTCCCAGAATTCCTGAGCCAGCATGGGGGAACTATGGGCCCTTTATGACTCATGGACTTTAACTCCCAGAATTCCTGAGCCAGCATGGGGGAACTATGGGCCCTTTATGACTCATGGACTTTAACTCCCAGAATTCCTGAGCCAGCATGGCTCAGCATGGAAACCTCTCTATTTCTCCTCAGCATGGGTGGCTCAGGAATTCTGGGAGGTGAAGTCCACGAGTCATAAAAGAACCAAGATTGCCCACCCCTGCCCTGCCTAAGCCATACTTTGTGAAATATACCACAATTGGCTGGGTTTGTATAAAGGCCAAAACTAATGTTTTGGGTTTTTTTCAAATTTGATGAGTACAGGTAGTCCTTGAGTTACAACCTTTCATTTAGTGCCTGTTCAAAATTACAACGGCCCTGAAAAAAGTGACTTATAGCTAGTCTTCACACTTATGACGGATGCAAAATTCAGGCGCTTGGCCACAGAGCCTGTATTTAGGACGGTTGAAGGGGCCTAGGGTTACTTAATCACCACTTGCAAACTTTCTAGGCCGCTTTTGGGAAGCAAAGTCATTGGGGAAGCCAGGTTCACTTAACAACCACATGGTTCATTTAACAACTGCAGTAATTCATTTAACAACAGTTGCCAGGAAGGTCATAAAATGGGGCAAAACTCACTTGTCTGGCTTAGCAATAGAAATTTTGGGGACAGTTGTGGTCGTAAGTTGAAGACTACCGTATCTCCTTCAGCTCAGACATTACAAGATGGCTGCCATTTGGGGAAGAACCCCCCCCCCCATTTTGGAGAGCCCTCTTTCGATATACGACAAAAAAATATATAGCCAACTCAGAGTCCCAGAGATTAATTTACCAAGGCAGCATTTTACTAAAACTTTGTCAGCTTAAATGTGCTTCTTAAAAGAATCAAGGATGGCTCATAATCAAACTTCCTGAGTGAGGTGAGAAGATAAGAGTGTCCCTAAGAATGCCGGCTGGGTCAAAAAAGTCAAAATGGCCGCAATCGCCTGACTGCTATCCTGCCCCATTTTTCCCAGGAGTGAGTCACATCAGAAGGGGCGTGGCTTCAATTGCATTGTCTTTGGCCCCTCCCATTGGACTTTTGGGAAATCCCCCTGCTGACACCTCTGGAAATATAATCCTTACCAGGAATTTGGTGAATTGGTCTGTCTTGCTATATCGGTACAGTTTATACAGCTGCTTCTCATCGTAGGATGAGAAGAGGGAGACAAACCTCCACAGCATTCTGAAAAGGAGAGGGATAGCATTTTACCCACAGGTCCTCGACGTACAACCATTCATTTAGTGACGGGTTGAAATTACTTATGACCAGTTTCCACACTGACAACTAAGGAGAAATTTCCTGACAGTGAGAACAATTAATCAGTGGAAGGGCTTGCCTTCAGAAGTTGGAGGCTTTCAAGAAGAGATCGGACAGCCTTTTATCCAGAATGGTATAGGGTTTCCTGCCTGAGCAGAGGGTTGGACTAGATGACCTCCAAGACCCATTCCAACTCGTTGTGTTATTCTAAACAGTTACATTCTAAACACAGTTACTGAGCATGCTCTCTAGAAACTTGTGGACTCAAATGATGCTAGCCAGTGAGAGAACTCCAAAACCAATATGTCTGAACCGTATATAACAGCCGTATATATCTGGCTGGGGAATTCTGGGAGTTGCTGTCCAGGCATCTTCAAGTGAACAACCTTGAAAAACAGTGATATATAAAGGGATTTCTTAATTTCTAAGGGTCTCTCACCATGAACCTGTGGGAGACCTATCCTTTACTTATACATAAAGAGATATTCATCTGCCTTTCCAACCCAGATCCTATTTTAGCAAAGGGCACACCGGACTAAAAAAACTTATTGTTGATTTACTGCTAACAGTTTCTACAAAGGAAAAGTTATTTCCTTACTTTTTCCAGTGTTTCAGTTCCCAGGTTTTGCAGTAATGCTGAAGAAACATATTAATATGGTCCCCAAGGATGGTGAGATTTTTTCTGGTGCAAATTAGCTTTCTTTCCTTCGGGTAATCTTTCGGGAAGTTCAGCCTCCGAAGGAACTTTCTAAAAGGTTTCAAATATTCCTTGCACTTGGGAAGAGAAGATGCAGAGAAGTTGCAAAAAAAGAAATGAAAAATAGTTTCTGTGGTTTGCTGCCTAGATAGATTTCCTGAAGTCATGCTTGACTTGACTTGAGTATTATTTTAGACCTCTGGGCAATTTTAAGAGGTGTGGACTTCAACTCCCAGAATTCCACAGCCAGTATGATTATGCTGTGGAATTCTGGGAGCTGAAATCCACACCTTAAAATATGATGGCCAGGGAATTCTGGGAGTTGGTGACCACCTATCTTAAAGCATGCTGGCTGGAGAATTCTGGGAATGGAGGTTCACCCATCTTAAAGCAGGCTGGCTGGGGAATTCTGGGAATTGAAGTCCTCCCATCTTAAAGCATGCTGGCTGGGGAATTCTGGGAGTGGAAGTTCGCCCATCTTAAAGCATGCTGGCTGGGGAATTCTGGGAGTTGAAGTCCTCCCATCTTAAAGCAGGCTGGCTGGGGGATTCTGGGAATGGAAGTTTGCCCATCTTAAAGCAGGCTGGCTGGGGAATTCTGGGAGTAGAGTTCCACCCATCTGAAATATGCTGAGTAGGTAATTCAGGGAATTAAAGTCCACCCAATCTTAAATTGCTAATGTTGAGAAATACAATTTTAAATGGATTCTGATCGGGCCATTTAAAGGTTTGGTGATCCTGAGGCCACTTAAAAACAGAAATATCATTAAGCCTCCTAACTTGTTACTAGCCATCCATAATCCGCTGGAAAAAATTAGAAATTAGTTCACTTTCTGCTTGAATACATGCTGTCCCATTTTG
The DNA here is from genome assembly GCA_024449315.1 of Daboia siamensis. Classification (NCBI taxonomy): domain Eukaryota; kingdom Metazoa; phylum Chordata; class Lepidosauria; order Squamata; family Viperidae; genus Daboia; species Daboia siamensis. Next base: position 281,410 of record JAKJMR010000933.1, read on the forward strand.
CACTTTAGAGTCAATACAGCTAGTCCTTGACTTATGACGATCACCGAGCCCAAAATTTATGTTGCTAAAGAAGACATTCATTAAGTGAGTTTTGCCCCATTTTACGACTTTTCTTGCCACCGTCGTTAAATGAACCATGGCAGTTGTTAAGTTGGTAACACGGTTGTCAAGTGAATCTGGCTTCCCCCATTGACTTTGCTTGTCAGATGATCGCAAAAAGGGATCATGTGAAAACACCCCCCCGGGGGACATTGTGACCATCACAAGTATGAAACCAGTTGCCAAACATCCAAATTTTGATGCTGTGACCATGGGGATGCTGCGACGGGTCCTAAGTGAAAAAAAACAGTCTTAAGTCCCCCTTTTTCAGCCCCGTTCAGTAACTTTGAATGGTCACTAAACCAACGATTGTAAGTCGAGGATTATCTGTAACGTCGGAACGTGAAAGCTTTAGTAACCGTGAATTTTTGAGACTTGCAATTTTGAAGGTGTCCTCGCTGAGCCCATCCCCGTGGCGGAAGAGCTTCACTTTGGTAGGCACCATCCTGGCGAGGGTCCCTCGGGCGGTGGCCTCGTTCAACCGGCAGAGCATCAGTGGCTTTGTGGTCACCTGCAGTGGAGGTTAACCTCTGGATCCGAGCATCTGGATTGCCTCCTGCATGTTGGGCAGAAGGAAAGCGGAGGTGGGAGTTTGTGTGGGCGTGGCCTGCCCACCTGAACATTCTGTCAGTTGACTTGGGTAGCCAATGGCAGCCCAGCAAGCCCTATAAAGGCCGAGCAGTAGCAGTTGGTCCTCAGTCCGATGTCGGGATGCCTCTCTGGGAACCAGGTCTTCCTTCTGTCTTGGGAGCTGAATCTCTCTCCTTCTCGTTCCTTCCTTAGCAACTGTGAGACAAAAGGGCCCACCTGCCACTCCCTCCACTCACGAGCCCCGACTACAACTGTTGTGAACCCACAAACCATAAAAGAAAAGATCCCTTAAGCCTTTCGGCCCATAGAGACATCTCCTAGGCTGAAAGGGATGAAGCGCTTCTCCTGTTAGGAACTTGGCAAATACTGGCAACTCCATCAGAATCAGAATCATAATAACAATAGCCCTTAGACTTATAGGCCACTTCACAGTGCTTTACAGCCCTCTCTAAGC
>JAKJMR010000933.1:320102-349242 GCA_024449315.1 Daboia siamensis
CCTACTCATTTTCTCTCTCATCCGTCCCACAACTCAAAGTGTGATTTCCCCCTCACGAGCCATAAACCTTGACTTTAGCTCCCCCCAAAAGGCAGCCTTCAGTTTCTACTGAGACACAAGGTGTGAAATGGTTTGGCATTGGGTTCATTCCTTGCCTTTGTCATTGTTAAAAACAAAACAAAACCGCACAACACAACACAGTGCCGGAAAGAGTGAAAGAGGAAGACTTGGAGGACCCAATCTTGAGGACGCCTCGCAAACAGATACGAAAAGCAAAGACACAAGAGGGACAGCTGGTCACCAGTCAAGATGGCCGAGGGGTGTGCGAGGAAGTGTGTCTTAGGACGACAACAAAGCCCCTGAAGGCATGGGACGCAGCGAGTGCCAATCCCTTGCTCGTTCTCGGAGATAAAATGTTCAGTCGGAAGAGTGAACGCTTGCGTGGATCAGTCGACATTCTCCTCTCGGCTGCTCAATCCCAGCCGTTATCTTTGATCATGTGAGCTAATTCGATGATGTATTTGCCTTCTTTATATTTCTGACTGCTCTCAAAGGCGTGTTCCTTTTAAGAAAAAAGAAAAAAGAAAAAAAAGTAAAGACATTGACAACATCTGGAAGGGAGATGTATGCAAAGAGTTGCATTTCAATTTCCCTTAAAACCTTCACCAGGTAGTCTCAAAGGCACCTTGTCAAAAGGCAACTGGTTTTTTTTTCCTTGAAAAAGAGGTTTCGCTTCTCATGCAAGAAGCTTCATCGGGTTCTGCCGCGATGGTGCTGGGGGGAGGGTTAGAGAGGGATGAGGAGGAGGGGTTGGAAGGATCATATTTCTTAAGGCCCGATGACTGCAAAGAAATATGATCCTTCCAATGCCCCCTCCATCCTTTCAGAACTAATCCCCCCATAGCCCCCACCATCCTGGCAGAACCCAATGAAGCTTCTTGGGTGAGAGGCAAAACCTCTTCTATCCTCCTCCTCTTCCTCAAGGAAGAAGACATTTCAGTTGCCTTTGGACAAAGCAGTTTTGAGACAACTATGACCTGGATGACTCAAGAGTCTCCACAGACATTCGTAAGGTACAGGGAGGTCTCGCGTTAGGACTGCAATTGAGTCTTGACCGTTGCAGTCGTCATTTGTGACGGATGTAAAGCGCCTCATGCCGCGGGTGTTAAGCGAACTCCACGGTTGATAAGTAAAGCCCCTGTTATGTGTCCGTGTTTGTTGGAAATCAAAAGTTAAGCGCCAATGTCTAGCAAAACTATTGTAATCTGCAATCGCGTGACTGCAGATGGCCATAAGTGCAGGCTGGGTGCTGAGCACCCAGGCGGAGACCTCAGAATTTTGAGACCAGATTGTAAGTCCTTTTGAGCAATCTGTCATAGCTTTGAATTGTCTGCAAGTGTCCAATCCGAAGAGAGCTGGAAGGGACCTTGGAGGTCTTCTGTTCCAACCCCCTGCTCAAGCAGGAGACCCTGTACCATTTCAGACAGGTGACTGTTCAGTCTGTTCTTAAAAATCTCCAAAGTACCTGAAACGTCTGGTGGCCAGCTGTTCCCACTGGTTAATTGTCCCCACCGTTAGGAAGTTTCTCCTTAATTCCATATTGCTTTGATCTGTTTCCATTGTTTCTCATCCTTCCCTCTGGTGCTTTGGAGAATAAATTGACCCCTTCCTCCTTGTGGCAGACCCTCAAATATTGGAATACTGCTATCATGTCACCTGTACCTTTATAACAGATTAATATGAAATCAAACCCAATGGCTAATGCCTCTTTCAGTAACACCAGCTGCCTGCAATTAGTGCAGGTTCGAGTCCCACCAGGCTCAAGGTTGACTCAGCCTTCCGTCCTTCCGAGGCAGGTAAAATGAGGACCCAGATTGTTGGGGGCAATAAGCTGACTTTGTAATAATGCCACTTGGGGGGCTCCCCGAAAGCCCTAATAAGCAGGCATATACATAGAATGAAGGCTACTGCTAAGCTTGTAAGCCGCCCTGAGTCTTCGGAGAAGGGCGGGATATAAATGGGATTAAAATAAATAAAAAAATAAATAATGGGGAATTCTTATTTGGAACCTTTTTCTAACCTTCATTTAGAAATTGCTGTCTTTTAACTTAAGACACTGGTTCTGTTCCTTTTTTTCTTTAGATGCGCTGATCTGACCTGTTCATACATCGATTTCCATTTCCTGATTCCCTTCATTGCTTGATATCTGTTTGGATCCTTTATTTTTTAAAAAACAAAATCAGGATATTAAAACATATTTTAGATCAGAGCCATGGCAGAGAAGCTGGTGTTTCTACCGAGAGGCAATTAAAGGGCATGCTGGTTCAAGAGAAACTATAATTTCAGGTAAGTCTGGGCTGAATTGAATTATCTCATGAAATCACAAGTAGATTCCTGACAGGAACCCCAAACAGTTTATCATAGCTTACTCATTCTACACCAGGGGTAGGCAACCTCGGCTCTTTCATGACTCGTGGACTTCAACTCCCAGAATTCCTGAGCCAGCCATGCTGAGGGGAAAGGGAGAGGTTTCCAAGCTGTGCCATGCTGGCTCAGGAATTCTGGGAGTTGAAGTCCACAAGTCATAAAAGAGCCAAGGTTGCCTACCCCTGTTCTAGACTGAACTAATCTGTGCATAGAGACTGCACACATGTCTTCAGTCCAAGATCAACAGGATGATGGGTTATATCCTGAAAAGTCTACGATGTTGATAATGCAGATAGCATTTTTGGTTACACTACAGGGAGTCCTCAACGTACGCCCTCAATTGAGCCCAAAATTTCTGTTTGTTAAGTGATACGGTGGTTAAGTGAGTTTTGCCCCATTTTGCGACCTTTCTTGCCACAGTTGTTAAGTGAATCACTGCAGTTCTTAAGTGAATCTGGCTTCCCCATTGACTTTGCTTGTCAGAAGGTCGCAAAAGGAGACCACGTGGTCTGTGACTGTCATAAATACATGTCAATTCAAGAGTCCGAATTTTGATCATGTGACCAGGGGATGCTGTCATGTCGTAACCACAAGGACCAGTCCTAAATCATTTTTCCATGCTATTATAACTTGAAACAATTACTAAATGGTTGAAAGTCGAGGACCAACTATACAGTATAGGCTATATCAGTGATGGTGAACCTTTTAGAGACCGAGTGCCCAAACTGCAACCCAAAAGCCACTTATGTATCATCAGGTGCCAGGTGGGCGTGACCCACTGGGTGGGAATGCCAATTGGGTGGGCGTGGCCAATTGGGTGGGCGTGACCCACTGGGTGGTGTGGCTGCGGTGGTAACGGCAGACTGGGTGGGACTAAAAAGTTCGATCAATCAATTCCAACTTTGCAAGATTTTTTTTTCCTGTGACAAGTTGATTCCCACGAGAAGTTGAAACTGATTGATTGAACTTTTTTTTTTTTTTGCAGACGGCGGCGGAGGCCTATAGTGAAAAGGTTTTATAAAACCCAGCTGAAGGCTAGGACTGGGGCAACGGCGCATGTGTCCACAGAGAGGGCTCTGAGTGCCACCTGTGGCACACGTGCCATAGGTTCGCCACCATGGGGCTATATTATATAGTAAGACACACTTGAAGAATTTTCTGCTCCTTCTCAGCCCTGACATCAATATATTAAGGATTGAAAAGAGGAAAAAAATTTGGTCATAGCAGTTAGGAGATTTTGGAATGTCCAGAGCAGGGCTCTTCATATTTGGCCCTTTTATGACTTGTGGACTTCAACTCATAGAATTTCTGAGCCAGCATGGGGGAATTATGGCCCTTTTATGACTTGTGGACTTCATTTCCCAGTATTCTTGAGCCAGCATGGGGGAAACTATGGCCCTTTTATGACTTGGGGGACTTCATTTCCCAGTATTCCTGAGCCAGCATGGGGGAAACTATGGCCCTTTTATGACTTGGGGGACTTCATTTCCCAGTATTCCTGAGCCAGCATGGGAGAACTATGGCCCCTTCATCACTTGTGGACTTCAACTCCCAGAATTCCTCAGCCAGGCATGCCTGGCTGAGGAATTCTGGGAGTTGAAGTCCACAAGTCAGAAAAGGGCCACGTTTGAAGACCCCTGGTTCAGAGCATAATATTGCCAGCACTGGCTTAATTTTAGTGAAAATTGAAAACCGGATAATATATCTAAGCATATTTTGGTCCTAGCGCCATTTGATCTAACACTGTGTTTTCAAACTTGGCAACTCCCAGAATTCCCTAGCCAGCCATGGAAAGTTCTGGGAGTTGAAGTCCACACAGGCTGGCTGGGGAATTCTGGGAGTTGAAGTCCACACATCTTAAAAGTTGCCAGGTTTGGGGAAAAAAATAATCTAATCCACCCTTTCTTCTCCAATTCTCAACATCCTGTCAAGGATGACACAGAGGTCTCCCAATAAACTCTGCTGCTTTTGGTATGCGTGTTGCAATGTCACACCCAGAGGAGCGACACGCTTGCATCAAGACACTAATTTTGTTGTTTCAGTGGAAATATCTGATCCCATCATCTACTCTCCGTCCGGGAGTTGAAGACCAGCCCAGCTTGATGGTTCTCAAATTGAAAAAGTTCGATGGTGGTTTGTTTGTTTTTTTGGGTGATCGAGGTTGCTTTTTATCTCATTTTGCTTTTATTCCCAACTGATTGCACCTCGCCCCGAGATGTATCGATCTAAGGCACGCTATAAATATTTGAATTGAATAATGAATGAATATTGTACCGACACTCTAGGGCCTTGCTGTAATGCTAATCATTGGTGTTTTTTTTTATTTTAGGTGCTCCAAAGAGAAGGATGGATCACTCCTTAAAATTGCCAGCTTTTGCCCCAAGACCCCATGGCAGACATGTCAAACACAAGGCCCAGGGGCCGGATCCGGCCTGCCAAGTGGTTTCATGCGGCCCGCGAAGCCATCCTGGAAAGAGGGAACGGCCCCCACTGCCTTGGCCCTGGCCCAGAGACCCTCCTTCTGCCAGAGACCCCCAGATCTGTCCCACTCCTGCCCGGGCCCCCATATGCACCCTTGATGCCAACGATGTAGAGCTGGCCACGCCCACCCAGTAGGCCATACGCATTCTAGCCATGCCCACCCAGTAGGCCATACCCACCCAGGCCACATCCACCCGGCCCCCTGAGGGCAACCACAATGCTGATGCGGCCCTCAATGAAATTGAGTTTGACACCCCTGCCCCATGGGATCGTTATACCGGTAGTCCCCGATTTACAACCATTTGCTTAAGAACCGATCCAAGTTACAACAGCACTGGAAAAAGCGATTTATGGTCGTTTTTCACACTTACGACCCGTTGCAACATCCCTGTGGTCAGGTGATCAAAATCCAGATGCTTGGCAACTGGCATGTACTTACGACAGTTGAAGTGTCCTGGGGTCATGTGACCCCTTTGGCGACCTTCTGCCAAGCAAAGTCAATGGGGATCCTAACCGCAGCAGCGACTGACTTAACAACCATGTCAAGAAAGGTCATAAAATGGGGGCAAAACTCGCTTAACAATTGTCCCGCTTAGCCACAGAAATTTTGGGCTTGATTATGGTCCTAAGTTGAGGACTACTTGCAGCATAGCAAAGAGTTAGCTTGCTAAAGTTTCCAGAGGAGCAAGGAGCTTATATTGGGAAACGTTGCTTAAGTGTGAAAAGCCACCGACGTAAATGGTGAGAATAATGGATTTTCTTAAAATATCACAGCTCTGAAGTATGCACAGCACCCCGGGGCCGTCCGAAAGAGTCTCTTCTGCAAAAACACAGAATGAAGCTTGTTTTCACAAATAGACTTAGACTTACAACCAACTGTTTAGCAACTGTTTGAAATTACGAAAAACAAAACCCTCCCACAAAAAAGCTACTTATGACCTATTGTCAAAGTTATGATGCTGCGTCTCCCCCCATAGTTATGTGATCGTTTTATGGGCATTTGACAATCACCTCAATCAACCAGAATAGAACTGAAAGGGTCTTTGGAGGTCTTCCAGTTCAACCCCCTGCTCAGGCAGGAAACCCTATACGAGGGGTGTCAAACTGAATTTCATTGAGGGCCGCATCAGCATTGTGGTTGCCCGCAGGGGGCCGGGTGGGTATGGCCAGGGTGGGCATGGCCTACTGGGTGGGCATGGCCAGCTCTACATCATTCGCATCAAGGGGGCCTATGGGGGCCTGGGCAGGAGTGGAACAGATCTGAGGGTCTCTGGCAGGAGGGGGGTCCCTGGGCCAGAGCCAAGGCAGTGGGGGCCGTTCTCTCACTGTTTCCAGGATGGCTTTGCGGGCCGCATGAAACCACTTCGTGGGCCGGATCCGGCCCCTGGGCCTTGTGTTTGACATGTCTGCCCTATACCATTTCAGACAAATGGCTTTCCAGTCTTTTCTTAAAAATGTCCAGTGATGGAGCATCCACAACTTCTGGAGGCAGGTTGTTCCACTGGTTAATTGTTCTAACTGTCAGGAAGTTTCTCCTTAGTTCTAGGTTGCTTCTCTCCTGGATGAGTTTCCATCCGTTGCTTCTTCTCCTGCCTTCGGGTGCTTTGGAGAATAGCTTGATTCCCTCTTCTTTGGGGCAGCCCCTGAGATACTGGAAGAATGCTATCATGTCCCCCCTCGTCCTTCTTTTCTCTAGACAAGCCATACCTAAATCCTGCCATTGTTCTTCATATGTTCACCAAAGCACCAGAGGGAAGGACGAGAAACAATGGTTGGAAACTGACCAAAGAGATAAGCAACCTGGAATTAAGGAGAAACTTCCTGACAGTGAGGACAATCAACCAGTGGAACAGCTTGCCACCAGAAATCGTGGGCGCTCCATCACTGGAGGTTTTTAAGAAGAGACTGGACAGTCACTGTCTGAGACGGTATAGGTTCTCCTGCTTGAGCAGGGGGCTGGACTAGAAGACCTCCAAGGTCCCATTCTATTCTATTCTATTCTATTCTATTCTATTCTATTCTATTCTATTCTATTCTATTCTATTCCTATTCCTATTCCTATTCCTATTCCTATTCCTATTCCTATTCCTATTCCTATTCCTATTCTATTAATTTTTGTCTCCAGGCCCTTAATCATCTTAGCTGCTCTTCTCTGCACTTTTTCCAAAGTCTCAACATCTTTTTTGTAATGGGGTGACCAAAAATGGATGCAGGCTTCCAGTGTGGCCTTACTAAGGCTTTATAAACCTCACCTTTGCGGTTTGCAGTGTCGCGTGGTCACCTGACCGTGATCTTTGACATTTTTTTGCCAGTTTCTGGTGTTTAGAACTGAATTACTTTACGACCCCAGCGTTCACTTAATAATTGCCACATTCAGTTAATGACCACATTCACTGCCACGTTTGCTTAACAGCCAATGCAAGAAAGTAAAAAATAAATAAAAATTATGGGTCCAGTCACATGACGCTCCTCGACTTGTGACCAGCATTCCAAGCTCAATTATGGTCATATGTCAAGGGACTATTTGTAAAGTGCTAGATATGTATTATGCAGACATAACCTAATTGCTCAAAAGACTTAGGAGGCGGTGGGATTTATACCTGAAGGTCTGTGTTTCCTTTAGTAGCAAGACCCTTATTTATTTGCCTACTGAAACCACAATTCAGCATACAACACAACAAATAAATATCTCCTCTCTCCTGGGTTGTGTCAAACTGCTCTCAGCAAGGCTGGAGAAAACCTTCTTAGAAAAAGAAAATTTATGCAGAAAAAAAGAGTTGGCCCTTTGAGTTGTTTTTTATGAATTCATTTACTTGCAATTTTTAAATTATTTCATTTTTTTTTTAATTTACAGGTAATCATGATGGAGCCCAAAATTTATGTTGCTAGACATAAAGACAGTTGTTAAATGACCTTTTACGACCTTTCTTACCACAGCTGCAGTGGTGACCTTAGTAACGTGGTTGTTAAGTGGATCCGGCTTCCCCTTTTGATGTTGTGGGTCAAAAGGTCGCCAAAGGGGGAATCACGTGACCCCGGGACATTACAACTGTCGTAAATACGGGTCAGTTGCCGAGCGTCTGAATTTTGATCACACGTTTGTTAAAGTCATGGGTCACTATTTTCAGTGCCGATGTAACTCCAAAGGGTCACTAAATAACCTGTTGTAAGTCCAGGATGACCTGTATTTTATTTTATTATTTTATTTTATTTTATTTTATTATTTTATTTTATTTTTTTATTATTTTTTTATTATTTTATTTTATTTTATTTTATTTTATTTTATTATTTTATTTTATTTTATTTTATTTTATTTTATTTTATTATTTTATTTTATTTTATTTTATTTTATTTTATTTTATTTTATTTTTTTCTTGGATGATGAACGTGTGTTTATCCCATGCAGGTTGAAACTCAAGTTACTGAATGACTGACCCACTGCCTCTTCTTCTCTGTGACCTTTTCCTTCCATTGCCTTTTCTTAGTGTCATCCAAACTACTTAATAGGATTACCTCGCTGCTGCAATTAAGCTTACTCAGATTGAGGGCCTATAATAGCTCCTTGGAACCAACCAGAGAAAATTAAGGTTGTCCTCGGCTTACAGTAGTTCATTTAGCGACCATTCAAAGTTACAGTGGCACTGAAAAAAGTGACTTATTGGTTCCGACAGATGAAACTCTTCAAAAGAACTTCGAGGCATTGTTTACCTTCAAGAATCTTTGAGTAGCATAGCATCGGCACTAACATGTTGTTTTTGTTAGCTGCGAAGTCATGTCCGACCCATCGCGACCCTATGGACAATGTTCCTCCAGGCCTTCCTGTCCTCCACCATCTTCTGGAGTCCCATTTAAGCTCACGCCTCCTGCTTCGGTGACTCCATCCAGCCACCTCCTTCTCTGTCGTCCCCTTCTTCTCTTGCCCTCAACCTTTCCCGTCATTAGGCTCTTCTCCAGTGAGTCCTTCCTTCTCATTAGGTGGCCAAAGGATTTGAGTTTTAGCTTCAGGATCTGGCCTTCTAAAGAGCAGTCGGGGTTGATCTCCTCTAGGACTGACCGGTTTGATCGCCTTGCAGTCCAAGGGACTCGCAAGAGTCTTCTCCAGCACCAGAGTTCAAAGGCCTCAATTCTTTGGCGCTCAGCCTTTCTTATGGTCAAACTTTCACTGCCATACATTGCAACTGAGAAGACCACAGCCTTGACTATACGCACTTTTGTTGGCAGGGTGATGTCTCTGCTTTTTAGTGTGCTGTCTAGATTTGCCATGGCTTTCCTCTCCAGGAATAAGCACCTTTTAATTTCTTGGCTACAGGCCCCATCTGCAGTGATCTTGGAGCCCAGGAAAATAAAATCTGTCACTACCTCCATTTCTTCCCCATCTATTTGCCAGGAATTGAGAGGGCCGGAGCCATGGTTTTTTTAATGTTTAGTTTCAACCCACGTTTTGCACTCTCCTTCTTCATCCGCAACAAGAGGCTCTTTAGTTCTTCTTCACTTTCTGCCATTAGAGTGGTATCATCTGCATATCTTAGGTTGTTGACATTTCTCCCTAACACAGTCCAAGCCAAAAAACTTGAGTTCCCCTCCCCTGAGCACATAGTATCAAAGCACAATTCCCTCCTCCAGTTCACAGTCATAAATCACATTCTCCAATTAGTTTGAAATGCAGGCTTCCCCTCCAGCATTCCAGCCTGCCAATTCTTTATCATCTCTCATTTCAATAACCTTGGTTCTCACACTAGGTTCAGTATTGTTATGTCTAGCTAAACTCTCATGCTAATGCCTCCTTAAGTAACACCAGCTGCCTGCAATTAGTGCAGGTTCGCATCCCACCAGGCTCAAGGTTGACTCAGCCTTCCATCCTTCCGAGGTAGGTAAAATGAGGACCCAGATTGTTGGGGGCAATAAGCTGACTTTGTAATAATGCCGCTTGGGGGGTGTGTGAAAGCCCTAATAAGCAGGCATATACATAGAATGAAGGCTACTGCTAAGCTTGTAAGCCGCCCTGAGTCTTCGGAGAAGGGCGGGATATAAATGTAATAAAAAAAAAATGCACATTCCTCGCCCCCGCATCATCTAACTCTAAGAGTAAAACATAAGAAAATGGTTGCATCTCCATCTTTTGTCAAAGCAAAAACAACCGATGTTAGCAGCGTTGACACTTCTGACCATTTTTCACACTTCTGACCGTTGCAGCATCCCCATGGTCACGTGGATCAAAATTCAGATGCTTGGCAAGTGACTCGTATTTGTGACGTTTGAAGAGTCCCGGGGTCATGTGACCCCCTTTTGTGACCTTTCGACCAACAAAGTCAATGGGAGAAGCCAGATTCACTTAATAACCGTGTGGCTAACTTAACAGCTGCGGTGATTCACTTCACCATGGTGGGAAGGAAGGTTGTAAAAGGGGACAAAACTCACTTAACAGATTTCTCACTTAGCAACATGAATTCTGGGCTCGTATGTGATCGTAACTCGAGGACCAAGCGTATCGACTCCCCGCAGATTGAAAGCCAGGGTCTCAGGGCAAAAAGAAATTGATAAAATCTGATAACAGAATAAGAAGCAAACCATTACTACTCACATATTTCCAACCCAGTGTGGTTTTGCAATTTTCACAGTAAATATCAGCCACAGCATGGAGTCCTGTTAGCAGAATTCGTTCCTCTGCCGGACCGCAGCCCACGTTGACTCTGAGGGAAACAAGGGGATGGGAAGAGAGAGAGAGAAAAGCTTAATTTTTAAACCCAAAGAGATTTCCAAGTTAATTTCCCTGAAGGAGCAAGCGATTATCCTTGTCACAGAATTGTCAAATATTACCAAATATATATGCCAGAGCAGTGTTTCTCAAATTTGATTGCTTTAAGAAGCGAGGACTTCAATTCCCAGAATTCCCCAGCCAGCATGCTGGCTGGGGAATTCTGGGAGTTGAAGTCCACGCCTTTGAAAGTCACCGGGGTTGAGGAACATCGCCCTGAAATACATTTGGTAATACTTGACGATCTGTGACAAAGATAATAACACCGCTCCAGGGTGTATATTACAGAAATATATATTTAAAATATCACTTTTGAAGACCCATTTTACCATTGTGGCTGAAATCACCCATGTCTCCCAGAACACCATATTTAATGTCAAGGTATCTCACAGATGCTTTTATTACTAGTAGATTACACACACATAATGTGCAGTCAGGAAACATTGTGTGTTGGCCCCCAGCACCCAAGATAACCATGGACGTCCCAGATAAAATCAATTAAATATTTGAATGTTACAAAAAGGGCTTGTGTGTGAGGGGAGAACCTCACACCTGGCACGGTTTTGCCCCAAATTTCACAAAATTATGCACTATTTGTTTATTTTAAAAGATAAGGATCATTGTAACACCCTAATTTTTTTTGGGGGGGGGGGGGAGAGACAGACGATTTCACTGTTTGGGAAAACATGACAATCTTGTGTTGTGCTTCAAGTTAAGAGTTTTACTTCCTAATCGTTGCATATATTTGGGTGGGTAAGCTGGATAAAGGACTGGGAAGACTTTGCTCAGCTCCAGAAAGACTGTGGGACAATCGGCCCAGACTACCTCGCTGGGTTGTCGTGGGGAAAATAGGAGAAGGAAGTGCTACTACACCCTTGAGGAATTCTGGGGCAGAAATCTAGCAAATAAGTGACACTCCAAAATAAGTGAGAGAAAGACTACATGACAATCTGTAGGAAATCTTCTAGGTGTGTCCTGTTCTTAGATACAGTCCTCATTTAGCAACTGCCTTGTTTAACGACGGCTGCCAGTCACAACCACAGTAGAAAATAACCTCACCTCGCAGCGAGATGGGCAGCAAACAAATTTAATAAATAAATACAAACAACAGAATAACAGAGTTGGAAGGGACCTTGGAGGTCTTCTAGTCCAACCCCCTGCTCAGTCAAGGAAGCCTACTATACCATTTCAGACAAATGGCAAATAAATAAACTTTGCACAAATCTTTGCATTTATGACCTTCTCAGGTCCAGAAAGCAAAGAAAAGCAGAAGCAACTAAAAGCCAACATGGGTTTGTCAAAAACAGACAAATCTTATTACATTCTTTGACCAAGTGACAAAACTAGTGGACCAGAGGAATGCTGTAGATATAATTTACTTGGATTTCATTAAGGCATTTGATAAAGTAGATCACAACCTACTACTTGATAAGATACAAAAATGTGGGTTAGATAGCATCACCACCAGATGGATTCGTAGCTGGCTGACAGGCCATACTCAGCGTGTGGTCCTCAATGGAACCGCATCTACATGGAAGGAAGTGTGTAGTGGGGTGCCCCAGTGCTCTGTTCTGGGCCCAGTGCTCTTCAACATCTTCATCAACGATTTGGATGAGGGGATAGATGGGGAACTCATCAAATTTGCAGATGACACCAAGCTGGCAGGAATAGCCAATACTCCAGAAGATAGGCTTAAGATACAGGAGGATCTGGATAGACTCGAACACTGGGCACTATGTAACAAAATGAAATTCAATTGTGAAAAAACTAAGGTTCTGCATTTAGGCAGGAAAAATCAAATGCACAGGTATAGTATAGGTGGTACCTTGCTCGATACTAGTAACTGTAAGAGGGATCTCGGAGTCCTAGTGGACAATCCCTTAAATATGAGCCAGCAGTGTGCTGCAGCTGCCAAAAAAGCCAACACATGCTAGGCTGTATTAACAGAGGGATAGATTCAAGATCACGTGAAGTACTAATACCACTTTACAATGTCTTGGTAAGGCCACACCTGGAATACTGCATCCAGTTTTGGTCACCACAATGTAAAAAAGATGTCGAGACTCTAGAAAGAGTACAGAGAAGAGCAACAAAGATGATTGGGGGACTGGAGGCTAAATCATATAGGGAACGGTTGCTGGAATTAGGTATGTGTAGTTTAATGAAGAGAAGGGTGAGGGGTGACATGATAGCAGTGTTCCAATATCTCAGGGGCTGCCACAAAGAAGAGGGAGCCAGGCTGTTTTCCAGAGCACCTGAGAGCAGGACAAGAAGCAATGGATGGAAACTAGTCAAGGAGAGAAGCAATCTAGAACTAAGGAGAAATTTCCTGACAGTTAGAACAATTAATCAGTGGAAAAACCTGCCTCCAGAAGTGGTGAATGCTCCAACACTGGAGGTTTTTAAGAAGAGACTGGACAGCCATTTGTCTGAAATGGTGTAGTGTTTCCTGCCTTAGCAGGGGGTTGGACTAGGTGACCTCGAGGGTCCTTTCCAACTTATTATTATTATTATTATAACATCATAACCAGTCATGATTCCACTTAGTGACCACTCTCCTTAACAACCACATTGCCAGACCAAATGGTGTTTGTTAAAGAAGGATGATCTGTACAGGAAAGGAACACAGGAGCAGCTTGTCACTTTTTCCATTTTTAACGTCATGTCTTCATTTATCTAGGCCTGGGGTAACCTAGTTTCTCATAATCTCATGAAATTTCTCAACGAAAAACTCAATTCTGCAGAAAATGTCTCGCAGGTGAGATTGGAAAAGCTTCAGCTGAACCGACTGTTGGGGTTTTCCCTTTAGGGCAGGGGGATCTCCAAACATGGCAACTTTTAAGACTTGTGGACTTCAACTCCCAGAATTCCCTAGCCAGTGTGACTACCATTTTGGGAACTGAAATCCCCATTATCTTAAAGTTGCAAAGTTTGAGAAATACTGCCGTAAGGCAGCTTCTCAAGTTTTCCATGATAAAGACAACTCTATTCTGTATAGGTCCCTGGCCTTTATTCAAATCATGGAAAACTACATTCCCCCCACCTGCCAAATTTTAAAAAAGAAAATACACAAAAAAACAACAACCCCACACCCTCATGAGGAGTTAGGCTCATTCAAACCACTGTTTCATCTAACTGGGTTTTTGAGAAGATTCAGTGGATGGAAACTAATCAAGGAGAGAAGCAACCCAGAAATAAGGAGAAATTTCTTTGAGAGGGAGAACAATTAACCAGTGGAACTCCTTGCCACCAGAAGTTGTGGGTGCTCCATCAATGAAGGTTATCAAAAGTAGACTGGATAACCATTTTTGACTGATAGGATCATAAAAGGGCCACATTTGAAGACCCCTGGTATAAGGTCTCCTGCTTGAGCAAGGGGTTGGACTAGAAGACCTTCAAGGTCCCTTCCAACTCTGTTATTCTGTCATTGTCTACTGTCAGCAAAACAAGCCACAAAGAGTAACACAGCTGTTCCTTACGGCTTATCTTTTCGTAATAAGATAATTTCCTCCCCGTCTAGAAAGTTTTATTTTAGTCCTCTAGCTACAGATAGTGTTAAACACCAGAACAAGGTTCAAACTATTGCAGTTCCTAGTCCTCTCTGTTGGCTAGCTTTGCCAGGAGACCAGGCAGCAGTCACTGAGAAGCTAGGCCAGGGGTAGGCAATCTTGGCTCTTTTATGACTCGTGGACTTCAACTCCCAGAATTCCTGAGCCAGCAGGGCTCAGCTTGGAAACCTCTCTCTTTCCCCTCAGCATGGCTGGCTCAGGAATTCTGGGAGTTGAAGTCCACAAGTCATAAAGCGGCCTAGGCCTAGGCCAGGAGTAGGCAACCTTGGCTCTTTTATGACTCGTGGACTTCAACTCCCAGAATTCCTGAGCCAGCAGGGCTCAGCTTGGAAACCTCTCCCTTTCCCCTCAGCATGGCTGGCTCAGGAATTCTGGGCGTTGAAGTTCACAACTCATGAAGGAACCAAGGTTGGCTACCCCTGAACTAGGTGGTGAGATATTTTATGAAGATCAATAACCACAGCACTTTAAAAACAAAAGCACAAAACACTCACACTGAATTGAAGAGATAGGCTCGCCCTTGACTTCCCTGGAAAGACTGAAAGGCAAGCAAAAATAGGATAAAATAAAAAAAAAGTTGATTAAACTCGCTGGGTAGTATAGAAAAGCATTTCTAAAAAAAAAAATAAGTTGATGCCCTTAAGGCAGGTTTTTTTTCCAACCTTGGCTGCTTGAAGATGTATGGACTTCAAATCCCAGAATTCCCTAGCCAGCTGGCTAGGGAATTCTGGGAGTTGAAGTCCGTGCATCTTCAAGTGGCCAAGGTTGAAAAAAGAACACTGCCTTAAGAAACTGTTGGATGCTCTTTAGCAATTTCTGAATTCCCCCCCCCTTTTCTCGCGTGTGTGCTCTTACCACATGCATGTTTCTCCTTAACTCCAAAAAAATATTTTTTTCTATTATGCAAAAAAAAAAAAAAAAAAAAACCAGCCAAGAGAGAAAAGGAGAGGTCAATAAAGCAGCTGATGGAATTGTATCTGACGGGAGCATTTATGGAAAAAATAGACCAGTATTCAACAAAAAACACAGGTTTTTATTATTATTTTTTTAGCCTGCAGACTCCGGAGGAAAATATGTCAGCTCGGGAATAAAAAAAATCAAAAGACGAGACAGACATGCAAAGTGGCCGGGGGGGTGGGGGGTGAGGAGAGATTTCAAATGCATATTTTTAAAGAGAAAATAGGGACGCGGTGGCTCAGTGGGTTAGGACGCTGAGCTTGTCGATCAGAAGGTCGGCAGTTTGGCGGGTCGAATCCCGAGTGCCGCGTAGCAGAGTGAGCGCCTGTTACTCATCCCAGCTTCTGCCCACCTAGCAGTTCGAAAGCACGTAAAAATGCAAGTAGAAAAATAGGGACCACTACGGTGGGAAGGCAACAGCGTTCCGTGCGCCTTTGGCATCTAGTCATGCCGGCCACATGACCACGGAGACGTCCTCGGACAAGCGCCGGCTCTTCGGCTTTGAAACGGAGATGAGCACCGGCCCCTAGAGTCGGAAACGACTAGCATGCATGTGCGGGGGAACCTTTACCTTTACCTTAAAGAGAAAATAGCGCTCTCAAAATAACAAGGAAAAAATATTGGCACATCAAGGCAGTCCTCAGTTTACAACCGTTCATTTAGTGACCGTAACAGGTTAATAAAGTCATTCCAAAAAGTAACAGTCACTTGTGGACACATGGTCAAAAATTTAGGAGCTTGGCAACCGACTCGTACTTATGAGGGTTGCAGCATCCCGGGAGGGGGTCACATGTTACGATCTTCTGACAAGTAAAGTCCATGGGGAAACCAGACTGACTTAACGAACGTGCTACTAATTCAATAACTGGTCGTAAAATGGAGCAAAACCCACTTAACAACCATCTCACTTAGCAACAGAAATTTTGGGCTCAATTCTGGTCATAAGTCAGATGATGTGTGACATTTCTGATACACCTCCTACCCAGGGTTGCTTTTGGTAAGATGTGCAGCTGTATAAATAAGATAAAACAAACATATATTTCCAAACTGGTAGTTCCCAAGTTACGACTGCCCGCTTAGCAGCTGTTCAAGTTATGACGGACCCCCCCAAAAAACAGTTCTTATGACAGAGATCCAAAGTTCTGATTGTGTATTTGGGCACTTCAAAACCAGCCTGTATTTACAGACATTTTGCAGTGTCCCTCAGTCATATGACCGTAATTTCTTTTGCCGAAAACCATTTTCTGCTTCTAGTTTTTGGCAAAAAAAACAACAACCCCAACCCCCCCACCACCACCCATTGTGGGCAATGGATTCGCTTAACAAGTGTCATGTTCACTTAGCGACTGTGGATTCACTTAAAGACTGTGGCAAAAAAAAAATCACAAAATTGAATTGGTCAAGGGACAACTTGCTAAACGACCAGCATGACTTTACAAACATAATTCTGGATCAGTTATGGTCGTAAGTCGAGGACTCCCTGTATGGACTAAAACTTTAATTTACAAAGCAATTTTATGCAACCTGGATTCCAGGGTTCTTTTTATAACCTGTTGGCTGTAAAGAGAGCAAGTTTTAGGTTTTTCAAATCAATCTCATTCAGGTAATTGTCATTTGCCTTTAAACTTGTCAGCTGCCAAATACATTTGAGGTCCAGCCAGCCAATCAAGCATCACAGTTCTGGGCATGGCCTGCCTCCTCTATATGGTTCCACCTTCATTTAAACGGACACATTCTGTTTATGTCCTGAGTTGTTAACATATGGAAAAATAAGCATTTGGTTTGGATTAAAGCTGCAGGCAGCACAACTTCCACGCCACATGAAGGTTTTGAAAGGGCACATTTTCGTCATGGAGGGGAGTTTAAAACCAGCCTGTTCATGGAAAATAAGAATGTATTTGCTCAAAGAAATAAGTGAGAGCTGGTTGTTAATTTTCCCACTGAAATTGCCAGATGTTTCTTTTGCTGCTTGCTGGAAAGCAGCCATACCAAAATTAGGATTATTTTGTTCAGTGTCTAGACGAGAGTTTCCCAAACGTGGAACGTTAACAGGGATGGACTTCAACTCCCAGAAATCCCCAATTGGCCTGCTTTAAGATGGGTGGACTTCAACTCCCAGAAATCCCCAGCCAGCATGCTTTAAGATGGGTGGACTTCCACTCCCAGAATTCCCCAGCCAGCGTGCTTTAAGATGGGTGGACTTCCACTCCCAGAATTCCCTAGCCAGGGTGCTTTAAGACGGGTGGACTTCAACTCCCAGAATTCCCCAGCCAGCATGCTTTAAGGTGGGTGGACTTCCACTCCCAGAATTCCCCAGCCAGCCTGAGGAATTCCTACACCATTACGGGATTTGTTTACTTGTATTTACAAGGCTTATATGGTGCTCCATTGGAACCTATGATCCCAGGACGTGCACAACATTGTAAAATCCCAGGAAATATAATAGCGAAATGACAAGACATCAAAAAAGAGACAGGAAGAGATGAAGGGCCTCTGGGCACCAATTGTCTGGGGTTCAAAATCTGCACCGCCTTAAGTACAAAAAAGGGAAGACGCCTTCTGAACTCTAGGGAAAAATGGCAAAGATGGAGGACCAGCAGAGAACCTCTGAAGGAGGACAACTGATGAGCAGACTTTCTTGAGATGTTTGAACACCTCATGGTGAGTTTAACTATAGCAAGGAAGCAACTGACATGACCTGTTGTTTCTCCTGATAGTCCTTTACAAGTAGTGCAGTGGCCGTAAGTGCGGGGACTAGTCAAAAGTTGTTTTTTTCCAGTGCAGTTATAAGTCTGAACAGTCTCTAGATCAGGGGTGTCAAACTCAATTTCATTGAGGGCTGCATCAGCGTTGCGGTTGCCCTCAAGGGGCCAGGTGGGTATGGCCAGGGTGGGCGTGGCCTACAGGGTGGGCGTGGCTAGAGTGCATATGGCCTACTGGGTGGGCGTGGCCAGCTCTACATCGTTGGCATCAAGGGTGCCTATGGGGTCCTGGGCAGGAGTGGGACAGATCTGAGGGTCTCTGGCAGAAGGAGGGTCTCTGGGCCAGGGCCAAGGCAGTGGGGGCCGTTCCCTCACTTTTTCCAGGATGGCTTTGCGGGCCACATGAAACCACTTTGCGGGCCAGATCCGGCCCCCGGGCCTTGTGTTTGACATGTCTGTTCTAGATGAATGAATGGTTGCAACTGGAGGAATAGCTGTGCATATGCACATGGGTAGGTGAAAATACCTAATACACATAACATAGTCCTCAACTTACCTCAGTTCATTTAGTGATTGTTCGAAGGTACAACGGCACGGAAAAGTGACTTATGCCCCTTTCCCACACTTACAACGCTTGCAGCATTCTTGTGGTCATGTTATCAAAATTCAGATGCTTGACAACTGGCATGTACTTATGACGGCTGCAGTGCCCCAGGGTCATGTGGTCACTTTTTGCGACCTTCTGACAAGCAAAGTCAAGGGGGAAGCCAGATTCACTTCAAAACCAGGTTACTAACTTATTAACCGCACTGACTGATTTAACAACTGTGGCAAGCAAAGTTGTAAAATGGGGCAAAACTCACTTTACAGCTGTCTCCTTAGCTACAGAAATGTTGGGCTCACACACACACACTAGAGTCAGAGACAAATGACAAGTTAACTTACCTTTATATAGACTGCATATGTGTAGGTATGTACACATTCTCATGTGAACTAATTATAGAGATAGATAGATATAGATACACACACACACAGACACACACACACAGTCTATATAAAGGTAAGTTAATTTGTCATTTGTCTGACTCTAATGTGTATGTGTGTAGGAATATATAAATATTCCCTGCTTTTATGTATATATATATATATATATATGGACGTGGTGGCTCACTGGGTTAGGACGCTGAGCTTGTTGATCAGACGGTCGGCAGTTTGGTGAGTCGAATCCTGAGTGCCATGTAACAGAGTGAGCGCCTGTTACTCGTCCCAGCTTCTGCCAACCTAGCAGTTCGAAAGCACGTAAAAATGCAAGTAGAAAAATAGGGACCACTACAGTGGGAAGGTAACAGCATTCCATGTGCCTTTGGCGTCTAGTCATGCCGGCCACATGACCACGGAGACGTCCTCGGACAAATGCTGGCTCTTTGGCTCTGAAACGGAGATGAGCACCGGCCCCTAGAGTCGGAAACGACTAGCACACATGTGCGAGGGAACCTTTACCTTTACCTTATATATATATATACATACATACATACATACACATATGTTTTAAATGTTTGTTAAGTATTTAGAATGCATTTGCTTAAGTCCCAAACATGGGACAAATCTTATTTTCTGTTTCAGCCTAACCCAAGGCCATCTACAGGCAGTAGCCACAGCACAGTGGCAGCTCATATTTGTGTAAATTTTTTTTTTTTGCTTGCTAACAAAGAATAAAGGGAGACAGATATGATCATTTCAAACTTATTTGTTCTCATCAGTCAGCCATACCCTTCTGAGATTCGAACCTGGGCCAACTGCGTCTTAAGCAGTTGTTTTAAAACTTGTTAGCAAGTCAAAAAAAATTTACACAAATATAAGCTGCCACTGTGCTGTGGCTACTGCCTGTAGATGGCCTTGGGCTAGGCAGAAACAGGAAATAAGATTTGTCCCGTGTCTGGGACTAAGCAAGTGTATTCTGAATGCTTAACAAACATTTTATATATATGTATATGTATATGTAGGGACGCGGTGGCTCAGTGGGTTAGGACGCTGAGCTTGTCGATCAGAAGGTTGGCAGTTTGGCCGGTCGAATCCCGAGTGCCGCGTAACAGAGTGAGCGCCTGTTACTCGTCCCAGCTTCTGCCAACCTAGCAGTTCGAAAGCACGTAAAAATGCAAGTAGAAAAATAGGGACCACTACGGTGGGAAGGTAACAGCGTTCCGTGCGCCTTTGGCGTCTAGTCATGCCGGCCACATGACCACGGAGACGTCCTCGGCTCTTCGGCTTTGAAACGGAGATGAGCACCGGCCCCTAGAGTCGGAAACGACTAGCACACATGTGCGGGGGAACCTTTACCTATATATATATATATATATATATTTCTTCTTTTTCATGTGAACTAATAACATATATATGTTCCTTCTTTTTCATGTGAACTTGTATACATACATGCATATGTTCCTTGTCTTTCATGTGAATGGACAACCTACCCCTAAAAATATGTCCATGATATTCAACCTTCGAGTTTTCAAAGTCGGGCGTTCCCCTGACCGAAATTCTCAGGAAGGAATGTCGGATCAGCCAGCCAAGGGATGTGAGGGTGTCACAGACACGTCTTAAGTTGAGACGCGTCAGTTGCTTCCCAAAGTGGCACAGACAACCACACAATTAAACTGTCAGCTGTGCCTACTTCTCGGCCTGCAAATCTATGTCAGCAGGATCAAAATGAGAAAAAGGGGGTAAAAAGAGCGGTGACAGCAGCTTCGATGCCAACCCTCGTTTATTGCTAGACACCCAGCTAAAGACAAAAAAAAACCCCACAACGGGTTCACAAATGTGTCAGAGGCGCCAGTAAAAAAAAAAAAAAAACTTCCTCAATTATCCGACAGTTCACTTGCTTACATGACAGCCGAGTTAAAGGCAAGTGAAAGAAATTTTATTTTTTATGCTTCCAGAGAGAGAGAGAACGAAACTAAAATAGCATCACGTCAGTAGATTTTTTAAAAATAAAAAAAAAACAAAAATAAAACATTGCACACAAGGGTTGTCAGCTCCCAGGCTCGGTTCTCATCTGCCCTTCAAAGCTGTGACTCAGGTAAGGAAATGGCATCATTTACTGATAGTCCTCAACTTACGACAATGACTGAGTCCAACGTTTCTCTTACTGAGCGAGACAGTTAAGTGAGGTTTGCCCCATTTTACAAAGCTTCTTTGCCTCAGTTATTAAGTGAGTCGTTCAATTGTTAAGATAGTAATATGGTTATTAAATGAATCTGGATTTCCTGCCTGAGCAGGGAGGGGTTGGACTAGATGACCTCCAAGGTTCCTTCCAACTTTATTATTATTATTGTTGTTGTTGTTGTTTTTACTTGTCAGAAGGCAGCAAAAGGGGATCACAGGACCCCAGGTCATTGCAACCGTCATAAATGCGAGACAGCTGCCAAGCGGCCGAATTTTGATCACGTGACCATGTTACAAGGCCCAAATCATACGGCACTTTTTCTAGTGCCGCTGTAACTTTGAACAGTCACTAAACAAATGGTTGTAAGTTGTAAGTTGAGGATTACCTATAGGGTTATGTTGATTACTCACAGGGAAAAAAACCCATGAGACAGGATATCTATGGAGATTTCATTCATCCACGTCATGGTTGTCCCAGCAATACTTTTTATTAGGCAACTGGACGTTCTTGTTTTTCCTTTGAAGACGTTTCGCTTCTCATCCAAGAAGCTTCATCAGCTCTGACCGGATGGTGGGAAATGGAAGGATTTATACTCTTTGCAGACAGCTGGTCATTTGCCTTCTTTTAGAGAGTCCTTGGAATTAAGATTGCCGGAAGAAATATCAACAACCTTAGATATGCAGATGATACCACTCTAATGGTGGAAAGTGAAGAAGAACTAAAGAGCCTCTTGTTGCGAGTGAAGAAGGAGAGTGCAAAACTTGGGCTGAAACTAAACATTAAGAAAACCAAGATCATGGCATCCGGCCCTCTCAATTCCTGGCAAATAGATGGGGAAGAACTGGAGGTAGTGACAGATTTTATTTTCCTGGGCTCCAAGATCACTGCAGATGGGGCCTGTAGCCAAGAAATTAAAAGACGCTTGCTCCTGGGGAGGAAAGCCATGACAAATCTAGACAGCACACTAAAAAGCAGAGACATCACCCTGTCAACAAAAATCCATATAGTCAAGGCTATGGTCTTCCCAGTTGCAATGTATGGCAGTGAAAGTTGGACCATAAGAAAGGCTGAGCGCCAAAGAATGGAGGCCTTTGAACTCTGGTGCTGGAGAAGACTCCTGCGAGTCCCTTGGACTGCCAGGCGATCAAACCGGTCAGTCCTAGAGGAGATCAACCCTGACTGCTCTTTAGAAGGCCAGATCCTGCCCAAGCTAAAACTCAAATCCTTTGGCCACCTAATGAGAAGGAAGGACTCACTGGAGAAGAGCCTCATGCTGGGAAAGGTTGAGGGCAAGAGAAGAAGGGGACGACAGAGAATGAGGTGGCTGGATGGAGTCACTGAAGCAGTAGGCGTGAGCTTAAATGGACTCCAGAAGATGGTAGAGGACAGGAAGGCCTGGAGGAACATTGTCCATAGGGTCGCGATGGGTCGGACACGACTTCGCAGCTAACAACAACAGAGAGTCCTTGAGGCCACTTGGAAGGTTTATCTGTGTCAGAGGGATACAAAATTATCTATCTCCGGTCTACAACACAGTCCTCTCAGCAATTCCAAGAAGGCTCCGCACCCATTTGCACTACTCAGGTGACCCTGAGGATGCAGGTAAGCCTCCAAGTGGCCTCAACGACTCTCTGAAAGAAGACAAATGACCAGCTGTTTGCAAGGAGTATAAATCCTCCCATTCCCCACCATCCGGTTATAGCTGAAGAAGTTTCTGGGAGGAGAAACGAAACCTCTTCAAAGGAAAAACAAGAAAGTCCAGTTGCCTCCTGAAGAAGCATCTTTTGGATGAGACAAAATAATAAACTTGCTGGTCCAGACAAAAATTCAGAGAATCCAGCTTCCTTCCGCTTCCAAAAATGAGCAACTCTTTACATACGGTATGAACATAAGGACAACAGTATTCAATTTTTGCTGTAGGCCAAGGGTAGGCAACCTCGGCTCTTTTATGACTCGTGGACTTCAACTCCCAGAATTCCTGAGCCAGCGTGAGTCAGCATGGAAACCTCTCCCTTTCTCCTCAGCGTGGCTGGCTCAGGAATTCTGGGAGTTGAAGTCCATGAGTCATAAAAGAGCCAAGGTTGGCTAGCCCTGCAGTTAAGAACACAACTGAGCCCAAAATTTGTGTTGCTAAGTGAGTCATTCCTTAAGTGAATTTTGCCCCATTTTACGACCTGTCTCCCCACAGTTGTTAAGTGAAGCACTAGTTGTTCAGTTAGTAACATGGTCATTAAGCGAATCTGGCTTCTGATTACTTGACCCCTAGAGCACTGCAACCGTCATTAATATGAGTCAGTTGCCAAGTATCCAAATTTTGATCACATGACCCTGGGGATCCGGCAACAGTCGTAAGTGTGAAAAATGGTCCTAACTCACTTTTTTCAAAGCTGTTTTAACTTCGAACGGTCACTAAACAAACTGCTGTAAGTTGAAGACTGTACTAAAAGGGGAATTTAAAAACAGTCACTATTAACTAGTAGTTATAGATTTTCCCTACACTAATTATTTGGTGACCTATCTGTGGCATACACGTAATCCTCAACCTACGACCACAATCAGGCCCAAAACTTCTGTTGTTAAATGAGACATTTGTTAATTGACGTTTTTTATGACCAATTTTGCCATGGTTAAGTCAATTACTACACTTAATAAGTGAGTCACCTGGTTGTTAAGTGAATCTGGTCTCTCATTGACTTTGCTTGTCAGAAGGTCATAAAAGGGGATCACGTAAGCCCAGGACCGTTGTAATAATAATAATAATAAGTTGGAAGGGACCTTGGAGGTCATCTAGTCCAACCCCCTGCTAAGGTAGGAAACCCTATACCATTTCAGACAAATGGCTGTCCAGTGTCTTCTTAAAAACTTCCTGTCTTGGAGCATTCACCACTTCTGGAGGCAGGTTGTTCCACTGGTTAACTGTTCTCACTGTCTGGAAGTTTCTCCTTGGTTCTAGGTTGCTTCTCTCCTGGATTAGTTTCCATCCGTTGCTTCTTCTCCTGCTTTCAGGTGCTTTGGAGAATAGCTTGACTGCCTCTTCTTTGGGGCAGCCCCTGAGATATTGGAACACTGCTGTCATGTCCCCCCTCGTCCTTCTCTTCATTAAACTACACATCCCCAATTCCAGCAACCGTTCCCTATATGTTTTAGCCTCCAGTCCCCCAATCATCTTTGTTGCTCTTCTCTGTACTCTTTCTAGAGTCTCGACATCTTTTTTACATCCTGGTGACCAAAACTGGATGCAGTATTCCAGATGTGGCCTTACCAAAGTATTGTAAAGTGGTATTAGTACTTCACGTGATCTTGATTCTATCCCTCTGTTAATGCAGCCTAGCACTGTGTTGGCTTTTTTGGCAGCTGCAGCACAGGACTGGCTTATATTTAGGTGATCGTCCACTAGGACTCCGAGATCCCTCTCACAGTTACTACTATTAAGCAAAGTACCACCTATACTACTATACCTGTGCATTTAATTTTTCTTGCCTAAATGTAGAACCTTACTTTTTTCACTATTGAATTTCATTTTGTTAGATAGCGCCCAGTGTTCAGGTCTGTCAAGATCCTTCTGTATCTTAAGCCTATCTTCTGGAGTGTTGGCTATTCCTGCCAGCTTGGTGTCGTCTGCAAATTTGATGAGTTCCCCATCTATCCCCATGTCCAAATCATTGATGAAGATGTTGAAGAGCACTGGGCCCAGAACAGAGCCCTGGGGCACCCCACTACACACTTCCTTCCATGTAGATGCAGTTCCATTGAGGACCACACGCTGAGTATGGCCTGTCAGCCAGCTACGAATCCATCTGGTGGTGATCTAACCCACATTTTTCTTGTAAATATGAACCAGTTGCCAAGCATCTGAATTTTAATCATAATGATCATAGGGATGCTGCAAAGGACGTTAACTATGAAAAATGGTCATAATTCACATTTTTCAGTGCCGTTGTAACTTTGAATGGCCACTAAATGAACTCTTATATAAGTCAGGTGCCTGTATATAAATTTGCAAATCTGCAAACAAATATATATCTGAATTTAGCCAGGCAGAGTATTGGGTTATCCCAAGTGAATCCTCTCTACATGAAACTGCAATCACAAATTAGATCCGTTACATGCTTGTGGCAAGAGTGCTTTGATCTTAACAGGCTAATTCTTTTTATAGAAACAGATTCTTCCGCGATAACATTTCTCTCTCTCTCTTTCGTTAGAAGACAGCTTTGCCAGAAGGCTATTTTTGAAATCTGGCAGAGAGGAAGGAATGGCCGTTCATGCTGTGGAGACAGGCAACACAAACAAAAAAATCCGTTAAGGTTGATATATCATGCAACTTCAAGATCGGGAGAGCTTGTAGTCCTCAAGTTACAGCGTGGAATGGAGCCTGCCCATTCCACTCCTAACTCGAAAACCCGTGGGAGTGAATCTCGAACCTCGAAGGAGATCACCCCCTTGCTCGTTAAGACCCACGCGGCTCGTTAAGTGAATGTAAGTAAATGCCAGTTGCCAAGCACCTGAATTTTAATCACGTGACCCCGGGAAGGCTGCAATGGTTGTAAGTGTGGAAAACGGTCAT
This sequence comes from Daboia siamensis, assembly GCA_024449315.1. Lineage (NCBI taxonomy): Eukaryota > Metazoa > Chordata > Lepidosauria > Squamata > Viperidae > Daboia > Daboia siamensis. The sequence goes on from JAKJMR010000933.1 coordinate 345,721, forward strand.
AAGTCCCTTTTTCTATGCTGCTGTGACTTCGAACTGTCACTAAGCAAACGGTTGTATTTTGAGGACTACCTGTTTTTGTGGCCATTGTTGTCCAAATCCAGGGTGCTCATCATGCTGTACGGGAAAACCTGCCCTGAAAACTGCCTACGGAGAACATTTTATTGTAGAGATGACCTTGGATATGCAGTATACAAAAAATATGCAGTATACAAAAATAAAAACGTTTAGTTTACCCCAGGAAAACGGGAAATTGTGAGAAAGAAATCAAGAACGTTCATCTTTGACTCTCTTTGGTATCAGAGGAGGGAAGGGGAAACGCTGTGCAGCTCTCAAGCTTTGGCTATTGTAGCTTGCATCAATAAAGTACAATTGTCATATTGTATTTATGTATTTACACTTATTTGTATCTCGCCTTTTATTATTTTTACAAATAACTTAAGGCAGCAAACATATCCAAGACATCTTCCTCCTCCTGTTTTCCCCATAACAATAACCCTGTGAGGTGAGTTGGGCGGAAAGAGGGGGACTTTCGTGCCTAAGGCAGGACTAGAACTCACCGTCTCCTGGTGATTGGCTCAAAGTCACCCAGCCGGCTGTCATGCCTAAGGCAGGACTAGAACTCACCGTCTCCTGGTGATTGGCTCAAAATCACCCAGCTGGCTTTCATGCCTAAGGCAGGACTAGAACTCCCCGTCCTCTGGTGATTGGCCCAAAGTCAACCATTCAGCTTTCATATCTAAGGCTGGGCTAGAACTCTCTGCCCCCTGGTGATTGGTCCAAAGTCACCCAACCAGCTTTCATGTCTAAGGCGGGACTAGAACCCATCACTTCCCACTTTCTAGCCTGGTGCCTTAACCGCTAGACCAAACTGGCTCTTTATTACTATTAGTTATAGTACTTCTTTTCTGATCTGTCCTACCTCGCAAGGGTTGACAGTTGATGTTGAATTGTTAAGGTGCTCAACGGTACTCTGCCTATGCCAGTCTCGGTAAAATGTGCCACCGTGGTCAAAGAAGTTCCTTGAGAAGATGTCCCAGCTGCCAGACACTTTAACTCTCAGGCATGTGAGAATGGGATTTTTTCTCCATGGATTTCAGCCATCGGAACGTTTCCTTGCTGCTTCAAACTCTTCTGTTGTGTCTTGCCCTAAAGTTTGACTGAACTCTAAACTGGGCATTGCTCAACACAAATTTCAACCTCTCACCAACTTCTCTCTGAGCCACCAAACCAGGCATCACTAGGGATTTGCAAAGGTCCTGGATAAGAAAATGGAGCTACAATTTTGGGGAACTGTTTTCAGGGCCCAGACATGGATGCATTTACGATTTGCAAGGATATTCTGATTTTTCACCCAAAATTGCATTTAGGTCCAGCAAGCAAAATTTCAAGTATCTACAGAAATAGCTAGCCTTTGTGTAATTATGAATTGTTGAAAATGCTGGCAATTTCTTACTGTTAGGCCAGTCAAACCTCATCAGCTGCACAATATGTGGGCTCCTTTCTCTTTCCTGGTCCCCATATTATGGTTTAAGTATCTTGGTTGCTATGTTAAGGACTAGAAACTTGGTTAAAAAGAAATAAATGATACTGGCAGATGAGATTTTTTTTATGGTGAATTAGGGTTTTGATTCCTCTCCCAGCTTCAAACTCTCTTTTTTTAATTGCACTTTTTTTTTTTTTTTTTTTATTTTAATCCCATTTATATATCCATTCTTAGAACAATTCCAGTTTAGCTATCCAAGGCAGCTATATCAATTCTGGAGTCTGCCACGTGATCCCCTTTTGCGACCTTCTGACAAGCCAAAATCAATGGGGAAACCAGACTCACTTAACAACCGGATTACTAACTTAACAACTGCCGTGATTCACTTAACAACTGTGGCAAGAAAGGTCGTAAAACGGGACGACATTCGCTTAGCTAATGTCTGGCTGACCAACAGAAATTTGGGGCTCAATTGCGGTCGTGAATCGAGGACTATCTGTACTTACGACTCGGATTTGAAGTCGTCCCCCCCCAGTCACATGACTACACTTCCACATTGACAACAACTGCAACCAAGCTGCCTTTATGGCTCTTTGCAGCAACCCGCCTTCACATGACACATTTTTGCAACGGTTTTGCTCCAAACCAACATTTACTTGTAGCCTTTAGCAAAACCGGTCCATAGTCAACCACAGGTTCCCTTAATGAGTGCAGCGTCCACTTAATGACCACGGCAGTCCCATTACGACCACGGCAGTCCCATTACGACCGCGGCAGTTGCTTTATGACTGGCATAAAGGTAATCATAAAATTGGACCAGTCACGTGGGAGACTGGATTTATGACCATTATGAGTTACAACTGTGATAGTCAGGCGCCTGTTACAGTCGTAACTCAAGGACTATCTTTACAGCAGAGGGGTTTTTTTTTTGTGAAGGGAGGGTAATATTCCATTGTGCCCAGAACAAAAGCAGAGATTATCTGCTTGCCCCTGAAAGGGGCTGATTAGAAAGAACGCTGAAACTAATCCTATAGAGCAGGGGTCCCCTACCCCCGGTCCGTGGACCAGTACCGGGCCACAGCATGCCAGCAACCGGTCTACACAAACAAGGAAAGCCCCATCCGCGGTATGCAGACAGCACACAAAACCACGGACCCTCCAGTCCGTGAAAAAACCTCTCTCCAACGTAACTGGTCCCTGGTGCCCAAAAGGTTGGGGACCTCTGCCATAGAGCCACTATTGGATTATTAAAAGAGATTTATAGAGATCTTTTTTTTTCCCCAATGGAAGAAGTTTTTCCTAGAGAGGATAATCAGATCTGGACTGCAATACTCTGAAGAACCAGCAGAGGGCAGCAAGAAAATTCCATGCTGCCCTCTAGTGGATTCCTGGGGTTTTGCAGCTCAGATCTCACAGTCCTATTTTCCAGGCTCAAAACACAACTATTTTCCCTGTCGAGGTACTTTAATTGTGATTGGTTGGTTTGAAGGGAAGAAAAGAGAAGATGTAGGATGCCAGAAAAGCATTCTTGACATATTTCCATAATCAACGTTGCTTATTTCTTCTGATGGAAAAAAACGCAGCAACAAACTACAGGAAACAGATTATTCGGTTGGAACTGTGTGTATGTCTGGATGCACGCATGGAACTTCATTAAAAAACTGCAGTTCCAGATGCAAATATAGGAAGTCCTCGAATTGCAACCACAATTGGGACCACAACTACCATTGCTAAGTGATACAGTCATTAAGCGAGACATCATCAGATGGGGTCCAATTGTATGACCATTTTATGGTGTGGTTGTTAAGCACATCACAGGCACGGAAGATCAGGAAATTTTAATTTAGTGGGCCCACCCCAACCTTTTGGGCACCAGGGACCGGTTCCGTGGAAGGGGATTTTTTCGTGGACCACAGGGGGCGTGGTTTCATGTATTGCCTGTATCTCGTGGATGGGCCATCTGCTTCTTTGCGTGGACCCATTTTTGGTATGCCGCAGCCCAATACCAGTCCACAGTTCGTCAGTGTGAAAAACAGTCA
>JAKJMR010000933.1:366620-383509 GCA_024449315.1 Daboia siamensis
AATAATAATAATAATAATAATAATAATAATAATAATAATAATAATAAAGTTGGAAGGGACCTTGGAGGTCATCTAGTCCAACCCCCTGCTCAGGCAGGAAACCTTATACCATTTCAGACAAATGGCTGTCCAGTCTCTTCTTAAAAGCTTCCAGTGTTATGAAGGTTGCTGTGTCCCGGGGATCATGTGATCCCCTTTTGGAACTTTCTGACCAGCAAATTCAAAGGGGAGACTGGATTCATTTAACAATCGCTTCACAACTGCAGTGATTCACTTAACAACTGTGGCAAGAAAGGTTGTAAAATGTGGCAAATCTCACTTAACAGATTTCCCTTTTTAGCAACATAAATTCTGGGCTCAATTGTGGTCATAAGTCAAGGATTGTCTGTAGACACAGGGACAGTTTTCTAATTTCTAACACCCAATTCTCACAGTGCTAACGTCTATGTGTATTTACCATGTGCTTTGCTTGTAGTATTTATTTCTCCTTCTTATGATCTTTCTTACTTCCCCCTCTTGCTGGTACTATTGTTACGAAGATTATCATTATTCTGTTGCTTTGCATGCACACGGAGAGCCTCTGTACTGGAGACAAATTCTTTGTGTGTCTAATCACACCTGGCCAAACAAAGAATTGAATTTGAATTTGAATTGAATTAACCAAGACAAGTTAGCCAAGGCGAGTTGGCCAAGGTGATTTTGGAGTTGGCCAAGGTGAGTTGGCCAAGGTGATTTCAGAGTTGGCCAAGGTGAGTTAGCTATGGTGAGTTGGCCAAGGTGATTTCGGAGTTGACCATGGCGAGTTGGCCAAGATGATTTCAGAGTTGGCCAAGGTGAGTTAGCCATGGTGAATTGGTCAAGGTGGGTTGGTCAAGGTGATTTCAGAGTTGATTGTGGCAAGTTGGCCAAGGTGATTTCAGAGTTGGCCAAGGTGAGTTAGCCAAGGTGATTTCGGAGTTGACCAAGGTGAGTTAGCCATGGTGAGTTGGCCAAGGTGAGTTAGAAGTGGTGAGTTGGCCAAGGTGATTTTGGAGTTGGCTGAGGTGAGTTGGCCGTGGTGAGTTGGCCGTGGTGAATTAGCCAAGGTGATTTCGGAGTTGGCCAAGGTGAGTTGGCCACGGTGAGTTGGCGAAGGTGATTTCAGAGTTGGCCAAGGTGAATTAACCAAGACAAGTCAGCCAAGGCGAGTTGGCCAAGGTGAGCTGTCCCATTCCACTTACAACTGAATTCAACATAAGCCTTTTCTATACTTTTATGTATTTCCCCTTTCAATTGCTGCAAGCAAGTTAAGCAACTTATTTACTTATAACTAGGGCTACAGAAAACAATTCCCCTGCTGGCTCTGGAATTCTAGGAGTTGAAGCCCATCTGTCTTAAAAGCATGCTGGCTGAGGAATTCTGGGAATTGAAGTCCACCCATCTTCACGTTGCCAAGTTTGATTTAGAAGACCAGCATTGGATCACTGAAAGATGCAAGTTGATCAGTGGAGAGGGGTGGGAGTTAAGACTTCTACCTGCAACTGCATCCAGTTTACCTTTGCGTGAGTGTGTATGTGTGTCTCCACACAAGTACAAGTTCCTTGCCCCCTTGTGTATTTTTTCAGGAACATGCCACAGCACTGTCGCTCCACAGCATCTTTCCATGTGGCCCGATGAATGTTTTGCTGAATGTATTTTGATCCGCAGCCAAATTCTCCACTGAATATTCTCTCTCCCTTTGCCTGCCTTTCAAATTACCCCAGCCCTAATGGATTTTCCCAGATGTCATGTCAGCCACGCAAGTTCTCAGCAAGCCATTGTTTCTCCACCACAATTGTGTTTGCCGAGGACAACAGCCAGGCAAAGTTCAAACCTCAAGGGAGACTTGAAATGAGCGGCAGTTACTCCAGAGCTAATAACGATAACCCTTTTCCATTGGTTTTTTTTTTCTTTTTTTCTTTGCTTTTGCTTTTATTTCGAACAGAGAAAATACGACAACTGAATGTGTGCCTTGAAGGAAATTGCGACACAACAGAGTTCAGCTTGGAAGAGTTTTAGAGGTTAAGAAACAACAGGAGCTGGAGGAAATGGTAATTAACACCATGCACATAGGAAAAAAAGTCGCTTATAAATTCATTCTGCACCTTTGACTGTTCAGAACTAAACCCTTCTAATGTACGAGGAAATTCATTAGCGGCACGGACTTAGGGACAATTGAATCCCAAATTTCCGTTGCTAAGCCAGGCGGTTAAGTGAGTTTTGCCCCACTTGACGACCGTTCTTGTTACTGTCGTTAAGTGAATCACAGCAGTCCTTAAGTGAGTCACACGGCCGTTAAGTGAATCCGGCTTCCCCCATTGACTTTGCTTGTCAGAAGGTCGCAAAAGGGGGGGTCACATGAACACACACACCCTTGGGACTCTGCAAACGTCATAAACACGAGCCAGCGGCCAAGTGTCCAAATTTTGATCACGTGACCCTGGGGATGCTGCAACGGTCGTTAAGTGTTAAAAAATGGTCGTAAGTCATTTTTTTCAGTCCCGTCGTTAACTTTGAATGGTCAATAAAATTGATGTTTGTAAGTCGAGGACTACCTGTGTACATTGTCAGCAAGCCGCCAGTTTACACACAAAATCTCATATGTCCATGGAGATTCTCTGTCAACCAGATCACGGTTGTCCCGTCCCAAAGGTGCTTTTTTCAGGAGGCCAACTGGACTTTCTTCTTTTTCTCTGAAGATGTTTCGCTTCTCATCCAAGAAGCTTCTTCAGCTTCGACTGGGATGGTGGGGAATGGAATTTATACTCCTTGCAGACAGCTGGTCATTTGCCTTCTTTTAGAGCCGGGGGGGTCTTCAAACTTGGCCCTTTTGTGACTTGTGGACTTCAACTCCCAGAATTCCTCAGCCAACATGGCCGCTCTTTCGAAGACAGCAAAGTCCACATTTTGGACAGGGAGGACGGCTGGCTTGAAAGAGGGGTCAAAGAGGCCATCTGTGTCCAAACTGAACATCCCTCTCTCAACAGAAGGGGAGGGATACGACATCATCTATCTCCAGTCTGCAACACGGTCCTTTCCGCAGTTCCAAGAAGGTTCCACACCCATTTACACCACTCAGGTGACCCTGAGGACACAGACAAACCTCCAGGTGGCCTCAAGGACTCTCTAAAAGGATGCAAATGACCAGCTGTCTGCAAGGAGTATAAATCCTTTCATACCCCACCATCCAGTCAGAGTTGAAGAAACTTCTTGGATGAGAAGTGAAACATCTACAACAGGGGTGTCAAACTCAATTTCATTGAGGGCCGCATCAGCATTGCGGTTGCACTCAGGGGGCCGGGTGGGTGTGGCCTGGGTGGGTGTGGCCTACTGGGTAGGCGTGGCTAAAGTGCGTATGGCCTACTGGGTGGGCATGGCCAGCTCTACATCGTTCGCATCAAGGGTGCCTATGGGGGCCTGGGCAAGAATGGGACAGATCTGAGGGTCTCTGGCAGGAGGAGGGTCTCTGGGCCAGGGCCAAGGCAGTGGGGGCCATTCCCTCCCTGTTTCCAGGATGGCTTTGCGGGCCGCATGAAACCACTTTGCGGGCCGGATCTGGCCCCCGGGCCTTGTGTTTGACATGTCTGATCCACAAGGAGAAACAAGAAAGTCCAGTGGCCTCATGAAAAAACGCTCTTGTAATTAAACAAACGACACTTCTGACAGCAAGCAAGGAGAAATGCTATTTTGTTTGCAAGACAGAACTCTCCTTTTGGTGTGTTCAAGCCATCCTTTCAAACGAAATTCCATGCTAAGGCTCCCAGATTGCAGAGTCCTCGACTTAGGACCACAACTGGAACCAGAATTTCTGTTGCTAAATAAGCAAGGCAGTTGGTGAGTGAGACAGGCCCATTTTTACATCCATTTTTGGACGGTCGTTAAATAATCACAAAACGAAGGGTTGTAAGTCAAGGATTATCAGTATTTAGACTGCAGTACTCTGGATAACCTCTAGATGGAGACCTTTTAGATTTTCTTGTCATGCTTTGCTGCCATCTGGTGGTCGTTTGGAGTACTGCAGCCCAGATCTTGCCCAATTCCCCCAGCTTTGACGAGAAGGAGAGAATTGAGGCATAATGTTAACCTGCCATCCCCAATCTATCACCCTGCACATACCCCAGACTTCAGTTCCCAGAATTCCTTACAAGAGTGGCCAGCAAAGTGGACTGCATGCATCTGGAAGGCATCAAATACAGAAGACAGTGGAAAATTATATTTTAGCAAAGACCCCTGGGCTTTTCTTTCCTGTCTCCTGTGTTTCGTTTGCAGTGAACATATTTTGGTGTTGCAGCTGAAACACTGTTGCCTGAACCAAAATACACAATTATTATAGCCAGGATTTTTGTTTTTTTTTTAAACGAGGGCTCCAAGCCAACTTAGCCGCTCAGATTAATTCATGCAAGATCTTTAGCTGGGCTTTGGACAAAAACTACAGATGGGTTTGCACAAACTCTGCTAAACATCACATACCATAGATAAACCCAGCCAAGGTCTGGGGTTTGAGCGGCAGGCCTCCAGGTCTAAAACAGAACTGAAATCTTTTCCAAAGTCTCCTTCAGATTGCAGTAATAAAATCTGAAGACCTGATCCAGGTGAGGTGAACAGGGCAAGAGCTGATAAGCAAATTCAAGCCATCTTTTTCCAAATGTAACACAAACACAACCTTGTGCGCTGCTGGCAGTTTGTGGCTTATGGCTTTGCAAGGTTGTTCAAACTGACTATTTGGGTTATTCTCTCTTTATATACCTGCAAAGTGACCTCTCACTGTGCAGGTGGTCAATAATAATAATAATAATAATAATAATAATAATAATAATAATAATAATAGTAATGATGATGATGATGATGATGATGATGTCCGAAAAGTCGTGGGAACATAGCGTGGAAAAAGTTGTCGAGAATGAGAGGGTGAAGATCTTCTGGGACTTCTGAATACAGATAGATCGCCATTTGGAACACAACACGCCAAATATCACAGTTGTAGAGAACTGAAGCGTACAGCTGACTGATATTGCTGTATCAGGAGATGCCAGAGTTGAAGAAAAAGAAATGGAAAAAATTATGAAATACCATGACCTGGCCATCGAAACTGCGCGATTATGGATGAAACGTGTAACAGTGATAACCACTGTCATCGGGGCACTAGGAACTAGGTCCCAAAACTTTGCAAAATACGTCAAGAAATTGCAGCTTCCTGGAATAACTACAGCAAAGCTACAAAAAAGTACGCTACTCAGAACATCCTAAATTTTAAGGAGATACCTGGTTGATACCTAGGATGCTAGCAGCAACCCGTGTCAACCATTAGTGCCAGTCAATCTGAGTGTTCAGTTGACTGAGGTTCATGTTTAACGAATAAAATAATAATAATGATGATGATGATGATGATGATGATGTTGGAAGGGATCTTGGATGTTGGAAGGGATCTTGGATCTAGTCTAACCCCCTGCTCAGGCAGGAAACCCTACACCAGGGGTAGGCAACCTTGGCTCTTTTATGACTCGTGGCCTCATCGAAAGGGAGAGTTTCCAAACTGAGCCATGCTGGATCAGGAATTCTGGGAGTTGAACTCCAAGAGTCATAAAAGAGACAAGGTTACCTAACCCTGCCCTTTACCATTTCAGACAAATGGCTGTCCAGTCTCTTCTTAAAAACTTCCAGTGTTGGAGCATTCACAGCTTCTGGAGGCAGGTAGTTCCACTGGTTAATTGTTCGAACTGTCAGGAAATTTCTCCTTAGTTCTAGGTTGCTTTTCTCTTTGGTTAGTTTCCATCCGTTGCTTCTTGTCCTGCCTTCGGGCGCTTTGGAGAACAGCTTGACTCCCTCTTCTTTGGGGCAGCCCCTGAGATATTGGAACACTGCTATCATGTCACCCCTCACCCTTCTCTTCATTAACCTGGACATACCCAATTCCAGCAACCGTCCCTTATATGTTTTAGCCTCCAGTCCTCTGATCCTCTTTGTTGCTCTTCTCTGTGCTCTTTTCTAGAGTCTTATAAGTATCCATGTAGTGACCACTTGAAGTAAGAATGGCACTGAAAAAAGGGACTTAAAAATCAGCCCTCAAACTTACAACTATCATAGCGTCCCCCCGGTTGCAGGATCAAAACGCAGCTGTTTGGCAACTGGCATGTATTTCCAACAAATGCAGCATCCCAGGGCCATATGATCGCCATTTATGACCTTCCCACCTGGCATCTGACATGGGGGAAGCCAGATCCACTTAACAACCAGGAATTCCCATAGTGACCATGGGGATTTACTTAACCAGCATGGCAAAAGAGTCATAAAATTTGAGGCGGCTCATTTAGCAACTTCGTCGCTTACTGATGGAGATTCTGTTTCCAACTGTAGTTGCAAGTTGAGGACAACATAAAGACAGAGGGAGCAAGGGATTCATAAAGACTCCTTAAAAGCTGGAAGTTGGAGTTGTTTGTTTTAAATACAGGAAGTCCTCGGCTTATGATCACAATTGAGCCCAACATTTCGACTATAGAATACAGAATACGGAATACAGAAGAATAGAATAGAATAGAAAATATGGAATGGAATAGAATGGAATGGAGTAGAATAGAATAGAAAATGTGGAATGGAATGGAATGGAATGGAATAGAAAATAGAATAGAATAGAATAGAGAATAGCAGAACAGAATAGAACACAACAGAATAGTAGAACAGAATAGGAGTAGAACAGAACAGAACAGAACAGAACAGAACAGAATAAAATAGAAAATATGGAATGGAATGGAATCGAATGGAATAGAATAGAATAGAATAGAATAGAATAGAATAGAATAGAATAGAATAGAATGGAATGGAATGGAATGGAATGGAATGGAATATAGGATAGGATGGATAGGATAGGATAGGATAGGATAGGGTAGGGTAGGGTAGGGTAGGGTAAGGCAGGGTAGGATAGGATAGGATAGAATAGGATAGGATAGGATAGGATAGAAGAATACAGAATAGAATGGGAGAATACAGAATACAGAATAATAGAACAAAACAGAACAGAACAGAACAAAACCGAGCAGTGCAAATGGTGTCTTGAACCCGGCTCCTAGCACCGCTGCCTGCTCATTTCTCATCCTGTGATAAGGTTGGCAAACAAACTCAAGAGCAAGGCCTTCATGCTCGAGTGTGCGCTGGAGATCCCAGCCTTTGTTGAGCCTCGCAATCCTTGCACTGCGCTGTGCAGTTTAACAGAGGAGTCCACTTCACCTCTCCTCAAGGAAGACGGCTTAGTTTAAGGCGCTTATTCCTTTAATCCACTAAAGGCATCTGCCACAAGACCCATAATGGGGCAATCTATCCCGAAGAAGAGAACTATAATTAATTAAAGAGCTCAACCTTCAAATTAAGGACATTCCTTGAGGTAGGCCATAAGCTAGTAATTACCAGGGTGTGGCTGACACAACCACAGTTATAGCCAAGCTGTTGATCTGGGGTAAATTAATAACTGATTAGGTCGTCATTAGCCTTAAAACAAAATAATAACAGGGACTTGAGTGTGCATTCATGTATTCCGTTCCTCACGTACTGAATATCCAGACCAATAGATCATTATCCCCAAAGCACCAATTTATTTATTTATATGTCAAATGTGGAGACCACCCATCTCACACATGAAGGAACTCTGGGCAGTGTACAATAAATACACCAACCTTAATGACTACTTGTAAAATGCCTCAAGGGTGTTTCTTTCCAAAGTACTGGTAGTCCTCAACTTACGACCACAACGGAGCAGAAAATTTCTTTCGCAAGAACTCACCGTCTCCTGGTGACTGGCCCAAAGTCACTCAACCAGCTTTCCTGCCTAAGGCGGTACTAGAACTCACCGTCTCCTGATTGGCCCAAAGTCACCACAGCCGGCTTTCATGCCTAAGTCAGGACTAGAACTCACTGTCTCCTGGTGATTGGTCCAAAGTCACCACAGTCCGCTTTCATACCTAAGTCACGACTAGAACTCACTGTCTCCTGGAGACTGGCTCAGAGTCACCCAGCCAGCTTTCCTGTTTAAGGCGGCACTAGAACTCACCATGTCCTGGGGATTGGCCCAAAGTCACCCAGATGGCTTTCATCCCAGTCACAGGCATGAAATCTTGGGCTCAGTTGTGGTCATAAGTCAGGGACTGCCTGTACTTCTGATTTTTCAGCAAACCTGTCCCATAGCAAACCAGGGATTTAACAACCATAATCATAGTCATAAAAATCAGAATCATAAAATTGGGGGCCACTCTATGGCCATCACGCCTCACTACCATAGAACGTAGAATAATAAGAGTTGGAAGGGACCTTGGAGGTCTTCTAGGCCAACCCCCTGCTCGAGCAGGAGACCCTATACCAGGGGTAGGCAACCTCGGCTCTTTTATGACTCATGGACTTCAACTTCAACTCAACTACGCTGACTCAGGAATTCTGGGAATTGAAGTCCATGAGTCATAAAAGAGCCGAGGTTGCCTACCCCTGCCTTATACTATTTCAGATAAACGATTGTCCGGTCTCTTTTTGAAAGCCTCCAGAGATGGAGCACCCACAACTTGTGACCACACCTGGAATACTGCAACCAGTTTTGATCACCACACTACAAAAAATATGTATCTTGAAGATCTTGGTAAAAGTTCAGAGAAGAGCAACTAAGATGATCCAAGGCCTAAAGACTAAAACATGTGATGAACGGCTGCAGGACTTGGGTTTGGCTAGTCAAAACAAATGAAGAAATAGAGGGGACATGATAGCAGCGTTCCAGTATCTGAGGGGCTGCCACAAAGAAGAGGGGGTCACGTTATTCTCCAAAGCACCAGAGGGCAGGATGAGAAACAATGGTTGGAAACTGACCAAAGAGAGAAGCAACCTGGAATTAAGGAGAAACTTCCAGATAGTGAGGACAATTAACCAGTGGAACAGCTTGCCACCAGAAATCGTGGGCGCTCCATCACGGGAGGTTTTTAAGAAGAGACTGGACAGTCACTTGTCTGAGATAGTATAGGTCATGGGTAGACAACCTCGGCTCTTTTATGACTCATGGACTTCAACTCCCAGAATTCCTGAGTCAGCTGACTCAGGAATTCTGGGAGTTGAAGTCCATGAGTCATAAAAGAGCCGAGGTTGCCTACCCCTGGTATAGGTTCTCCTGCTTGAGCAGGGGGCTGGACTAGAAGACCTCCAAGGTCCCTTCCAGCTCTATTCTATTCTATTCTATTCTATTCTATTCTATTCTATTCTATTCTATTATTCTATTCTATTCTATTCTATTATTCTATTCTACTCTATTCTATTCTATTCTATTCATTATTCTATTGTATTCATTATTCTATTCTATTCATTATTCCATTCCATTCCATTCCATTCCATTCCATTCCATTCCATTCTATTCTATTCTATTCTATTCTATTCTATTCTTCCATAATGGACAAGCTCCAATATGGTCGTAAGTTGAGAACTAGGACTTCACCAGTCTATTATCCAGCCTCTGTTTAAAAATCTCACAATCAAAAGTTTGGTCTTTTCCAACTGCCCTCTTAATCTTTAAAGGAATAATCTTTAAAGAATATCTCACAAGGAGGAAACCAGAGATTTTAAGAGCCATCCCACAGACCCAAATTTAAGGGCACCTCCCCATCTCAAAAGGCCAATTTTATCACTCCTGGACCCACAGTCTAATCATTGCTTAAGGCCAAAGAGTAGTCTTGAAATGCCCACAGATAGACAGACAAGAGAAATTAAGCAAGCAAGAGACAGAACATTTTAAAAAAAAAACCTTCATCAATTTAGCCTGCCAGATGAGAAGGTGGGGGGGGGAGAAATTAACACAAAAGGAAGTTTGTTTTCATTTTAGGTTTTACATTTGAAAACCAGCTTCCTTGTCTGGGAAGTAACATGATACCAACAAGACTGCAGGCAGTGAAGGCAGGGGGGGAAAAAGCCATTCCAAGAGTTTCATATGCAAAAAGAACATAATGGGTGTGTTCATACAACCTTCAGCCCAAAAGGATCTAAAGAGCTAGGCTGATTTTGACACAATGCACTCAACTTTGGTTGTTAGCCCGCTGGCTTAGTGCCATGGGGCAGGGTACCTGTCTGAATCCCCAGCAGGGGTTAATTTAGTAGTACCCAGGTTAAAGGTCGTGTGTGAATGGAGCCCATGTTTGCTTCGTTCAAACCCGACTTTCCCTGAGCAAGGAACAATACGGAGACAGGAATTCCCTGACTTAGCACCACAGTTGCGCCCAAAACGTCTGTTGCTAAGCGAGACAGTTGTTCAATGAGTTTTGCTCCATTTTACGACCTTTCTTGCCACAGTTGCTAGAGTTAGTAAGTTAGTAACCTCACTTGCCAAGCGTCTGAATTTTGATCACGTGGCCCTGGGGACACTGCCGTGGTCGTACGTGTGAAAAACAGTCGTAAGTCACTTTTTTCAGTGCCGTTGTAACTGAATGGTCACTAAACGAACTGTGGTTTTAAGTTGAGGACTACCTGTATTAGTTCAGGGAAGAGAATAAGGAGAGCGTTCCTTAAATTTGAAAAAAGAAGGTTGTAAGATTAAACTCAGTTTGAGGGCAATGATCAACAGGCAACGTCAGTTCTTCATGTGCAGGTTTTTCTAAGAAAGGGCTGAACCTTTTGAGAAGGGTTTAATTGGTTTTCTCACCCATTACAGAGGATTGGACTAGATGACCCTTGGGGTCCCCCTTTCCATCTGCACTCTTTTATGATTCTATTTCATGCCCTCTCTGATTGGAGGTTAACCAACGGGTCTGGATAATGGGAGATCTAGAACAGAGCATTGTTAAAGCCAAATACCGTTATTTATTGTGATTATCATTATTAGATTTGTATTGCACCCTTTTTCTATATAATCTCATGCCTAAGGTGGTACTAGAATTCACAGTCTCCTGGTTTCTAAAACCAGGATTTCATCACTCCACCACACAATTTAGAGAACTCCTTGCTGTTTCCGCCTGATTCGTAATTCAAATTATAATCGTATCCCTTGTATGGAGGGAGACCTAGAACCTTTTGACCTTTGCGAGAGCTCCAGGGAATAGACTGCAGACATGTCAAAGACAAGGCCCGGGGACCGGATCTGGCCCGCGAAATGGTTTCATGCGGCCCGCGAAGCCACCCTGGAAACAGTGAGGGAACGGCCCCCACTGCCTTGGCCCTGACCCAGAGACCCTCCTCCTGCCAGAGACCCCCAGATCTGTCCCACTCCTGCCCAGGCCCCCATAGGCACCCTTGATGCCAACGATGTAGAGTTGGCCACGCCCACCCAGTAGGCCATACGCACTCTAGCCATGCCCACCCAGTAGGCCACGCCCACCCTGGCCATACCCACCCGGCCACCTGAGGGCAACCGCAGTGCTGATGCGGCCCTCAATGAAATTGATTTTGACACCCCTGGAATAGAGGCTGAAGGCACACCTAGAACGGTGCTGGAGAAGGAAAAGCAATGATCTCATTCCAGACTACAGGTACGGACTTCTGTCAGAGTCTACAGCATGGCAACAAAACCGGGAAAATGGAATTACTTTTCGAATCTTCTTCCATTACAAGTAGACCTCGACGTACAATGATCTGTTTAGTGACCGTTCAAAGTTACAAGACAGATGTGCCAAATCCAGCTGGAGCCCACCACAGGTCATCAGTAAGGTAAGAGACAGTTTGGCCCAGTAGTTAAGGCACCAGGCTAGAAACCAGGTGACTGTGAGTTCTAGTCCCAGCTTAGTCATGAAAAATCAGCTGGGTGACTTTAATCCAACTAAGAGATGCTGAATTCTAGTCCTGACCTGACCATGAAAGCCAGCTGGGTGACTTTGGTCCAATCACCAGGTGACTGTGAGTTCTAGTCCCACCTTAGCCATGAACGCTAGCCGGGTGACTTTGGACCAATCACTAGGTGACTGTGAATTCTAGTCCCGCCTTAGCCATGAAAAGCCAGTTGGGTGACTTTGGACCAATCACCAGGTGACTGTGAGTTGTAGTCCCGCCTTAGCCATGAAAAGCCAGCTGGGTGACTTTGGTCCAACCACCAGGTGACTGTGAGTTCTAGTCCCACCTTAGCCATGAAAAGCCAGTTGGGTGACTTTGGACCAATCACTAGGTGACTGTGAGTTGTAGTCCCGCCTTAGCCATGAAAAGCCAGCCGGGTGACTTTGGTCCAACTACTAGGTGACAGTTCTAGTCCCACCTAAGGCATGAAAGCTGACTTGGGCCAATCGCTCTTTCTCCGCCCAACTCACCTCAGAGGTTTGTTGTTGTTGTTGTTATCGTTGTGGGATAAGTCAGAGGAGGAAGGAGTATTAGCTATGTTCACCATCTTGAGCTGTTCATTAAAGTTGTTTATAAACAGCAAGTAAAAAAAAAATTAACATCTGCCGAAAAGCTTATCTCCGTGTGGAATCTTGGCCAGAGAACCTACTATTCAGATAATTCAGGACTTTTTAAATGTCCTAGGCCAACCCAGAAAGATTGAAGCCTAGTTGAAAATTGTTATCAGTCCATGGGATCCGGGGATGGAGGCGGGCGGACCTTGATGTCCCTTCCAAAGCCCACGAGAAAAGTGACACTTTGGCCAACCGCAGAGCAGAAGCCGTGGTGTTTACTTCGGATGAGAAAGGAGTTAATTAATATTTGCTAAACGACTCTGGACACCCTCCTGCGGAAGGCGTGGGTGTGTTAAACCTTCTCATCTGGCTTTCTGCCTCCAGGACTTTGGAGGCACCCGGTGACACCCAGCCAGCCTGCCCTTCAAAAACATCCAAAATAGCATCTGGATGTTCACCTGCAACGGCTAGCTAGGTTGACTTGTCTTCTGGACCACACAAAACAACAATGACTAAGCTAAGGCTTTGCCCACGGCACTGCTCAAATTTACAATTCGGCACCCTCTGTAGGCATTTATACTGGGAAGTCAATTTCCCTTCAGATGGGCTGAGAGGCAAATCTGCAGGGTTAGCATTTGGCTGCAAGGTTAAAGCAATCAATTTAGCTCACTGTTCCTCAAACCTAGCCAGTTTAAGACCTGTGGACTTCAAATTCCAGAATTCCCCTGGGAAGCATGCCTTAAGACAGGAGGACTTCAACTCCCAGAATTCCACAGCCAGCATGTTTTCAGATGGGTGGACTTCAACTCCCAGAATTCCACAGCCAGCATTTTTGCAGATGGGTGGACTTCAACTCCCAGAATTCCCCAGCCAGCATGCTTTCAGATGGGTGGACTCCCGTTCCCAGAATTCCCCAGGCAGAATGGTTTCAGATGGGTGGACTTCAACCCCCAGAATTCCCCAGCAAGCATTCTTTAACATATATTTACTATTATGATTATGATATATGGATTTCAACTCCCAGAATTTCATTTTTAAACGTAGGCAAGTGTGCTCACAGTAAAAAAAAAAAGACAATAAAGGTTATCTTGTCAAGCTCCCAGAATTCCCCAGCCAGCATGCATTCAGATGGGTGGACTTCAACTCCCAGAATTCCCCAGCCAGCATTCTTTAAGACAGATTGACATCAAGTCCCAGAACTCCTGCTTTAAGATGGGTAAACCTCGGCCCCAGAATTCAGCATTGCTGACTTGCCAAGTTTTTTTTAAAAAACAAAACACAGATCTGGCTGACTCAAACACTGCCCTAGTTTAACCCGAGTATATGGCTTAATCCATTTTTATTATTGTTTATATTGACATTTATATGTGCACAGGGCAGTTTAAGCAATGAGTAACACAGCGGTTGGGCAACATTAGACCTGCCACCACCATTTTTTTTTAACAGTAGTTTGCGAGTTAAAGAGTTTGCAGGATGTTTTATGGACTTGGCTGCTATATTTGGGTATCGAAACACCACTAGGCTCTCTTCGGCTATTCTCAAAAATAAATGTAGAATCCGGCCTAGTTTGTGCTTGGGAGGAAGGAACAAATGAATTGGGAACTGGGCAAAGTTGGTTATAAGATGGGCAGCTATATAAATATTTTAAATACATCAATTTCAGGTGTGAAGGCTAGACTGGAAGGCTCCAAAGGTATCCAAAGGTATAATAATAATAGGAAAACCTTTTTGCCCTGCTCCAGGTTGTCAGGAGATAAATCTGAATCAGGTAAGAAGGCAACGGTACTTTGGAAGCAGACCGTCCTATGGACCACTGTCAAATTCTATAGAGTGGAGTTTCTCAACCTTGGCAACTTTAAGATGTATAGATTTCAACTCCCAGAATTCCCCAGCCAGCATGCTTTAAGATGAGTGGACTTCAACTCCCAGAATTCCCCATCCAACATGCTTTAAGATGGGTGGACTTCCATTCCCAGAATTCCCCAGCCAGCATGCTTTAAGAGGGGTGGACTTCCACTCCCAGAATTCCCCAGCCAGCATGCTTTCAGATGGGTGGACTTCCACTCCCAGAATTCCCCAGCCAGCATGCTTTCAGATGAGTGGACTTCCACTCCCAGAATTCCCTAGCCAGCCTGCTTTAAGACAGATGGACTCCAATTCCCAGAGTTCCAGAGCCAGCATGCTGCATAGTCATGCTGGCTGGAGGATTCTGGGAGTCGAAGTCCCCACTTCTTCAAGTTGTCATAGCTAAGAAACACTGGCCTACAGGGTTTGGCAATGTTGGTCCTAATCCAGGACTTGGGGAAGGGGACAAAAAGGAGAAAAATCTATATTTCCATTATTACTGGATAATTTATATGGAATTTTTCCAATAGCCTTGGTGCCCTCCAGGACTCAGTATCCAGGCAGAAAATGTAGGAATCCCCCAATCCTCAGATGTTTTTTAACCTTAAAGCTGCTGGTAATGTCAGTTACACCTAAGGATTCGGGGACATTATGACCGTCTCCTCGGTGCCAAACTTTTAAAAAACACAGAAGTGATTTGTCCCCAATTTTTTTTTTTCTCTCTCTCATCCTGGACATAACCCACCCACCTGTAATTTGGCAAAGAGCAGAAAACCAGAGGAACACCACAGCTTTTACACAGCAGCCGAGGAGCCAGCAAGAGATTAAGAATGGTGCATAGATAAAAAAGTTAATTAAGCTAAAATGTGTAGCAGTGGGAGATGGCTGAACCTCTTGCAAATAGGCAAAAGCATCTTAGCAGAGAAAAAAAAATTGCAAATCCTTTCAAAAAGGAAGAAGAGACTATAGAAAGGACAGGATGATTTTTTAAAAAAAAAATATATTTTTTTGGGGGGGGAGGAGGTGCCTCCTTGGACCTACACCAGGGGTAGGCAACCTTGGCTCTTTTATATGACTCGTGGACTTCAACTCCCAGAATTCCTGAGTCAGCCGTGCTGAGGAGAAAGGGAGAGGTTTCCATGCTGAGCCATGCTGGCTGAGGAATTCTGGGAGTTGAAGTCCATGAGTCATATAAAAGAGCCAAGGTTGCCTACCCCTGACTTATACGGATAGTCCTCAACGTACGACCACAACTGACCCCGAAATTTCTGTTGTTAAGCGAGACGTTCATTGTGAGTTTTGCCCCATTGTACAACCTTTCTTTCCTCTGTTGTTACGTGAGTCCCTGCAGTTATGTTGGTAACCCAGTTATTATGTGAATCTGCCTTCCCCCATTGACTTTGCTTGTCAGAAGGTCGCAAAATGGGATCACAAGACTCCAGGACACTGCAGCGGTCATAAATGTATCAGTTGGCAACCATCGGAATATAAATCACATGACCAGGGGGAGGCTGCATCGGTCTTAAGTGTGAAAAAATGGTCATAAGACAATTTTTCAGTGCCGTTGTAACTTCAAACAGTCACTAAACACAGTAAATTGCCTTTCTTTCTTTCTTTCTCTTTCTTTTTTTATTTCTTCCTTCCTTCCTTCCTTCCTTCCTTTCTTTCTATTTATTTATTTGTTTGCTTTTTTATTTATTTTTGGAGTCTCTGATCAAGGTATCTTTTCCATCACAGCAGAATTTTAATTTTATGTATCACTCTTCCTTAACCTGACACTTGGCTTAATTTCTAAAAGGGGAGGCTCAGCCATGGCAGAAATTCCCAGCCAAACTGGCCAACACCCCCCCACACACACAGACACACACACTGATTTAGATCATGGACCAGCTAACTTCTTGCTTTTTTTGCAAAATAAAAAAAACGGCTGGCAAAAAAAATTCTCCCATTTTATTTTTTTTACCATGACTCTGATGCACATGCACATTTTATAGTTTCTGCTTCATTGCCTCTTTTTTTTTCTCTTCTCCAAAGTGTTCTGTGTATCCTGCTGACAAGAATTTGGTGATCAAGAGAACTTGTGATTATCTACCATTAAATCAATGTTGACTCTCACCAGGCGTATAAAGTGATAATAATAATACAGCAACAATAGGTTTTTTTAAGTTTTTTTTTTTTAAAGCAATCGAGCGAGCATTACTTTCCTTGTCTAAAAGAGTCTGGTTACATACAGATAGGCCTCTTCATTTCTTTCTGAGAACAAGTGGGGGAGAAAAAATTTTATTTCAGGCCTGGGTTTAAAATAACCACCCCCCACGCCCATATCTAGGGAATTTCATAAAATGCAGCAGCTGAAATTCATAGGGATGTGCCAAAAGTCCCAGGCCAAGGAAACTGCCTGGCTGAATGAAACTAGTGTTAACCTAAACCAGCTTTTCTCAACCTTGGCAATTTTAAGATATGTAGAATGCCATTCCCAAAATTCCCCAGTCAGCATGCTTTAACATGGGTGGACTTCAATTTCCCAGAATTCCTCAGCTGACATGCTTTAAGATGGGCGGGCTTCCACTCCCAGAGGTCCCCAGCCAGCAATGCTTTAAGATGGTTTGACTTCTACTCCCAGAATTCCCCAGCCTGGGTGCTTTAAGATGGGCGGACTTCCACTCCCAGAATTCCTCAGCTAGCATGCTTTAAGATGGG